>RXPK01000030.1:1943500-2262212 GCA_004143645.1 Protaetia brevitarsis | reverse complement strand
ACCCCTAAAAAATACGACAGTAAGAGTTTTGAGCCGCAGGTGATGTTACATACATCATAGTTACAAAAAAGAAATGAAATCGACAGCGGTTATGCCAAACCTATTCAAATGAAAGATTGACCTTGTCTTTTTTCAACTCATGTACAAAGAAGATTTGGAAACCCCCTCCCTAGATAACACCCACCTGTCCTTTTGCCGTAAGAGGAGCCTAAACGTATCAGAATATTGAAATAGAAAATCCATCTAATAAATATGCAATATTATTACATAAGATAATTCTATATTTCGTTTATTTTTATTTAATACGATTACTATAAAACACGCAATAGGACTATACACACAGTGTCCCAGGGCATACGAGTAGCTACGTAATAGTGGGTTGTTGAATAACAAGCAACGGTCGCACTATACCCATTTGCCACGAGTCCTTAGTACACAAAGAAAAAAACTATCTGGCCGTGTCTGCTCAGGGAAATGCTATACAATTTTTTGTGATTGTAAATGGTTGGCCTTAAGAATAAGATAATATACAGGTTATAAAAAATAGTAATAAGAATTTATATCTTTTCGGCTAACGCAGTAGATACCGCCGTATCTTAATTTGCTTGTCTTTAAAATAAGATCATAGAAGATTGAAAAAGTGCCCTGCAAATGGTACCTACGTGAACGCTCAAGTTTCATATATATTCAATAAAACTTCCTCCTAATATTTTTTGATTCTTGATATTAGATATTGCATTAAATTGAAACACTTCAACTATTACTTTCTTTCAATTTAATATTTACAACAGAATGCACAGGAGCATGTCGCCGTTAGAACTACGTGGTCGGACTGCTGATAAATTCGGAAGGGAAAAAAGAACACATCAAAATAAGGCTTTGATGAGGTGTTTTATTAATTATCTATTAGCGGTAATTTTATTCAAGACTCATACACTGTTAGGAAACTCAAAATTTTGCATACCATTTTAGCTTATCAATCATTACCCAATGTCAAACCTTTTTGGCCTGGTCAACTGTAAACACGGTGAGTGACTGTCGAAAACGATGCATTTTTTCCTCAGTTCACAGTTACTGCACTGATATAATAATACCCTTTTTTTATTAAAAATAACACTTTCCCGCATATTTATTGCCGGTGCCAATATTATTAATGAAAAGTTGTCATAAATCATTTTGACATAGATTAGAAGAAAAGTCCGTTTTTAAGTGTATGGTCTATCTCCATCTGCTGACTGTAGATTGGGTATTTTTAAAAATAAGATTTAGATAATTATACCGATTCTTATAATGAGAATGTAAAAATCTTTACAATATAGAGAGAATAAATAATAATTTTTGCATCTTTTTAACACGATGTTTGAAACCGTTAAAGAAAAACATAACATATTCCACCAGTTCGAAACAATTATAAATTATTTTATTATTTTCATATTAATATTCATATATCACCATTTACCAAAAATTAAACATGTTTTTTTCTCATTATCCCCGATACTTTTTCTTTGCTGTACGCATTGGTACTACGTACTGCTCGGACGATGTATCATCTGCAAATCTACTCGACCACTCGACACACTGGAAATATGTTGGAAATAGTAGAACTAAATTTAAATCTTCAAATATACTATGCGCCCCTACTTCCCATGCCTCTATTCTATCCGGCTTATTTCGTCAAATACTTCTCTGTAACACCCCATTTGTATAAGCATAAAATGTTTTTTAGGAACGAGAAAGGTACCTACAGACATCTATTTTTTACAGAATTCAATTTTACCATTATTGACGTGGATGAATTTTTATAATCTTGCCACCCTTAAGTAATTTAGATGTATTTTTATAAAGACGTAAGTGAAAATACTAAAAAGGATATCGCATGTATACATAACTTGCACGATAAATTGTTACGTTATATGGGTTAGCTAATATTGCCACCAAGCTGATATTAATTTACACATGGAAAAATTTACCCGACAATGTCTAAATATATATGTACGTTAATTTCTTTTACAGGTGTAATTAATTTATACCTATTATTTTTGCAGAGTACGTCCTAAATTAATATCTATTTAAATAGCCAACGATTCCAATATACATTGGGCATGAAATACAGCTTATTTTAAATAACAATTAATTTAAAGCTTTTGACAATAGCAAAACGTTCATAAAATGAAAAAACAAAAATGCGTGACAGTATTTTAGTTTTTATTTATTAAACCAAACCTTCAGAATATAGAATATAAACTTAACCTATGATTTTTTTTCATTAAACATTTTAAGGAGGAAAAACATTTAAATTGTCTTTGAATGTCAAAGGCTAGTCTGTGTACTATATATTATTAGTAGGAATTCATTGTGTTATAATCTAAAGCAAAATTTGTCCTAATGATATGCATTTTATACATTATTAGTATTTTGTATTTAAAATTTTGGTTACCCATTATCGTTTTGTATACTTTCGGTATTTGGTATGGTTGTATTTTTTTTATTTCTTTGATGTTTGATTTTTATAGTGGTAAAATCTCTTCAACATAAATTTAGATATCTAAAGGTGTGTTTGTATGTGCAATTTGCAAAGTGAAAACCATAAATATTTAAAAATAGAATTAAAAATATAAACATAACAAAATCTACAACCTTAAAAAACATGAAATAAATTAAAATCATACATTTATTTTAACGATATAACATTTTTAAATAAGAACAAGTCTAAAACACGTAATATACTTGAATGATTCAAATTCTTGTCATAAAATTACATACAATATCCACAAAACTATATATATTAATTTTAAATATACAAATATTTTAGAAGTCTATTAATTACAAAATTCATAATATATATTATTAACAATTAAATAATCAAACATATACATTGAAACACAATCTTAAATAAACAAAACGATTATTGAAATTAAAAAGTAAACAAAACAATTGTGATTGTCATTATTAGAAACAAATTTTCATAGTTTCATCCACTTATGATTCATATTTTTTAATATTTTAGTGAAAAAGCTTTGCAAAAAGCGAAACTCGTGGACAATTCCAGTTTTTTCTGAGACCTAAAAACTGAGAAAACGAAAGAAATTAATAAATTGTTAATACAAATAATATAGTTAAAATAAAAAAAAACATCTGCACAGACTTGACTACACTGACACAATCTAGAACCATGGATAGTATATTAGGTATGCTCATAAGAGCCATATATTTCTGGCATCACCATCGGCGTCATCATATTTAAACGTGTATTTTCATATTATTTTACTGTTTGTTGACGATTTATTTTAATTAGTTCCGATTAATTTATTTTATTTGTGTACGTATATACAAAGACAACGTTTGAGATGAGAATTATATGTTGCTATACAATTCGAAAGGTCCTAAGGTATTAAAATGCCTGCTGTGCGGTAAAGGATCAAAACTCACCATGTAAACTTTTTTTAATTTGATCAAAACGTTCTCTTTATTGCAAAAGATACTTTCCCTCAACCAAACCCGAAGATTTCAAAATGTCGACTACTAATGAAAAAGTTTTTCATTATTTGATGACTCGTTCTTTGGCAAATTTATGCATTATTCATGTGAGAATGATTTTTCATTGTTATGTAACAATGATTTTTTTTTATTTTCAAGACCCTTTTCTCAGTCTAATCTAAAATTAAAAACTATACAACAATATAAATCGTAAATTTTTAAGTAAAATTGAGAACCGACATTCTAGATAATCAAAAGGAATTATCATAAATAAAAACCGTAAAGAAAAAAAAATAAAGTAATGAATGAATTGTAATTTTAATGGGGTTATATTATATATGAACTCCAAGGAAACCTGGTTTTATTACAACAATTTATTTTACTAAAAGGTTTAGCGAACGCACATTCAACATCAGATCAAACTTTACAATATCTCTGCTCTAACAATTTCAGCACTCTCAAATTAGTAACGCACGTGGGCGACTATTATTGAGCATGTCCATATCGCACGGGACATATTTCGACAAATAATACACGTAACCAACTCTATATATTACTGAAGAGTTATTGTCCACAAAACACTGCATAGAAGTGAATTTATGTACTATATTCGAATGAGCCTCAATTAAAGCGAGCGCTGTTATGCAGGCACGTTGACTTTCTATGTCAAACAATTGTACAACAGCTGCGATATACACATCCACTTCTCGACTCATAACTCATTTATTATTTTAGATTCTATTACTGATGTACTTAAGTTGAGAACGAATAAAATAGAGAAAGAATTACTGAAATATTGCCGATCTGAACGATTATTGATCGCCAATCTGCATAATACTGCTGTGTACTGAGTACCAGCATAAAAAAACACAAAGTGAAAATAAAATGAAAAAATAAATTACTAGCTCACGGATAAATTTGGGGGGCGCAAAAGATTTCTGAACTCAGTTTACATCTAATCATGAAAAGTACCAATGTAGGTGTAATCAAAATTATTATTTTAAAAAAAAACATTTAATACAATTTACAGGCAAAATAAAAAAAAACCTTAGACTGAAAGGTCCTGGCCGAAATCAAACCTGCATGAATCTAACAACTACGAGAGGACAATTCAAAATCCTCTAACAAACAAAATGGTAGATTTGTTCATAGAAATTTCTATTTACACAAAATCCACGTTAGTTTCAAATTTAAACCAACAAATTAAATTTACACATTGAATTTAAATTACAAGCACAATGCTTCTTTTCAACTTACGAACGAGGTGATTAATAAAGAAAACTAGAAACAGAAAATTTAACTCTTTAAACAAAAAAAAACCAATTCTCTAGAACAAATTATAATAACGGATCTTATACCTAATATGCGCCACAATAATATCATATCAATTATTTATTTAATAGGATTCCTCGATTAAGTGTCTAAATTCAAATTAAGCGATCAAAAATTTAATATAAAAATGAAATTACCAAATCGTAACCAAGCAAATATAATACAGTACTTATATACCGCGACATCAACCTCGGAACTGGCCCTAAAGAGCCCAAACGCGCTTACATATAAAAATAACATCTGCGCGTGCTACTCAAGTCGCACAAACAGCGAAGAAATTCTCGAATATAACAACGAACAAAATATATACACAATACTGACGAAGGCAATATGTACAAAAGACTGAAATTTAATATACACACTAAACATTAAATACTTAAATTCATTAAACAATGCTATTAACAAAATCTTGTCAAAATAAAATATAGAATAGTGGAACTTTGCTCTAATAAGGCTAATTCGGAATGTAATAATAACATAACACAGAATTTATAAACCCCGGGTGCCAACCACAGCAATACGTTATGTAGATTTTAGCAATGCTAAAAGTTGCATTTAACAACATTTAAACTATTTAAAATCATTCTTTCACGCCCATATACAGTTTATCATTGTGTATTATAAAATAATTTTGGTATCAAGCACCTTATTATACAGAGAGAAATCCATATAATAAATGCCTACACTTCGCAGTACTGACGATTTTGTAATATAGATTAATAGCCTATTGTAGGAAAATTTAGCATACAATTGTGTAATTATTTCACAGCCACTAAATGATTTTACTAGTATTTACTGTGATAACATTGCATAACAATGTGACAATAAGACTATATCATAAAGACTAAATAAATATGAGACACTAATGGAGGATTAATATTTTAATACCGTTGAAAAACGTACACAAAGATGCTACTGTGATTAGGAATAACACCGGTACCAAAACCAACAAACTTTTTCAGTTCAGTTGACTGTTCACAGTTCACACGCAATAAGTGTTTTAGGTTATAATTTATTTTTGTATCACAACAGCCGTTGATGACAAATCTGTCGAACAAATAATACACGGAAAAAAACAGGTTTACAATATTTTTTATTAGAAATATTATATTAAGGTCAAATATAATTTCATGTTAATTCTAACATACCATTTTTCTGAGGTAAAAATAATTTTATATTAAACTTTTATGTTACCTAAACTACATGCTATATATGAAATTTGAATTATCGAAGACACTAAATTACCAACATATATTTATAGAAATAATTATTTGAATTAAATAAGTAAACGTTGTAGCTTTTAGTTTACGATTTATTAAGTCCAAATAAAATAAACATTTTTTTCCGGATAATATAATAAAAACTAGGGAAAAAAAATTATATGATTTTTATATCTATGGATAACTTACCAATATTCGGTCAAATAGAAGAAATTTTCTCTTCTAATAATCAGATCTACTTTGTTTATAAACGATTCGAAAACTTGTCATATAACGAACATTTCAGTCATACAAAATTAGGCAAACATCAATTTTTGGATGTATAGTACAAGAAGATTTACACTATGTTTATCGAATAGTTTCTTGTGTATTATCAGATGCATGTCAATATGCAACATTAAGATATGACTACTTTTAGTTATTTAAAATTCTCGTAAGATACACTACTACATTTATTGTTCTGTTATTATAAAAATTCTTGAATCAATATTTAATAAACTGTTACTTTTATAGAATGATTTTTGATTTTATTTGCCTTACAATTAATTCTAGTTTTTGAAACATAAACATGCTTTAGTTTAATTCAGGTAGTACGGAACTTGTTGTAAGTACCTTGGACTTACACATATGTTCCTTGGGCCTATGGTGTTTCTGGCGTTATCAGCTGATTTTATTTTAAAGGATCAGGCACAATTCGTAGATTTCCGGATAGGAACGATGAGAACCTACATTCTTTTCTATATATGACTTACGCCTAAAACTTCAAAGTAAAATAATTTGATGACGCTAGAAACATTATTATAGGACCAAAGTATGTACCTATAGGGCCAAGGTATAACATGTTCCTCCCTGTACATACAGCAACACAAATTTTATTCAAATGCAATATATTATATACTAAAATTAAATAAATCACAGGACAAGCTAAATAGAAAGTATATTTGGAATAAATGGATTTATTTCTAAATACTACAATTATTTTTTATTTAATAATAAATAATAATTTATTCAGCTATAAATATATAAACTTTGGTTTACGATAAAAATTCTATTTACTATAATGTAATGTTTTATATAAGAGTGAGAACTATATATACATTCTTAATTTTCATTAGAAAAAGTGTCATTTCAACAATATTTCATATTAACTATTAATATATTATCTATTTAAAACAAAAACTATTTGTTTTTTAAATTTAATTATTTTTGTTTTTGTAAATATATAAACTTAATATATTTTTTTATTTATGCTTAATATATTATAGTCCTATCCTCTATGTTAATAAAAAATATGTTATATTGCAATATATTTATATTTGCTTTTACAATATATTTTTCTCTGTGTAGTTATTTGGTATCACTAGGTCAGAAACTACAGTTTTGCGAGTATGAGTAGGAATACTCGCAAAAGAGTTTCTGGGCCGTGTGATGCACAATGTTTTTTGGGCCGACAAATCTTAATTTTGAATTGAAAATAGAAAAGAAATTTTGACACTAGGGAGTTAGACAGTACAAGTTGCAATATACGTTACATATTCATTTCATCTTATGATGTTTGTAAATTAAACGATAGTAACTTTTAACTATCATATCTACTGTATGTCTTTAGGTATGTGGTAATACCAACATTAGTTTTTGAATTGTTCTGCTACATTTAGCAGAACTAAAAAGAATTATCATACTTAAAACAGTAAATTGATAAATTCCTTGATTATATCTTTCCAACAACACAAATACATATATCCAAAGTGTCAAACGAAATTAATTTTAGGTACCTATATTTATCATTGGAGAGCATTCGTATGTAAGTTAAGGTTAGTAGGTTGTGTTGATTGTCTGTGTTCTCGTTTTGAAATTTCACTTTTTTTTTTTCAATTACGTCTGAGTATGTTACGTTACAGCTTTCCAGAAATAAAACACGCGCGTACACAGTTGTTCAATGAAATTTTGACACACGAAAAAGGTTTATGAAAAACCGATAAATGATTATTAGATTGTAATTTGAAAGCTGTGAATTTAGGGCACAAAAGTCGTTTTATTTCTCGACTGTAAGCATACAGATAACCTTATAGGTGCTACAGATATGCATAGAACCTCACCATAAAATGCGATAACATCACAATAATAATATACAGGGTGATTCTCAATATATGCGACAAACTTTAATAGCTGATTCCTGAGGTTATTTTGATCATAAAAGTTCATATGAGTATATGTCCAAAACGGTTTGGTTTTAAAGTTATTGAATGTTTAATAATAAATTATGAACTATGACTAATACGATATAATGTCACAGTTGGTTCTTTAAAAACTATTGTATTGAGAGGGAATTGTTTATTTGCAATTTCAATATTTGTCAATAGTTGTCAGAGTCATTCATTCAGTTTATTTGCCAGTTCTGTTTTCTAAAATGAATTACACGAAATGCTGGAGATGTGTGATATGCATTTCGTTTTACGGTCTTGCCAATGGAAATTCGCGTGCTGCTAGACGTCTTTATGAAGAACGATACCGAACCGTATCATACCCGCATTATTCAATTATTTGCCCGTCTTTCACCAACGTCTTAGTGAAACAGGAAATTTTTAAAAAACGGGACGACTGATAACGGGCACCATCTACAGTGAGAACTCCACACAAGTTGAAGAAATGGTACTAAATGAAATTGAGGCACATCACTACAAGCACCAGAAAAATGTGTTTTGCTTTTAAACATTAGTCAGCCACAGTTCGGAGAATATTGAAAGATCAACTGTTGTATCCATATCACATTCAACGGGTATAGACACTTTTGCCGGCAGATTTTCCGCAAGGAGTGGCTTTTTGTCAATGGATGCAACACAAAATCCTGACTATTTGCTCAAATATCTTCACCGAACGAGGCTACTTTCTCTAGAAACGCGATTATTAATTTTCATAATAATCACATATGGGCCGAAGAAAATCCGCATGAACTATAAGTGAATGCCCGTCAGCAACATCAATTCTCTGTCAATGTGTGGGCCGGAATTGTTGGAGATCACTTGATAGGTTCACATTTTTTACCGATGCGGTTAAATGGCGAGGTATACCGCAATTTTCTTGAAGAGGAGCTACCCCTACTGCTGGAAGAAGTTCCGTTGCAATTAAGATTACAAATGTATTTTATGCATGACGGTGCTCCAGCACATTTTGGTTTAGTTGTTGGCGAGTTTTTGGACAATATGTATGCAGATCGGTGGATAGGACGGGGAGGTCCACAACCGTGGCCTCCTCGGTCTCCAGACTTAAATTGTTTGAACTTTTTTCTCTGGGGTCACCCTAAATCATTAGTTTATACGACTCCCATTGAAAATGTCGATGGAACTGAGAAATCGTATTATCGCAGCTTTTCAAACAATTCGAAGTACCCCTGGTAGGCGGTCATTTTCAACAGTTAGTATAAGTTAATTTTGATTTACTATTTTGCTAATAATAAAAACATTAATTATGTTAACTTATTATTAAACCTTGTACAGCTTTAGAAATAAGGGATTTTGGACATATGTTCTTATGAACTTTTATGATCAAAATAACCCCAGGAATCAGCGCTTAAAGTTTATCGCATATATTGCGAGTCATTTTCGAAAAGAAGTAAAAAAGTTTATTTTAGTTTTGACATTTTAACAGCAATATTACATATTCTTACATAGTCTTAATTCAACTGAATATAACATTTACATAATTGATAAAAGTCTCTCTTCTATTCTGCATAATTCCTCATTTGGCCCATCAATCTTTGGACGGTGCACTGAGAGAAATATCCTTTTGATTTAAAAGGAATTGCATTAAACCAAAAGTTTTTGCGTTTTCTATATGGCCAACATGGATTTGATGGAAAAGGAATATAATTTTAAATTCACGCATTTCTTCGGAAATAATATATTTTTCGTTGAAACAGTTTATTCTTTTAAGTGAAAGATATAGATATTTAATTCAAGTCCTCTTTATTTTGAACTTTGAAGCTATGCAGATTGGCAAAAAACCGTAAGCATTTTCATTCAAGAGGTTTTTCCTTTTCTTATAACATTTATTCATTTTAGACTTATCCGTAAACACAACAAAATGCCGTGATCATTTTTAATCGAAATGAAAATGAATTATTTCGTAAAGCCCATGCACTAAGAAGGGATTTGCCGTGTGGTCTCCAAAGAAGCGGTCCCTCTGCTGTTGATTACATCAGTGATTCCGAGCAATGCCTGTCTCTGGATAGCGGTCAGCAGCTTCACTGCGGAGGGTGTTCCGTTTAAATTAAAAAAGTTGTTACCTGAATTGGTAGAAGTGGCAACTTTGCTTTTCTAAAAATATTTTAGAAATGTAGTTCACTTTAAGTAACTTGCAACTACAAAATTTGAGTTAATTCTGATGTTTGGTTCACTATATGTGGAGCTTTTTTCCAAAACGTAATTTCTGACAAAAACTGTTTTTGTCAGAAATTACATTTTACATTTTAGAGTAAAAGGAAAGAAAATTAAGATCTCTAAAACAAATATTCGCAAAACAATTTGCTGAAAAATTATATTTGTAACAAAAAACAGTGAAAAATACAAAAATAAATTGCATTTCGAAAATAAAACTGACATTTATTTCATTTTGAAAATAAAATTTAGTGTAAATTGCATTTTGAAGAAAAAACAAACCAATATCTGTTTCACTTTTTTTAATTTATAAAAGTACAAGAGCTGTTATAGTTTTATTGCGCAGTCATCTTCTAAGCAGTCGCAATTATTATCTTCATTATCATCTGAGTCTTCATTTTCTGTCCTATGATTGTGACACCTACTTATATCCTCACTTTTTTCTAAAAGATTTTTGTAAAAAACAAACTTCTCGATATTTTTCCACTTTTCGTCATAGAGTGTTATCAGGGTCTCAACGTTTTCAACTTAAGTGGTTTTACTTTGTTTTCTAGTGGCAATTTCTCAACAGTCACACAGCTGATGGATACTCCTTTTTTCATTATCGTCATAAACTGTTTTGATATGTCATCATTTCGGCAATTTTCTTCCATTTTCACTTTAATTACTTTATTTTTGTTTTTCGTATTTATTTCCTTTTTAATAAAAATTCTTTTCATATTACTAAGTCCAGTAAGTTTTTTTACAGTTAGCGTCACTCACCTCCTTAATGTCCCAGATCACCCACTCTTTTCCCAATCTTCTAACTCTTCCTACTTCTCAAAGAATTTATTCATAATTCTCTTTTAACACAATCTGACTTCTTTTTTTGTTTTTTTTTTTTTTCTATTTGACTAAAGATACGATCTGCAGGCATGTAAGATTGCCCCCTTACGGAAAAAATTACGGTTACGTTGTCAAGGTTTTCAGAAGCATCATGGTATAACCAAAAACACATCGAATGTATAACATTTTTATTTTGCCCTGCGCAACCTTCGGCAAGAAATCGTAAACTTGTTACGTTATCTGGTATCTCTAACTCGCTATAAAAATCTCTAATGGCTGATGCTACTTCCTGCTCCTCTGCCTGCTTGGTCCTCACTCTAAGTATAAAAAACAGGGTCATTGCATTTCAGATCTATGCTACACAGGTTATAAAATAACAACTGACGCATATAGTATGCTTCACAAATGGGTAGTTTTGGCTGTACCTGTTGCACGTTAAAACAATATGAAACAGAATTTGCCAAATTTCCCGTCATAAATAAATTAAACTGTTTTGATGGTTATTTATGATACTGGATCCATCAAATAGCTAAACTGGTTATTTTCCTCTGTGTCTTTTATTTATTTTCAACGAAACAAAATGCATACATCGGTAGCTGGCGTACCAAATCCAATATTGAAATAGGAGCAAAATATTATAAAAATAACCACAGTTGACTTTCATATCCGCATTTTGTTCATATTTACATTTTGTACAACTTAGAACACTTACACATTGAAACAATCGTAAATAAAACTTAACCTAGCAAGTATTNTATCTGACAACAATTCACGACATACGAAAGGCTTCGTAAAATAATTACTGTCCTGGAACTGCAAGTAACTGTGACAACGATTTGTGTCCTTACGGATCACCAGGACCGGCCATATATCATAAAAATCAAAGTTCATTTCGTTTAGCGTGGACTTGCGCTCCATCGTTAGCTAAATTCACTCGGAGATTTAATGGCGTTTGCGGACAACCGACTCTCAGGATCTTTACTTGTAAACAATTACGTCACGAGCGGCAGTTTTTCTCTTCTCATTCGATTGCCTCCCGTTCTCACCGAGAAGAAAGGGATAATTTGTTCGCTTATTTCTCGAAATTGTACAGAAATCTATGGCGGGTTTTTACAGAAAAATTAGAGTTTCGCTTGTTGCCTACTCAACATGTAAAAAAAAAGTTATATTTATTAACGCCAATCTTTAAAGCATTACACATTTGAAAGAATTCAAAAAATGCGAAGGTGGGGTTTTCGGAAAAAACAACATCCAAAGCAGGATACATGCTATTATCTATTATTCCCATGTAGTTATGTGCAATATATAAATACCACCGATCGCTGAATTCTATTAGACTATCGGTTAATCAAATAAAAGCTATGAATAATCAATGAGAAATCCTTATCAACGATCGCGGAGGCTTTGGAAACAATCGCACTCGAAACACAGCCACGTCATGTAACGATGTTCATCAAGTAAAAGCCGTTTCTCAAGTCGTCGTTTTGATCCCTCGCCACCGGAATATAGGTATACCTTAAAAATGTCTCTTACCATTGCATTTAATGTAAATAAGTAACAGTTAACATATATAATATGAGCTCATAATCTCGAAGAAAAATACTTGCAGATGTATGTATGTATGTATGTATGTATGTATGTCGGAGTTGAGGAGCCTTCTATCAAAGTCAACATGTCCACTTTCGATCACATTGAGTTTTTTTGATAGATTCTGGCTCATTTACCTAAATCACATATCATATTAATACATTTTTTTTGCCAAAAGTGGTTATTCGCTGTTTTAAAAAACCGTGATCAAAAATTTTTTTTTCGCAGAATAGTATGTCATCTTGCCACAAAAATCTGTCTCATTTCAAAAATGTTTATCACAAGTAACGATTTCCTCACTACTAACATTTATTTGATCCTTTTTAAAAATGGAGATTCGAATCGCTTATTATACGACTGCATGGTTGTTTTAAATTTTTATTGCTTCTCATTTTAGCAATAGATAGCGTTTGATCTTTATCTCACATATTTATTATCGCTTCGCAAAGTTCACTTTATAAAATCAGATTATGAGTATAACTCCAGATTTCTCAGATAAAATATATTATATTCAACGCAAAGAGAGAAATTCACGGAGGTGAACGCGTTTTTTTAAAAAATTTGCGTAAAAAAGCAATAATTGCGCTATTGTGAGAGTCGCATTATGCACGAGGTAAAATAAGCGAGTGTATCAGTCAATAGTAAAAAAAAACCGATGGCACTGCAATCGTTTATAATAAATTATCAGTGCCTTCTTAGGCAATATAGTTCCAAAAGATGCCGCCTTAAATTGTATACAATAGCTGTCAATGTTAATATCACTTCTGGGAGACACAATAGAAACATAGATGCCGCTGGAAGGGAAACAGTTTAACAATATTAAATTTTTTGATCCATATACGATTACAAAACAGCATCTAGTCCACCAAGCTAAGTAGCAAAGAATCGGTAAACAACCTTGCTTATTTCACTCATTTCGAAGATTCAAATAACAAAGGAAAACTGTAATCTAATTAAACCACTCACTCATTATTATCGAAATTAAAATACGTAATTATCCAGACGAGTGAACACAAAATTATACTTATAAAAGGATATCTTTTGCACTACATCTCGGTTTGTACGCCTTTTATTAAGTAAAATAAAGCCCAAAACCCTTTTTGCCTAGTGTCTATGTCACTCTGAAAAGCCTTAATTAAATGCGCAAAGCTTAGCGACTGGAAAAAAGTTCTTTTATTTCTCCTTCTGTGTTGAAACCCAATAGTTTTGTATCTCCGTGATCTTGGCATACAATGTACTAGTTACAACATATCTATGGTTATCCGGAAAAATATATTAAGACCGAGCTTACGATAACACCAAAACAGAGCAAAACATTTTTACCAAACTCATGGGGGGGGGGGGGGGGGGGGGAATGAACCGGTACTACCTCCGGAGATTTGATCATCGTTTTTTGATCTCAGCAGGTACATCCCTTGCTAAAAACCTCTATTGCCGAGATGTTTATCTCGGAAATTGATTTTCATTAGCTCAAAATTATGGTTTTATTATGGGTGTAGCGGACAGTAACCGTAATGCCCAGATCTTCTATGGCGCTACTGGCTAAAAGACAGAACTCCGCAGCAACTACAAAGTGCAGCTAGCTTTCCCTTTCGACGGCGCAGCTTTTTTCCCGCTGGCCGGTCTTTAGGAGAGTGGGAAAAAAAGACTCAAAAACATTAAATAGTCTAGCTGAAGAAAAACCCAGACTATCTACCAAAGAATTCGTTGATTTGCTAAAAAAATTAGAAGAGGACTGAAAAATGCATGATCTTAAAGGCTTTTAAACACATACCAAAAAATATCACACATTCAAAGGGAATAGTGATTAAGAAGAGTACCACACCAAGCAACATTATAATGACCAGTAGTATCTTGTCGAATCGTGAAACATAGCCGACGCGAAGAGAATTTGCCAATTCTCTGGGCAACCCCTCTCACAAATTTCTTCTATTGAAAACAAAAGAACATGCCTTTTCTGCTAAGTTACAGTTATGGAGAAATTGGATCTTTATCAACTTCAGTATATCGAAAGTTGTTGAAAAATAGCATAGTTTAGCTAACATAAGCTACACCGAGAGATGACCATGAGAAGAGTACGAATCACCACGTCCGACAGATAAGCAGATTGTAGGAACTATTTTACTATAGTTTAGTTAATCGTATTGTAGACACAGAACAGATTGTATCTACTTCGTAAAATATAAACATATATTGTTAAAAATTTCTAACACCAAAGGAATCAAACGCAGATTAATTGCGAATAGTATGTTCGAAAGCTTGGAACCTATGCGTCTAAAGGTCCAGCTCAATATAAAAGGAATTACCTAAAGTGTTATCTTATGTCTGAAGTCAGGCACCATCAAGCACTGAACTCATACGAAATAGCTCCAAGATGGTCTGGGGGTGCCTAGGAATTAAAACTAGGCTAGGCAAAGGAATGAAATACTCTTCTTTGTTTTCGGTCACACAGATTAACGAAACGAAATACGATAATCTTACAAAAAAAAGGAACTGGGCATATTTTAGGCATAAACCCGTTAGCGGTAAGCAGTACAGCGCTGAAAAAAAACTGAAAGTAAATGGAACAGAGAAAAATCCAATATGGAAACTCCAGTAATGACATATGTTATGTTGAACTTTTTTGTTTTATTTTCTACTAAAAACATTTCAGCCACATAGTGTCTGCAATACGAAACACTGTATATTGCGAACTGAAATACTATTTCAATGAATAGAAAATGTATTAACGTAAAAGGAACATGTATGAATGTTCTTTTAAACAGTCGCAGCTTTACGTACACAAATCATCTAATTAAGGTATTAAAGTCAAATGTACCCGATTCTCTTTTAAACAATGAAACGAAACAAAAGAAAAGATAAGCAAGTAAATCAAACAAGTAAAGGTTAAAACATGGATGAGAACTATGCGAAATTTTAAAAAACTTCTCTCTAGCGCATAATAGAGAATCCAGATTACGAAATCATAATCGCCTCACAATGGAGTAACACCCGCTGGGTGAACTTAGCGAACTAAGAGGATAAACATGACTGCATAAATAACACTTAGGGCTTTATGGTGACACTCCGTGATCCTTCGTTCGGCTAGTTCTTCCTTTGTTGTCTCCTGTCTCGGCTCTTTCATATCGATGGCGGCGATTGAAATAGAAACGATTCCTATCTGATTGTTTGATATTTCTCCATCATTGCATTAATGGTCGGGCTATACAATTTAATCCGGCCCATATCGAAGTCGAGTGCGTGTTCGAGGTATATAGAAAAGCTTTTAATACTTTAAACTTTCGTCCTGTGTTAATGTAATAAAATATATATGTCTCTTGCTACCGTGTATGCGAAGTGTTGCTTTTCTCAGGCGTATTTACATGGGCGTTTCTAGCTTATTTCAGTAAGCTTTTTGCGTATTATCTGTAATACAAATTGATTTCTTTTTGTATTTTGGAGCTTTTTTTCCAAAACGCAATTCTGCCAAAACCTGTTCTACGAGAAAATTGCAATATATCTGGCGTCAGTAAAAGCAATTTTTTTGAACTTAACATTTTAGAGTAAAAGGAAATTGAAATCTCCTAAGCAAATATTGCGAAACAATTGCTCTAAAAATTATATTTGTAACAAAAAAACAGATAAAAATACAAAAATAAATGATTTTGAAAATAAAACTGACCATTATTTCATTTTGAAAATCAAATTTTAGTAGAAATGGCATTTTGAAGAAAAAACAAACAAATTTCTATTTCACTTTTTTTATTTATAAAAATACAAGAAACTGTTATATTTTACTCCGCGTCATCTTCTAAGCAGTCGCAATATATCTTCATCGCCTGAGTCTTCATGTTTTGTCTCATGATTGAACAGCTACTTACAGCCTCACATTTTCTAAAAGATTTTGTAAAAGAAACAACTTCTCAACATTTTTCCACTCTTCGTCATAGAGTGTCGTCAGGGTTCAATTTTTTCAACTTAAGCGGTTTTACTTGTGTTTCTAGCGGCAATTTCTCAACAGTCACAGAGCTGATGGTACTTCCTTTCATTATCGTCATTAAACTGTTTTGATATGTCATTATTTCGGTAATTTTCTTTCATTTCACTTTAATTAATTTATTTTTTGTTTCGTATTATTCCTTTTTAATAAAAATTCTTTCATATTACTAATTCCAGTAAGTTTCTACAGTTTAGCGTCACTTATGTTCTTAATGTCCCAGACCACCCACTCTTTTCCCAATCTTCTAACTCTTCCACTTCATCTAAGAATTTATTCATACTCCTCTTTTAATACAATCTGACTTCTTTTTCTGTATTTTCTCTATTTGACCAAAGATACGATCCAGGGCATGTAAGAATGCTCCCTTACGGGAAAAAATTTACGAGTATAATTGTCAAGGTTTTCAGGAGCATCATGGTTATAACTAAAAACACATCGAAGTGTATGATAAACCGTTTTCATTTGTACCCTGCGCAACCGTCGCGCAAAAAACGTAAACTGTGCGTTAATCTGGTATCTCTAACTCCCTTTAAAAATCTCCAATGGCTGATGCTACTTCCTGGCTTCTCTTGCCTGCTTGGTCCTCACTCCAAGTATAAAAACAGGGTCATTGCATTTTCAATCTATGATGCACAGGTTATAAAATGACAACTGCTCATATAGTATTGCTTCACCAACGCGTTAGTTTGGCAAAGGCTTACCTGTTGCATAGTCAAAACAAAATGAAAGTAGAATTGCCAATTTTCTTCTTATAAATAAATTAAACTGTTTGCTCTTAGTTATGGATACGTAGATACGTCAAAATAGCTAAACTAAGTTTACTTGGTTACTAGTTAAACTTAGTTAGCTCTTAACTAGTTTCAACCTTAAAACAGAAACTGCATACATCGGTAGCTGGCGTATCAAATCCATATTGAAATAGAGTAAAATATTTTATAAAATAACCAAGTTGACTTTCATATCCGCATTTTTTCATTATACATTTTTACAACTTAGCCATGACTGAACACTCGTAAAATAAAACCTTAACCTAGCAAGCATTTAGAGCAAGGAAGTGTCTCCAGCACCGATCAGGCCGTGAAAAATATTTGTTAACGTTAACATTATCGGATAACTGATCCAACTGGTTCGGTGGAAATTTGTAAAATAACAAAAAAGCTATGCTATTTTATACGTAAACTATTAATATTGTTTGACTGAACCAGAAAAGACGATAACTAGTTCGTAGACATTGCAATTTGAAAAAAAGATGCAGAAAATGCGATTTGAAGAAAAAATAATGCAGATATTGAGTTTGAAAAGGAAGTAAAATTGAGACCTGCTTTGAAACGTAATAAATGCGTTTTGACTAGAAAAGTATGTATGATCGAAAGAGACCGACCTAAGGAACCTAATGTGTTCAAAAACGATTTTTTTTTGCGGAAATTGCGTTTTGAAAATAAGCTATAATTGTTGATATTTGATACTTTTGTATTGGCCGGATGTGGGAATTGGAAGTCATTAATTTAAAAAAAAACATAACTTGTTTATAACATTAATCGCCTAGGATTGTTTACCTGCTATGACTTTAACTCTATGTCATCCCTGTTCTTCAACATAAGATCTTATGCATACTCATTTAAACTGTCCATTTAAATGATTTTCACCATTGTAAACCCTAATCATGTTTTGACACGTGTTAAGGTGCTATGATCTTTCTATTGCACTTATAGAAGCTGCGCTATTGGAATCATCAAGGCATTTTTTTTGCCCGGCGAAGAATAATATATCAGCTACTTTAATCAACTTCAAAACCATTTCCTGATCTTTAAGGGTCTGTTTATGTAGATTTTCTCAGGACCACACGTGTTATTGCAATTAGGTTTCAGAGTGAAGCTTTCCAGTTGTACAATTAAGCAATAATCTTCGCAAAAACTTCAATGTTCATATTTTGCATAAGATAAAGATGTAGGGATAGTAAGCAAAGGCAATTTAGTTTCTATCGAAAATCCAGTCAAGATTTGAGGTATGAAATAAGTAGCATACATTTCAATAACTCGTTAAGTGAAATTTGCAGAGTGTGTTTAGTTGAGGGAGAATTTTTTTTTGTTATTTTCTTCCGCAATATTCTTGGACGAAGTAAGAAAAATAATGGCATCGTAGTTAATGTAATGAACTCACTATAACTCATTTATAATTTTTCCTAATGTGATTCGCAGATTGAAAGAAATTCTCAAGCCTTTTGCTGCAGAACACATCCAACAGGTTCAGCAAAGCATTTAGATATAATGAAAATGAAGTATTAATATAGGTTCAGTAGCAGCAGAATTAAAGCTGAAAGGCTGTCTTTCTTGAAAGCATTTTTTTCCCAGTGGTCTCTTGAGATCATGTACCATTTCAAAAAGTTTGTTTGAGGATAAAAATGGTTTAATATTTTTGAGACCATGTTGTATCGCACAGAACTGGTATATTTGGGATATATTTTCTCCTTAAAACGGATTCTCGAAGAATGTTTATGATGCCCTTCATAGTGGATACTGTATTACAAATCTCAGTGATGCGATTTAGATGATTCGTCATTAGGTATAACCTATGACTTGCTCAATGAAAGGACATACATCTATACATTTCCCTTATTTTCTTTTATAACCAACATCTTTGCCGATAATTGTTGCACATCCGTCGTATTCTTGCTGTACACATTTTTTGGTTTAATTCTCCTCTTCATAGAGAATTTGTCAATAAATTTCAGCTATGGTTCTTGCATCCATACATTCTAGTTTTCCAAAACCAAGAAACTCTACGCGCGCCGCAATTTTTTTCTTGTATACTTCAGTATATTAATACTCTGTACAAGTCAGCTTTCCAACAGGTAATCACCTGTTGGAAAGCTGCCGAAAACGCCGTTTATAGTTGGTGCAGCAGAGGAAACCTGAGCATTAATCAGAACAGAAGCCATGGTAATACCGTTCACCAGGGAAAAGACTATCCTTAAAGCCACGCTTTCCTCCACGACTAGTAGCCTGACTGCTTTGAAAGCAAGTATGGAAGATTTTTCCAATGTTGAAGATGAACAAATGATTCTTTTAATATATAATCATTCGGAGTTTTATGATCCAAAAAATAAGAACTATAAGCCGCAAACAACAAGAAAATGATCTATTTGGAAAGGAATTGCGGAAGATTTAGGTTGTAGACTTACAATTAGTTATGAGATCATCTTGAATGAGCTCCAATATGTTATTAAATTGATACCGTGCAATTCTAAAAAATCTTAAATTATATTTCGTTGTCTGTAAATGATTATTCCACTATATATTGATTGAAATCCTTCTAATTTCCTGCGCTAAAACATGGGTAATATTTTTTCTTTTTTTTTTTTCACTTTCCAAAATTAAGAAAGTATTAAAAATTTCCTCTTCTTGTTTGATAAATTTAGCACGTAATAAAATTAAAACTTTGCGACAATATATTTGTCACCGGGCGGCGACTGGGTGTGTTAGCTCAAGAGGTATACTTAATAATTACCACCTTGTATACAGGGGCAGGAATCAACCAAACGACCAGTAAAACTTCATCTGTTATAAGACGAGACTCCACGAGGGAATACCTCGTGGATCCCCTATCGGAGAACCTCCTCGCGAGTGTCTCCTTTACAGAGAGAGTCCTACTTACTATAATTACAATAATTATATAGCTTAGCGCTATCCACTCTTGAAGGCCGATTCGTGGCATCTCCCTCCCCTCCAGAAAACCGAAGGGATTTAAAAAGTGACACAATTTTAAAAATTGAAACAAAAAGTAATTTGAAATAGCAGCCACGAATCAGACTTTAGGAGCCTTAACTATCCTTAGACTAACTTAATGCTATTCACAACAAATGTCACGTGGGGCGCGACTGGGGTGTGTAGCTCAGAGGTAATACTTAGATAATTGCACCTACCTTGTATTACAGGGGCAGGAATCAACCAAACGACCAGTAAACTTCATCTGTTTATTAAAGAGAGACTCCACGAGGTAATACCTCGTGAGTCCCCTATCGGAGAACCTCCTCGCGGAGTGTCTCCTTTACAGAGAGAGTCCTACTTACTAAATTACAGATATTATAATGCTTAAGCGCTATCTCGCAGCACTTTGAAGGCGATTCGTGGCAATATTCATTTTTAAATGTGTGCTTGTCGTCGAAGGAAAAACAGCCAATAAGAAGTGCGTGAATGAATGGATAGTTGTACTCGGTTGCAGTCTGACGACTGATGACCGTGGAGGAAAACGTAGCTTTATGAATATGCCCAAGGATATGCGGGAAATCTTGCGGAGTATGTCCAAAGCTAACCCATTTCTTTATGTATGCTAGTACGTCCAACGTAACCACGAACAATATCTTGTGGCAAACCCGCAATTAAGTCAGAACCACAGCGAAAACTTACGTTCTTCGAAGGATTATAGCAAGTTATACAATAACGGAGCAATGTCTTCCTCCGCGTCTTTGCATAAACCCTTCTCGCTATCGGCTCTGTATATTGTTGCAGAAAGGAAGCCAAATTAACAGCATTTTGCCTACGCACATAGCGAATCAATAGCCACATACTCATGCTGAAAAGTCAACAAGTTGCTAAAATCGATTGCTTTGACGGCATACTGAGAATGCCTTCGGATATGATGTGTACTTTACCAATGATCGTTGCGCACCTCACTACCTCTTTTACAAATATAGAGGAAAGGAGATGTAACGAAACAACAGTGACGCAGGCAGCCACCTGCTGGTTTAGGGATCGGTCGATAAATGAACAGAGATAGTCGCAGAAACATATGTCGCAATCGAAGAAGCCCGAAATATTAGGAAGGATTGGAAAACACCCAACAATCTTTCACGATGAAAACTAAGCCATTGAGATGTGTGTTAGAGAGGTTTTGGATAAAAAAACTGTGCACACAAATCAAATAAAAAAAATCAGTAGCAGCCAGGCGGTATTAAAAGGATTAGAGGCGCTTAAATGCGATTGGAAACTGATCTGGAGCAGTAAACATCTTCTAAATACATTGGAGATGCTTCATTTATCCCTAATCTGAGTACCCGGGCACTCACTCATTCTCAGAAATGAGAAAGCAGATAGTCTTGCGTAAAAAAACTCCAAAATAATTAATTCACTAGATCGATTCGATGAGACTAAATGCTGACTGTGTTTAGACGACAGTTAAGCCTATTTTTTACCACTGCATTGCCGTTACAAGAATCTGCTAAGTATGTAACTTTCGGGAAAGTTACTCCTCTTTTGGATGCATTCCAAGGAGTATCAGCTGCACTGGGATTACAAAATCTCGTATCGAGTAGATACGATTCTAGTGTATACAACCGTAGGTATATCCAGAGGAAAACATGTATTAAATTTTTGGTTCATAATCACACCCTTCGAATAAAGGTGGCGTACTCGAATCGTTTTGTGCTTTCGCAATCCGGTGGCAGATATGAAATTGCTGTATTGCTTGTGATTACCTCATAGAGAATTAAGCTTTTTTTAGGTGTATGAAATTCAAGTGATCTCCAGTGTTTTCTTTTTTTTTCCGCCATGTATCTCTGTGTTGCATGTTTGGGGCGAATAAATTGTATATATATTATTGTGATTTCTATAATAGATTTGCCCGGCTAATGTTTTTAAGAAAAAGAAAAATAAATAAATAACTTTCTAATTAGATCTGCCTTTTCTTTACAGATACCTTCCTCTATATCCTTAATAATAAACACATGACCTTTCATTAATAAAACACTGTAATCGTAATAACATCTATAATTTATTAACAAGTTTATATCGGAAACATAAAAAGAGTATGAGAACTCTTACCCAAGGTGAGTATAGTCATTTGGAATATTCAAAACAAACATTAAACAATTATCCAATATATGTTTGGAATCTCTAATTCTCAAAACAACTTTTAAATATCCCGCGCTGTCATAAGAGAAAAGAAAACCACCATCCACGTCTACCAACTTATACAAACTAGAAATTTCAATCTCACAAGAAGTAACAGTAACCTCATAATATTATCAAAGTTATACATTCATTTACATAAAAATTTAAACAGTGCTTTGATCAGATACCTCGTTTATCGGTTTACACAGACGCCAGAATACCTCCAAATGGAACTTCCTCGTAGTGACA
Source organism: Protaetia brevitarsis (assembly GCA_004143645.1). Lineage (NCBI taxonomy): Eukaryota > Metazoa > Arthropoda > Insecta > Coleoptera > Scarabaeidae > Protaetia > Protaetia brevitarsis. The sequence goes on along the minus strand of RXPK01000030.1, from coordinate 2,239,279 downwards.
ATCTAAATCAAACTCGGATGTACGTAGTGAGAAGTTCAGAACGCGAGAACAACACCAGTTTCATAAAAATCCAGGGAACAGACCTCCTTCGTAGCATTCAAGATGTATGATCACATTCAAAACAGCAAACACATGTATGATTCCATGTAAAACATGAACCCAGGTATCGTAAACAGCAAATTTCTTATAATGTCGAATAATCTTGACGTGTCTTCTGTATATTTTCAATCGAAGGTAATTACATAAATTTACATAGAAGATCCCCTTCAATACCAGATATACCACAAAAATATGTATGATTTAATTCATTACACTTAATGAAAAATGAAATAGCTTTTTTCGAAGATTTTTTAACAACCACCTCTCGTAACCAAGGGTTTTCATTCATTTTCTTTCAACGAATTGCATTGAGTCACTACCCCATTCAAGTTAAGTGGAAACCTAGGATACCAGGATATTGTACAGTTGTCAGACGATAAATTATATTCAATTTCCATGACTACTAATGCGAATTAATCCAAATTATACTGGACTTACAAACAAACATAAAATAATAATTACATCTAATATGGTTGATAGCTTTCCTCTTATGAAACACCGCAATATATTGATTGTTTAAACAAAAAAAATATTTTTAAGGATATTTATTTGTACACTGAAAAAAAAAAAAATTAATAATCATAAATAAAAATACAATTATCGTAAGTAAAAAGTTCAGCTGGATAGGGGACAAAAGCACATATTACTTAGCACTAGTAAAAAAGAGATCCTAACACTGATACTAACAACAAGCAATCTAAGTTACTTACGGTCTGTTTCATACCGGTAACTTAGGAAGTTACTTATGATAATTAAACTGAAGTAGTAAACCAAAGAATATATGCAGTTGCGGTGAGTAAAAGATTTGCTCATGTCAAGTAGATGTATTGCTATGAGTGAACTATTCTATAATGGCTATCGCACTTTCATTATTAGCCTCAATTAATGCAAGCTATTTGGATTACTTGTGATAAGGAAACAGTATCATTAATGCACATTCACTAAATACCTGGTATATAAAAGGTAATAATTTACTATAAATATATAATATACTTACCTTAAATTTGTTGTTCAACTTATGGGTAGTGCAGGAAACGAGGAAGTTTAGTGAATATTTAATATAAATTTAAATAAAAAGCAGTATTATTAGTAATAGTTTTATTTTGCATAAGACAAACACAGTGACTACCTGATATGAATGAAAAAGATATTGGTTTCGCTTTAACAACAGTTTATTTTTAAACAATTTACAACGTAATGACTCGTAAAATATATTCCTTAATAATGAAAAAAATGAACAAAAGCAATAAAAAAATAGGAGATGAGGCTCCCTTGAAACGTTATTTAGTTACCGAATTATTGAATCTAAACAAAGACAAAGAGAAATATGGCCTTGAAGTTACAACTAATAACAAATAAAGAAATATATACCTAGGTGGTAAACTTGCGGTTTCTGTTGTTCTTTGCACTGGCGCTTGTCTCAGCGAGTGATCCTCGTCGGCGTACGTGGAGGTTATGTCCGGGATCGCCCCGAAAACGGCTTCTTCGTCGCGGTATCCCTAACTGCAGATGGCACTTGGACTGTCGGATCACTAGACGACCGGCATCCACACTTTAACTTCACCAGCGGCGCAGATATCATCACAATGATGGGGAATTCAATATCCCACCACGTGGTTTAAAACTGCAATCTTAAATAACGATTGCTTATAGGCTCGGTACTTCTTCTTTCGCTGGGATTCTTTATACGGATGGGCGTTGAGTTAACCCACCCGGTTTTTTAATATATTGCGTTCCAACTGCCTACAATGGCCGTACTCTTGGCCACTCTTTTTCGACGACCTTTACACACGTCCGTAACTCTACTTGACGCTAGTTCGCGCTTGCGCGCGTAGCAATCTCGGGGACTATTTTATTACTCCGCCGGATTAGCCAATCAGGAACAGTCAAACAATTACGGGGTGGCAGCAAAACTCAAATAAATATAGTTGTGGCAAGTTCTTACCTATTTAAGAAAATACATGAGTTTAATAGCGATCAGCATTGTTGGTACTTCTACTAACCATGTGCTGTAGTTAGATACAGTTAGTCATAAGTAATACGTTACTTACCACAAATTTGTTAGATACACTGTGTAATAGCCGTTAATAAAAGCACTATTTACAGTAACAACTTGCATTCAGGAAACTGGGTTTAGTTGCAGCTATTAATTAACGAGAATAGTTCCAAGTAAAACTTTATCTATTGTAAATAATTTTTTACCAAGTAAACAGTTTACTTAGCCCATTGTTCTCAGTGTATCAAAGCAATATCAAATACTTTAGAATCTCTTTTTATTGAAAAAATTAATAAATCAAAATGATAAACATTCTGCACTTTCTTTCATTAGAAATATATGTGTTTTTTGAGCATGAACAATATTGCTCTGGAACAAAAACCAATTTTACAAAAAAAGAGTTTACAATGAGAATAAAATAATGTTTTGTACCTACCTCGGGAGCATTTCTCTCCGGTTAAGAATAAGAAATATCAAAGAAGATATAGAAAATAAATTTTGGTTTAATAAAATCTCAATTTTTGCTTCAAATCTAAAACTTTTTTGATTTCATGATGTATTCTTCTATTGAAAGCAACTGTACATACGTGTTTCTTTCGATATGTAAAGAATATTACTTTGAAACAAGAAAATACATATGCTCAAAAAAGGAATTTCTTTGGTTAAGAAAACCCTTTCCATAGTCGTATCTCCAATGGTAAAACAGTTTGCTGATTTTGTGCTGCCGGCTAGAAGCCTAAAGGAGCAAATGTAAATATATTCATTGTATTAGATTATAAATGAAGCGTAGCGTCATATCTACGAACCGGTACAGTGTGGTAGCCGTAGAGTGTTTACCACACTCTCCAACTGCATCAAGGAATAATATCGGCTGAGCGGCAGCAACGGGTCGTGGGACAATAAGGGTGATATATGGCCGGGACCTCCCACAGAACAATTTGCCAAACATTATAGCAGGACTAATGGTGTCATTGTGTACCCCTCGGTCCCTTACAAGTTGAAATATATACGCTGATGATGTTCAACTATCACTGGAATAAATGTTTTTTTCTTTTTTGCCTCAGTAAGGATTTTTTCTAATATTATTATTTTAGATAGCCTCTTAACGTTATAAACGTAATCGGAATCTAAATAGGAATTACTTTTGTATGTGCGGTACTCATTCATACATAATTATGCAGCTTAATAGCCCTTTGACCTATTTTCTTTATTAAATATTACTTTTTTACAGGTTAAAACATACATAATATGTATTTCTAAGGCTTGCAGTTTAGGATATTTTGAAGGATATATAAAACTGTTATGTTTTGTATAATTAATAATAAATATTAAGCTAAATGTTTTAAATTATTGATTTTTAAACTTTATTCTTTTTATATTGTTATAGGAAACTTACCTAAAGGGCCGAATAACGAAACAACGGTAACAGGGCAACAGCTGTCGGAAAGAGTGCAGCACCTGGTCATTGACGCAAGGGTGACAAATTTCTCCACGCCTACTTGATTCTTTACGCCGTGACTTTTCAAGCCGTATCGGATTTAACGCGATCTGCTCCATTGTAGGGATGTTGGTGTATGTCGCAAATAACAACCGCCAATCTTACCCAAATCCGATGGTAAACATCGACTGCACTAATAAGCTTTAATCTCGGGGGTAAATTTAACTGATGTACCTATTCCCTTTTTGTTGAGTTAAATTTTTTTTGAACTTTAAAATAAATATTTATTGAAACCAGGGGAGGCAGCAGCTGTTAGATGTTTTCAGCTTCTCTTATTTTCTGATAATTAGACCAAAATGTGCATTGGTTCAAATCAACGTTCATTTGCCTTGTTTCTGTAGAGTTTATATATAATAGTGAATAGATATATTTTTGCGACTCCGTTCAGAACACTCATTTTGCAATACTTCAAAGCGGTAGGCAAAAATGTCATTAAAGGTTGGCCACACTAGATTCCACATGACGGACGTGTAATAAATTGTCATTAAGCTACTGTTCAACCATGCGATGAACTGGTATCTTCATTGCACTTATTATTGATAAATAGATATTAAACTAGAAAGAAAATTACAGAAAAAGATCTATTCTCGGAAACGTCAAAATACTAAGGTATGTAACACGTCTGTCAACTTGTACTGTCAACCCCTAGTGTCAAAATTTCTTTTCTATTTTCAATTCAAAATTAAGGTTTGTCGATCCAAAAAACATTGTGTATCACACGGCCAGAAACTCTTTTGCGAGTATTCGTACTTGTACAAACCGTACTCATACTCGCAAAACTGTAGTTTCTGGCCTAGTGATACAAATAACTATTTTATTTGATTTGGCTAACAATGTTTTTGGGGGTAAGCTATATAAATTTGCAAGCGACAGTATACTAGTTATTGCAAAAGATAATGTTTCCAATCTCCCGCATGTCGCCACATTGGCTATACATTCAATGAGTGAGCCCTGTGCAATGAATAAAATGCGAAGAATTGTGACAGAAGGCCGTTATGGTACATTTTTTCTGGCTGATTTTAAACAACAAACTCAAAAAGAAATGAAATGCGATACTTTAAAGAATTTTGTGAGGATCAAGACCTTGTTTTCTTCTTTTTTCCTTTTAAATACAGCTCACATGGAGTCAAATTATAGATTTTGTCAAAAAAAAAACTGTTACAGTGTACTATGCCGCATTCTAGTAGGCGTAGAATACAAAATAGTATAATATTTCTAGTTTCTTAATGTTATATTGAAGTAGGAAGATTTTTAGCAAAATTACAATACTCTGGATTGAAAGACAACAGTAAATTTTGGTAACCATGGAAACGTACACAAACAAATCAAATGTTTTCAGACTTAGAGACACGTAGATTAGAAATATGTAAAAATGTACAGGATGTTCCACTAAAAAATTACTTTTATTTCTGGTGAAACTGAAAATGATCGTTCAAAATGTCAGATTTAAGTACTCTTATTTTGGTGAAATCGGAAATGAATTCGTTAAAAAATAATAAATTTTCAGTAGGTTTTACATTTCAGATTTTCTTTTGTTATGACATTTGTTGAATTAATTTGGCTATATCAATTGAAATAAATTGATTTGTTTCGTGCATCATATTTTGTGATTTCTCAATTTTCTTATTTTAAATAGAATTATCTAATTTTTTGTTCGTTTTTGGATTCTACGTCAGTTTTTATTAGTTATTCCTATAGCTACATGTTGCCGTTTTTGAGTTATTTAAGTTTTTCTTTTTTTTTTTACTCATAATCATGGCATCATTGATAGATTAACATCTCGGTTAATAGTGCAAGTAGAGTCTCCAAATTTGCTGTTATGAATGTAGATATAACCCTAAGAAAAGATACACACACTTTACGTTCTAACATACAGGGTGTTCAAAACTGAGGAACAAAGTGACATATTTTCAAATGCAGAAAACTCAATCTTGTTTAAATAGAATATCCTGTATTTTAATTCGAAATTAGGAAGTAAATATCATCCCCTATCACTTTAATCAGCATTCCCTATACCTATCTCTAATAGGTTTTGAGATATGCGCGACTTTTTGTTAAACAGATTAAGTAGCCCTATCTTTAAATGTTTGTAGCTGACTCTGAATGGGATTAAGACAAGTAAGAAACGCATTTAACTAAAAAGTAAAAACCTTGTTTTGTAGTAAGCCGACACTATATAATAATAAATGTTAGGAAAATAGATATTAAATTAGCATTTAGATGATTCTCTAAAAAGAAACACGTATTTCAACATTTTACGAAAATCCTACTAAACTTAATGAGAAAGCAGTACAAATTTTTATGCACCTTATTTTGAAACCTGAGGTTGTTCTGGCTCATAGCATTAGTATTAATTACTCATGAACATCGACAAAAATCTGAAAGTATCACCTAACTATTGGTGAGATTTTGTGCATATTTGTAGTAGCTGTAAAGTTATCTATAAGTCTATAAACGTTCATAATACCTGCTTAGAGTCTTACAGATAATCTTACAGGCGCTACAGATATGCTTAGAATACCACCATATATTTGAGAAAAAGGTACTCCTGTAAGAGCGGTCTCGAACGGGTATATTGGTGACTCTAAAACTGACTATGACGTAGGAGCTGGAATATATGAAAAGAAACCTAAAAAGGCCCTTTCGGTAAACTTCAGCAAGGATACACACTGCGTTTGCTGCAATTCATCATTATCTCAGAGTGTGCGTTGCTATTTTCTCTGATAGCCAGTCAACATTTAAAGCGATCGGTTTCGTAAGTATAGATTCTAAGCTGGTTTGGGATTATGTAAGCGCTCTAATGAGGTGGGTAAAGTAAATTAACATTGCTCTGGGTTCTCGGCGGTTCAGGCGTGAGAGGAAATGAGTCGGCAAACGATCTGGCCAGACGAGATTCATCAAAATCCTTTGTTGGAGCTGGCTTTTCCTTTGGCATTATCAAATCGCAAATTAAAAAGTTCATCAATGAATGGATACATAATGAGCCCAGGAAGTCGCGGCAAAAGTCATCAATACGGAGAGAGGTAAAAGTGTTCCAAAAGGAACAAAAGCTTGAATTTAATACAGATTACTAGGTCTGCGGCCTGGTTACTGTAGACAAAATAGGCATATGTATAATATCTGGCAGATGACGGTATTTGCAGATTCCACCAAGACGAAGAAGAAACACGTGCAGTGCCAATGTGATGAGCTGACAAGGTTTCTACTTCTGGGCGTGGAGAACCTCACAGCTAATGTAAGTGAACGAACCGCTCTCAAAGATGGTTAGGTCTAATTAAGAGGGCAAAATTAGAGAGTGCTTTCTAGGACAAAGAGGATCACAATAAATCTGACATAGTCACGGTAAACCACCTCTGTATGACCATCACAATGCTAACCTAATTTGACTATAATAGATACCGGTACCAGAATATATGTATTATGATTGCTAAATTAATGTTTACATAACAGTTGTCTTCTAAATCCTTTTTTGAGAGTAAAACTGCCATGACTTTCGACTTAAATGCAGTAATGAGTTCTTTATTGACTGTCATATCCCCAATTCATCCTGGTATAGAAACTCAATGGATAAGTCATCCGAAAATTTCAACATCCCACCATCCTACTGTCATACCGCGGCTAACATGGTAGAAATATGACTGGTTTTCGCAGCAATCATAATATTTGACATTGTGATAACGCCAGAGAGCTTCCCACTGATGTTGTTTTTACAGAAAAAACATGTAGGTGAAAAGATATCTTTCTTTTGCAATTAGTACGCCTGGGGTACGCCATTGGTGTTCGTAATAATAACTATTGACCGGGCGTGCTCCCAAAGTTAGCGACAGGTATTGTGGGATATTAAGGCGGTGATTATTATTATTATTATTTACCTACGTGCAATGAAGACTGTTTATAATACGTAAGTCACGTATCATGCGCCTGTAATATTATAAAGCTGTAACACAAATTAATCTTTTTCAAAATAGATTTTGCCAAATTATTAAAATCCAATTGACACATATACATAGAATTATTCAATTTAAGTAAATCCAACTTTATTGAAGAGTACCTACCGTGGTTAAAAGCAGTACGTTGTTTTTTTTTTTGCTGAAACGCCCGATTTAGGGGTACAGCCTCCTAAAACTCCATTTTTTTTAAATAATTTTTCTTACTTCTCAAAAAAAGATACTTTCACGTAAAAAACAATGATATATAACAAATTCAGACAATCAATAATAATTAAAAAATAATAATAAACATTTCAAATATCTAAACAAAACCTGTAAATGCGTATATTTCTTGAAATTGCAATACAGCATGTAGAATATTTAAGCATTTATAAGGATTATAATGTTTCTCTAATTATGTTTTACTGTTTTTCGAAATGTTATTATTGTCATTATTATAGTCACACTGCATTAAATTCCGTGAATAAATATATTTTTGCGCCTTCGTCCCGACACACTCATTTTGCAGTACTTCAAAAATGTCACTAAAGGTTGGCCACTCTAGATTCCACATGACAGACGTGTAATAAATTGTCATTTAGTTACTGGTCAACCATGCTAAGACGAACTGGTATCTTCATTGCACTTATTATTGCTAAATAGATATTAAACTAGAAAGAAAATTACAGAAAAATATTTATTCTCGGAAACGTCAAAATACTAAGGTATGTAACATGTGTGCCAACGTGTACTGTCAACTCCCTAGTGTCAAAATTTCTTTTCTATTTTCAATTCAAAATTAATTGCAGTTTCTGGCCTAGTGATACAAATAACTATTCTAAAGAGAATCGTATTAAAGAATGAATAACATTAAATATAGTTCATACACAGCTTTGTATTTTTTTAAATGTTTAATGGAACTATTTGTATTTTTAATTACTGATACTGTGCCAAACTGTAATTGTACGTAGCACGAGATATAATACATCATTTGAAATGATGTATTATATTTTGTTAATGTCTTACATTCATATCTAAAATTATCTTGTATACACATTAATTACACATCTAATAAATCTTGGCATAATACGATATATAAGAATGAATGACATTTATTAGAAAATGCATAAAATATGAATGAACTTATTTAGCAAATGAAATCTAATACATGTTATATATCATCGTTTTACATGACGTTTTTTGAAAAATAAGAAAAAAGAGCAATTCGTAAAGAAATGGCGATACGGGGTACTTCCCCCTTCATTAACTTTTTGCGAAGCTAAGTTGCCTCATCTTTGAAATCATGTAATCGGCTGCAAATTATGAAATTATTATAAAGAGTTTTTTAATATTTATTGTAATTTTGGAATTATTCATTAAAACTGAAATTACATCATTGAAGCTTTGAATTTCTAATTTATGTTGAAATCTACAAAAGAAACCTAAACAAACTAAGGTTTCTTGTTTTAAACAGTGTAGTGCAAAATGTTAAAAACCAAATTTCTTATTCTCTGTTATTAAAAAAAAAATGTTACATTGGGTTAAAAAATTTGCCGGTCAAGTAAAACAAAATATCGTTTAATTAAAATACTATAATTAAATTTATTTTACAGGAAAAACTGTAATACTCATGATTTATTATATTGCACACGGTTAACTCAAACGTTATTTCCATAGAATAACAAATTAAAAAAATGTCTGTAGATAACTTAACGTAGTGTTCGTATTAATTCATAAGTTCGTAATACTATTCATGAATGTAGTAGTTACAAACACAAAATATTTTTAGTTATTCCTCTTAACGCTACCAAATCACATAATGCACTGGTTTTTAAGTTCTTTGACATTTCCTCATGTTAATTCATGAAGGTCAATGTGGTGGTCCTGGCGGAAATCCATGCAGATCGAGACCGGCCCTTAACGCTGCGTGACTCGCTAAAACTCTGCCCGCTAAATCGCCTAGAGCCCTCTCCAATTGCTGATGTTGACTCCTTACTGCGAATCTGTTGACGTGTACTGGTATCGGAACGACTAATTTGTTTTTGTTCGGTTGGGTGCCTTTATGTTGATGTGGACCAGCTCCTAGACCGGCCTTAACTCTTTTCCACTTAGCGCGCCTGTTTTGGAACCAGATTTTGACTTGCACTTCACTAAGTCGCAGCGCAGAGGCTATCTGACTCCGTTCTGTCAGTGATAGGTATTTTTTGGCGTGGAATTCTCTTTCTAGTTCCAATAATTGTTCACTAGTGAATGCTGTACGCCGTCGACGAGCTTTTGTCGAAGCTGAGCTTTCATTGTGACCTTCGGATGATTGTGTTTCCTCCATGTCTTCATCGATATCAGATCCTGAAAATAAGATAATATCATATCAATGACATGATTGTGAATAACAAGTTGTAATATTGAGAGCGTTAATTATTTTATAACTATGCCTTTTTCACTAAATTTCCTTCTATTAATGTGTGTTTATCTGGTAAAAACAGAAATCCGTATCTACTTTTCTCACATATTTCTCATATTTACATAAAACTTATTGGTAGACGAGTGGTACTAAATAAAGCGATTTATATTCAATTTGTAGGTTTAATTCGTGCTGGAAGCAATTAAAATTGTACTTTCGGAATGTGGCGTCTTACCTTGATTTATACCGATGATTTTTTCTGTTGACTACAAATGAAAGGACGAGTATTGTTTTGTTATTACTCTCTAATTGTCACTTCCTTCGAATAATCGATTGTGTACGGTATAAATGGTAATTTAAAAATAAACAACATTAGAATATCCTATTAACTGTAGGTGCAGCTTATGAGTAGAATAATATTAACAGCTTTAGCCTATACAAGCATGTGACCTACATGTTTTCATAATGTAATTGGGTACAAGAGTGGAGTAATGACTTTTTAATGTATATAATTTAAAAATGAAATCTGCAAACAAAGCAATTGAACTATATAGCCAATTGCTTTGTTTACAGATTTCATTTTCGAATTATGTTGTAAAATACAAATTTCTTGTTTTAAATATCAAGACTTTAACAAAAAGTAACTGCTTGTTTTAACCATGGGTACTGCATTAATTTCATCATTTAAATAAATACATGAATGCATATATTATAAAAATCATTGAAATGAGATTTTCATTTCTCTCATTGTTAGTGTAGTGTTATCAGAGCCATTGTTTGGAATTTCTTTGTCAACATCAAAAATTTATTATTTTCATTTTTTATTGTTTCATATTAAAAGTTAGGATTCTTTAAAATAAAAACAAATACCTAAACGATTGCGTCAATAAGTTTTAAAGTAACTTGAAGGAGTGTCATAAGACTTAAGCACAGTCGGATAGCTCCCAATTACACTTTTTTCTCCCCAATGAAGAACACAACGTTTGATTTGACGCCGTTTGGAGAATGAAACGAAATGGAGAGAACGCAACCCATACAGTTTCGTGATCTTTCGTTCACTTACCATTCACGACTCGGCGTGTTTCATTTATTCGTCCATCAAACATCCTAGATCGTAACGCACATTCTGAAACTGTGCAGAAATGATATTAACATGGGCGTAGCGAGAAATTTTGTTAGAGGGGCTCCAAAAAAAAGGTGGATTGCATATAGCTATCGAATAAGTATAAAAACTCGATACTAATTTGATGATTGTGGTTGTGGCATGTGAAAATCTGTTACACTCTGAACAAAGTAAACTAACAAGTGAACGGCCAGGTCAGCGTATCGCTGATTGAGCTGAAAAAAAAAATGGTGTGTGCGGGTTTTTGTGTGAATAGGCCTCTGATGGATTAAAAAAAAAAAAAAAGCGATATTTTTTTTGAACGGTGAAAAAAACGCATTTAATCGTGAAAATTTATAATTCACATAATTATATTGATAAACAAACACTTGGCTGCAATAAACTGAAAGAATTCCGCATAAACTCCATTTTTACTCCCCGTGGCCGCATTCATATAACACCAGTAAATTGTAGCAGGTAACAAACAGCCGCTTGGTTTAGGGCCGATTTCTTCAGCCAAGGATAAAAGTCCCGTATTGGTCTATGTTGGATAACGTTATCTGTAAGATATGAAAAAAATAGATGTCTCGATGAATCGACAAGATGGTATTTGACAACGCTGTAAAAATACGACTGTTAATCTCAGCTAGGAAAATAATACGCGGTTACTGCACAGGTGTGTACGAATCATTTGGCAGAACATAACTACAAACCGAAATAGTTAAGGCACGGTTAGCGTAAATCAGTTTAGGATAACTAATATTTTTTATGATTGACTGGATTTGAAATGGACGTAAGTGGCTTATATGTTTTTCTTTTTACAATATATAGAATTTATATACCACACATGGCTACTATATAGTATGCACGTGTTTATAATGCATAAAATTTATGAGTTAAATTTTCATTTGTTTCCATTAATTCTACATTGTTTTAGAAGACAAGAAAAGACAGAGACAAACGTTGTCTTAGCTTTACCGAACTAGAAAAAGAAACATTAATAGATGTTCCATATAAATTAATATAAGTCCATTAATAAATCCATTTTACACACTTTTTTCTTCGTTTTTTTACATCTAAACCAGCAAAGCTTTCTCGCGTGCGTTTCCACCATTATTAATGAAAGTAATGAGGTTATGTTAATGCAATACATACCCATCAACTTGAGGATAATAATTTGTCGGTAGGGTCGAGTAACAGATAACTTTTGCGCCACATATCCGAAGATTAACATTTATCAATGAGTGAAGAAAATAAGTATTCTCACTTATCTGTCAGTTAAAGTTATCGTATAGTTATCCTTGACTGAAGAAATCGGCCCTTAGTGGATAGCGCACTCAATTTCTAAAGGCAATGTCGGGAGTCCAAGGTTGCTGCCGTGTTAATTAAATAATTATTAAATTTAATTTTCTCATTTAAATTTAATTTTTGCAAAACAATTTAAATTGCTGCGACACGTGAATCGCACATGAATTAAAATTCAATAGTATGACATTCAAGATATGAAACACTGGTTATAAAAAATTATGGCAATAAATGAATTAATGAAGAAAATAGATAAAACGGAAAATACTTGATATTACATTAACGTAATTTTTATGTTATGAAAATTTTACGTATTATTGCACCGTGATTGTAATTTTGTTTTTGATTGAATTTTAATTCAAGCGCGATTTATGAGTGGCAACAATTTAAATTTAAATGTGAAAATTAAATTTAATATTTTTTTATATGTTATTAACAAAGAAAAAATGAATATAACAACAAACTAGAACTCCAGACTTTGCTTTTAAGAATCGAGCGTGCTGTTCATTAGACCAGGAAAGGAAAAAATTAATATAACAACAAACTAGAACTCCAGACTTTGCTTTTAGGGATCGAGCGTGCTGTTCATTAGACCAGGAAAAGAAAAAATGAATATAACCACAAACTAGAACTCCAGACTTTGCCTTTAGGAATCGAGCGTGCTGTCCATTAGATCAGGCAGTCCGTTTGTTTGGTACTACAATTTACGACGAGACTAAAAATGGAGTTTATGCGCAATTTTTTCAGTTTATTACAGCTATAAACATATAATTCCTGATTCCTAAAAGCGAAGTCTGGAGTTCTAGTTTGTTGTTATATTCATTTTTTCTTTGTTAATAACATATAAAAAAATATTAAATTTAATTTTCACGTTTAAATTTAAATTGTTGCCACACATAAATCGCGTGTGAATTAAAACAAAAGCTATACATATAGCTGTAATAAAATGAAAAAATTGCGCATAAACTCCAATTTTACGCTTTACCTTTTTTATTAATATAATTAATAAATAATAAATAATACACAATTACACAATTGAACGCGTTTTTTTTTGCCGTTCGAAAAAATATCGTTTTTTTTTGACCAATCCGTTTTTTTTTTTGCTTCAGGAACCACCTCAATTTTTTTTCAGCTCGATCGGCGATATGCTTCATGGACATTCATCTAAGGCTGCGTATGTTACTTATACCCTTTTTATTCTAACCTTTTCAATTGCGATTTTTGCTTTTCCGAATTTGCTGGATTTTGCATGCACAAGTTAGAAAACTTAGCTAATAGTTAAAAATATTGAACATTTAATTTCCATTTATTTATTTTAAAAAATTGTCACGACATATCAAAACCAACCTTTGAATTATCGCCTAAATAAAAATCATGATTAAAAATCTCAATTTCCTTAGATTTTGAGCAAACTTGCTAATCACTTCCTGGATTAGTGCCTGTTCTTTTTTTCTGCAACTATTTTTCGATGAAGGTTCATTAAACATAAGCCGTTCAATCGATATTCTGTCATGGTAGATCGTGGTCAAGTTTTTACTCTGCGTCAAGTACTGAATGACTCCTCCATCGTAGATGTTGAACAGGGTTGTGATAATGTTATGAGAAGTGCTTTTTCCGTATTCGGAAAAAAAAGCTTATCTCTGTTTATTTATCTGTATACATTGAAGTTTAATGATACCGGCAAATTGCAATAGCATTCTGGCCGTTTTTATCAATTTATTGTTTCATTTTATTCTATTCCGGCAAAATTTAGTGACCAACCACTCCAGGGTTGAGATGTTAGAAATGAATTAGTCGAATAAAAAGGAATAACCTTTCATTATACAGCACCATACAGTCATAACTCCTTAACCCTAATTATAAGTTGGTGTGTGTCAGAAATTGAAGGTCTACAATAAAAGCCTCCCACCGAAATAGTTGCACCTTTATTATTAATTTTTTAGGGAAAGAACCACAACATATTTATTCCTGGAAGAATATTTTACACTCTAAACTATACAAATAGAGATTTAGTTTCACAAAAACGAAATAATCTGAACTCAATTACAAATATATGTATCACTTAATCAAACATTATTTTACTAGAACCGCGTTCTTTTTATTACTATAAGTTAAAAAAAAATGTCAATTGTGTGGAATAACAATTGAAAATTCCCGCAATAGCTTTACAAGATGGCAGCTAAGCTGGAAGGTCGTTGAAAACGCACCACAAAAGAATAAAGGATTTAGCGAGCTCATTCTTACTGCTTACTGGTAGTATACTGTGGCAATACCTAGCAGGCTAGGATGGATAGTACAGCGAACTGTTGTAGTACGTATTGCTGTGGACGGACAACTTGTTTTCGCGAGAGTTTTTTCTTTTTTAAGTTGCATAGATTTTGTCATGTTTACTCCGTTCAGCCTTTGTCAATGTTTCGAGAGAATTTTCACAGATATAGATTTTTTTTTTATAAAAAAATTAGGTAATGAGTTAATTGTTTAATTTATTTATTTAAGCGTTCAGTTGTTTTAAATTAATTTCATTCATTTAAATGTTTATTCTAGTAGTTTTCGTCGGTGATTTGTGCGGCTGCGTTGTACGTAGTTGCGAGTAGGATTTTATATATATACGACTATTCAATCTTGTAACTCAGTTCCTAGGTAGACGAGAGCGTGAGTACATGTATTTTATATTGTTTGCTGCCATTTTGCTAATTGCATTATTAATTTAGAGATTTGTTTCGCTTATATTCAATTTTATTCTGTCCATCAAGGAACTCGTTTAATAATAATTGTTATTATATTGATGTGTGCACACTATAGATGTAAGATCATTTATTATTTTCGTTCAGGAAGATAGATATTAGTTGTAATTTTCTCATTATATTTTATAGAGTTAATTTTTTTCCGTTTTCATTTTGCTGTTTCATTTTAGTTATCAGTCACCTCGGTTTAGGTGAATAGTAGCATTGTGCTTGCTTTTAGTTTTCAATTTTATAAATTTTTAGTGTTCCACGAATTTAGTTTATTTTATTTTGAAACTACGTGGATTGTTTTAAAAGAAAGACTTATCTTCCTGAACTAATTAATCTTTTGCTTTGATATAGGAAATAGCATTGTCCGATTGTAATTTAGAATCACGAGCAGTTTTTGATTTAGACCAGAACCCTTTGTTCAAGGTTTTTTTCCTGCAAAAATTTGTAATTAACTTGTTTTTTTTTTCCTTTTTTTTAAAAAATAAATATTTTTGATTGTTAATTAACGTCATTCAAATTTCTGTTCTTTTATTTTAAAGTAAACCTTTTCAATTTTTCGGGTAATTAAGAAAGTCAGTTTTCTTTCACTCACAATTTACTTTTCGCGGTTGGATTCAAGTTTTGATTCGCGAGAGAAACTCTGTTCTTTGTTCTTTTGCGCCTTTTTTAAATTTTATCCGTTGAGGTAGTTAATTTTAATTTTCCATTTTTAATTCATTTTGCATTTTCAATTTCAGTCAGTACACAGCAGTATGTACCGATATACCGCTAAAAAGAACAACGTATCTGATGTCACTTACACTAAAAAGAACGTTCCAGTGTACACCACTTGAACTAGTACAAACAGTTAATCTAAAGAGAATAAAGCTATTGATATTGAATATTTCTTATTATACATTCCCATTCACATCTACAGCTACATTTTTTTCCACTTCTTCATATCCGTTATTAATTTTATTAAGGCTATAGCTGATTGAAGCAGTTAAATGATATGCTAAGCGCTCTTGTATGTTTAGATACCGACTACAAAATTATTTCCGATTTCCATTTTTCTTGCAATTTCTCCATGAACACATTTGTTTATGAATCTTCTAATTAAAATACCTCTCTGACAGCAGTTAGCAATAAGATAAGAGCGCCACAGAAACACGCTAATTATTTCTTGCGATAAATGTTTAGGTATGATTGTTCGTATACCTATACGGAACTTAAAGAACCCCAACTAAAAGAAGAAATGGAGATAAAATAAATAATACCAAAATATACTAGAAAAATTGACCAAAATGTGACTGTAAAATATTTATCAATTTCAAAAGTCAATTCACCACATTATGCAGATAACAAAATGTAATGAAATTTGCTTATTATTTTATTAAAATAGCAAAGTTTTGCCAATTATATAGGGATTAAATTATAAAAAAACGAATAGATATTTAACGAAAATATTTTATTTCAGTATTTATTAACATTATTACATATGTTTCTAAATAGTCATACCTAAGCAAGGAATAATTTAATATTTACAAGGTTGTTTTGACAATCTAAAATCGCACAAAAAAGCGCTACAGCACTTTAAATACGTTTTGCAAAAAAATAGGTAGGTTCATTTGCATCACACTAGATCATCCATTTACTTCATCGAAATAATTTAGAGCTGAACTAATTGCACTACAAATTTTAGTTCAGCGAATAATTTTCGTGTATAGTTCAGGATAATTCATGTTGCAATCATAACCTGCATAAACCCTACTACTGACAAACGACGAAATAGATTTTCTTTTAGTATACGACAAGATAACTGAAAAAATGATTTGATTATAGATTGTACTGTAGATGATGTTTACATTTTGTTGTGACACACACAGACAAAACATCTGATCACAGTTGAACTAATTGTAAGTTACACCTTCTGTAGGTCATAATTTATGTGCGCTTTTTTTCTTATGGAAATGGACGAATACTCTAGGACTTCACTTTTCTTAATTTTTTTTGTAAACCAAGCTATACACTTTTTACCCAATATGTTCCACATAATAAACGAACACACCTAATGAATGCAGCGTCCAGTAAAGGAGTATCTGGTAGGTTCGCCGATATGGAAAATTTAGCTTTGGTTGCCTACTATTCGGAGTAGATACGTGACAAAATCGAAGAAGGCACTACATTACAGCATACTTCTACAGTCACATATGCACATCCATTTACTGTACATTTCGAAAATAGCACAAGCATAAAAAGGAATATGTATCTATCTTTTGCTCGTTGTTTTCATTTGAATTCTTTGAGATATTATACCATAATAGATACCTTTATACCAACTCGGTCCATTTTATTACCTATAAGTAAACGTACTCGAACGTTACAGCAAAAAAAAAAATGCATTTATTAGATTATTAGCGGTAGTTGTTCCCTGCTTCGGTTAGTTCAGAAAGTTATGTTTTGTTTTATATTGTGCGCGGTTCTATCTATATGATTGTTTCTACAATGTTGCCAGTTGAGTAGCCTGTCGGAATTCTTTAATAATGCCGAAAGTTATCAGCCAAGGCACCACTCACGATGAACTTTTATTTTGTATTTTCAATCGAGTTCATTCATGTTATATTTTCAATTTTTATTTATTCGAACTGTTTAAAGTAGTTCTGCTTAAATTTTTATAACCGTACTATTTTGATTTTAAAAAAGATTTCTTTACCGATAAACTAAATTAATTTCGAAAAGCTTGTGTTAAAAAAAGATTCATTACTCAATTTTTTTTGCGTAATTTTGACAATTGGAATTACGAAAAATAAGCAAGTAGGTATACGCTATACGGTACTCTTAATTCAACAATTTACGTCTTTCCTTGCTGAAAGTTGCTCAATTAAAATTTTAATAGTTATATCAACTGTAAGCAAAAAGCCTTACTAGAACAAATGCTTTTAAACTTCCATACATAGTTTAACTTCTAATTAAGGCTTTTTTTATTGTACAGATATAGTACCATTCTTTTATGCTTATTATGCAAAAAAAGGAAAGTGCCTTTGGTGTAAAGGAAATGCACAACCTATTTATGATGTATAAAAATTGCAATTAACGACCTTTGTTTATGTTGAGCATTATTAATAATTGGCATACATATGCATAAGTGTATTTGCATCTAGTTAACAGTTAATTACATATACAATAAATTATGATCATATGATTATATGCATTGTGAATACAAAACACCTGCTTAAAATAAAATGACTACCGATATATCTGATTGTCAGCAAATACAGGGTGTGATACGGGTGCAAGATTTCCTAAACTGGAGCCTAATTTTCGGCTCTTTTGAACTGGGCGGACGCTAGTGTGACTTTAGTGCCGGTTCCGTCAAACCGTTTATTAATTATGCCGCAATCGTCATTAGAAATAAATCAACGTAACGTGTCGCTTTGTCCCATCCTTTAAGATAGTGAACCGACCGTTTTAACAGAATATCAATGAGCTCTGTGCGCATTTCTTATTTATTTGAACGTTAAGTCCATTGTAAAATACCTTTTATTGTCTTGGCCCTCCGTGTTACTCATCGGCACCTTTAGACAGAAGTTGGAAAATCGTTTGTGGAGTACTGTAATTATTCGATTTTAACGTGTAAGTATGCGGACGGAGGTAGCTTTTGAGTGGCAGGACTATTGTTAGGTTCAAATGATCTTTTCGAGTAAGAGTTCTTTAAGACTTTAGGATATCCGTACACGCTTACAAGAAAAAAATGTTGAGTTGAGAAGTGATATTCCTAGTTACCAACTTATGATAATGTTTACCGTCGGGTATACATACAGCTACTACAAAAGAAAAAGAAAATGTAATAACAAATTAATGTATTTCTGCTTTTAACTGGAATAATTAGGAGTAATTTTTCCCAAGAAAATTAATTATAAAACTAATTATTACAGTTAAAAGCAGAAATACATTAATTTGTTATTTTCTCACTGTAAAAAACATGCAATCTTTGCATATTTGCCGTACTGCCGGCCTTTCAAGATCTAATATCGACATAGTTTCGGTAAGAGCGCTCGAACCTCGTCCTCTAATAGCTTAATTGGGAAAGCGCCCGCCCGGCAAGCGGGAGGATGTAAGTTCGAATCCTGCGTGAGGAGAAAAAATTTCTTGGGAAAAATTACTCCTAATTATTACAATTAAAAGCAGAAATACATTAATTTGTTATTTTCTCACTGTAAAAAACTTGCAATGTTTGCAAGAAAATGTAATGTTCGATAGGAGAAGGATTGCTAATAGAGTGCGCCAAGGTGTGCTGGCAGCATTATAACATGTTTATTTCTTATATAACGGAGTCACTACATCCGTTTATCTTAACCGGAAAATATCTTCACTTCGGTATCTATCACTGATGCCTTTATAAATTGTTGCTGATGCTTTCTTTGTAATGTTCCATGATATTTTTGCAAGTTGTTACAATAGTTTTCTTTTTAAAAAGTCAAAAATGGACATTAAAAAAAACACGGTAGAACAAAAGAGACAAACAAAAACAAAACAACAGATTAAAATTAAAATTAACTGTGAGACAGTTTACACGGATATGGAATCAAAACAAGTCTTACCCGTGTAAACTGTCTCACAGTTAATTTTAATTTTAATCTGTTGTTTTGTTTTTGTTTGTCTCTTGTTCTACTGTGAGTTTTCTTTTTATTATTCTTATAATGTCTTGCGATATAGTTGTTTTATTATTACAAGCTATACAGGCTGATTCATTGTTGATCCTCACCATTGGAATTTCGCTTATTATTGAATATAGGTAGGTTCAAATTTGGTAAAATTGCAAAATTTTGTGGTTATTATGATCTCGAAAAGAAAGTAAACTTCGAACAAATGATTTAAAAAAAAAAAACGGAAAGATCGGTTTTTTTTTTAAATTTTACCTGTAGTACTTTCATTTGTCCTTGCAGAGAAAAACTAAAGACATATTCCCAAGACCACTTTTTATCTTCTATCTCATGGTGTACTTGAAATTTTTATACGTCGTTTCGATTCTTTCCGACAATTATGATTTTTAATTTATTTACATATGAGGAAACTTAAATGTTATTAATGATAATGATATTGATAAAACATCTGTTAAATTCCGCATGATGAACCGTAACGATACAAATATAAGTGGTCAGAAGGTTGGCTTTTCGTCCAATTTATCAAGAACATGATGAAGATATGAAAAAAAAAATAATTTCCAGTAAATGTAATCTTTATTATGTATGAATGTTTTTTTTTTGTTTTGTGGGAGCCGTCTTACATGGAATGTTCCGGAAACACAGCAGCCTCTTGGCTTTTTTCCTTATTTAGTTTCCCAACTCTTTTATTCATTAAATTGCATCAGCCACTTTAGGATCTTAGTATCTGCATATCTGTGCAGGTTTCTGTGTGGTTAATCTAAGTAATCCTTTGGATTAATTTTTGGCTTGCCAAAAATTGCCTGTTTTTGCGTCCAGAGCCTCGCATTCACATAGAATGTGGTATGAGTTCTCTGTCATTTCATTACATAGTCTGCAGTTGGTATCCCTAGTGTTGTTCCCAATTTTCTGTAGGTGTCCTTTCGGTGTACAGTGTCTTGTTAGAAGACCAGTTACGATGGAAAGATGATTTCTATTGAGCTGCAGTAGTTTTTTGATGGTCCCTTTATAAAGGCCTTTCCATGAGTTTGCCTTATTGTTTTATTCCTGTGTTATTTGTGTTTTTTATTCACTCCTAGAACAAGTTCAGTCTGTCAGGCAATTCAGTTCTCGTATACATTCCCATCGCCTGGCTTTTTGTTCCAATACAGATCCGGTTATTTTCATAAGTCTTCTGATTGATTTCAGTTGCACAACGCAATATAAATATAAAGAATTCATAAATTTGTATCAATCAAATTCAGACGTATTTCGGGGGAGCTACTAAAAGAAAAAAAAATGGGAATATCTAATTTATTTAAAAGAATGTGATTTTCAACGTTTTTTTTTTAATATATACACAAAAATTTCCATATGGTCTTAAATTTGAATTCAGAGCAACTTTTTCAAATAACTTTTTTGGGTATCATGTCATCTCTCATGTTCGCCGATTCATGGAATACTTTTTTTTGCTGCTATGCTAGTGGTCAGGCGACATCTATCAAAATAAATTTTGGAATTATTAATCATGCCGAACACATGCAAGCAATATATTCCTTATTTTAACAATAATAGAATTTTCTATATGCTGGAACATTTAAGCTGCCCATTCTATATGATCAAAATTTGAAAAATAAAATTTTAATTTCATTAATGGATTTCTATTATTAAAATAATTTCCACGATTACCAAGAAATATATTTAAGTCCAATCTTGTTTACATTTTTTGTACATGACTTCCAGGCCTATTAATGTTATATACGAAAACCGTAGTTACGTCTGTCACGCCACTTTGTTAGTTCCCTTGGTTAGTTTATAGGACTGTCTCTTTGACGTTAAAATCGCGTCGCGCGTCGCCTACAGAAAACTGACGATCGAACCATGATAACTAAGGTAACCACGTGAGGTAACTAACCACAGTTGCTCACAATTCATAAATACAGAAAATTGACAATTATTATTGTCAATATAGCGTAGTTGAGTAATTTGGTTTGAAGATTTATTTGTTTCTGTTATAAAAACTAAAACCTCTTTACGTTTGTTTAATTATTGTTCTCTGCTATCTAGTCTTTTTAAGCAAGCATTCTCATTAAGAAGTAAAAAAAGTTAAAAAGCTTAAAATGTGCAAGCTGATAGGCATATTTGAGCATTGGCATTTGTAAGTAAAGACGTTTAATTGAGCAAACTTGTAATTCGGACAACGTCAACGTATTACAGTCTTGCTTCCAGCTTATATGTACATGTCAAAAAATTTTGAAAGGTTGTTAGTAAGTCAAATTTCCCGCTCGTAATTTTTAGTTCCACAGAACTAATAAGTTTGTTCGCGTCGCATGAACTAGGGTGTACTTAAGTTGAATTAGGTGCAGCTAAAACTAAAAAAAACTTTTTAGTGCTAAAAGTTCCGCACTTGACAAGTTGACAGAACAATTTTAATTCATCACTTTATAGAGAAAAGAAAAAAAATTGCGAGGTTGTGTCGTATCGTTATTTTGTGATTCAGCCTTAGAAGACGAGGATAACACAATCATAGAGTTGGGCAAATTTTCCGGCGCGGCAGGTACGTATTCAAACGTGCGCTCCAACTCATGTACTTCAATAAAGCCGATGAACTGTAGAGTTGCAGGGGGTAACAACAGTGCCTGTTTTTCTTATAAAATGTAATTTTTTTATTTTATCTAAATATATAGTGATATAAAATTCGAATGCATCGCAAGGTGGCCCGTTTGTTCGCCCGATTTGTCCGATTTTGTTCCCAAGGAAAGTTTGGACAACTCTATTAATAAGACATGTTTTATAAATACATACTAACAAACGATTGATTTGGTTTATTTATATTACATTATTTGAAGCCCGCGTCGTAATACGTATCTGCTCCGCCGGACAATTGCCCAACTCTAATCATAAATCCACCACTTATATCTTTAATAATTACCTTCTAACTCACAACAAATATTATTTTCAATACAGTTAACATTGCCAAATTCATCTCGATGAATACGAGCTTATTTCACTGTGATTTCTTTACTTTTTTACATTTTTGGAAGTTGATTTACTCTTTCGATAACCTACATTTGTCTGACAGCCGTTGACAAATGACAATTAAATCAAACGTTCAACTGCTTAAACTTTTCGCACTTGCTTCGAGGTAAGTGCAGATAGTTCTGTACTTTCCACCAGGAACCTGCGACGTGAACACAAAAATTCTTAAAGTGCATAATAGTGTAAATAGGTCATGCGACGCGAACAAACTTAATGTTATATGGTTACTGACTAATAAAATTTGTATTAACATTGCCATCTATTAACGTATTTATTATCTATGATGACTTCTTAATTAAGAAACCGATATAATTACGAAAAAAAAAAACAATTAATCAATATCTCCGTTGGGTGATAAGGTCACTCATTTCTTCTGTTTCCAAAAAGCTGCAGAACAGTCTTGGATACCAGCTATGGGATTCTATCTTACAAAGCGACCGTACACGGTATTGTCCCCTGTTTTTTCCGTCAAAATCACAAGCATTTGACTCCTAAAACCTCCCTAAAGCCTCTGCCGTAACCAAATCTGAATCTTTATAAGAATCATTTTAACCTGTTTAATATTAAATACCAAATTATGTATATTTATTACAGAAACATCTTTTCAATTATGAGTATTATGACACCGCATCTTTCGTGCGTTATGTAATAAAGTCGTTTTGCAAATCAGAAATTTGCGAATACGATCCATCGAATCATATATATTTACGCGAATAACTGCAGAGAGAGAGACACAACAGAGCTTTTCTTCGCTTGCCTTGTATCATCATCACATTCAAATTAACCGTCATCATCGCTCATCATTAGTAACGCCGTCTGCGAACAACAATCGAATTAATATGGCACATTTGGATAACGATTTGTGTTGTGTTTAAATTTAACAAGAGCACGCCGTCGGAATATCGAATTGTTGTCGTTCTGAGCAGCGCAGTGTCCTCGCGAATTAATTTGGTGCCTTTCTCTCCCTACTGCGAACCGGATCGGCGGGGGATGACACGGCTTGGAATGGGGCGGCGCGGTTAGAGAATCCGGGCGTCGTCAGTGTTTATAGCGGACGCCCGGCATGAATCGCCCAGTGGCCGTAAAATTATCGCCCGAAATCGGAAAATCGAATTAAAACAACACGCGTTGGTTGTGTCGGGTAAGTTCGGGTAGGTCGGGTTAATTCGATTATGGACATTGAAATGTTGCCGAATAATTTAGATATATGGTATACAATAATAATCGATAAATTAGTTTCATTTACTGTATCACAGTTCGTTCAAGCGTTTTAGTGCATAACTTATTTTTTATACAGATACTTTGTAATAAATAAAATAGCAGTAACATTACAAAAAATGCACTCTATGTTTTTGTGGAACGTCTACTGTATTGGATGCAATTTGACTGAGAAATTCTACTGAAATTACGTTTATTCAATACAATTTTTAAACGGTGAAAGATAGAAAAAAAGATGGGCGGGTATCAAATAAACCTTCCCTCTCTGAGCATATCCTGTGTACATGCTACAGCCGGAGACTCCAAAGTAACCATTCCGGAGAAATTCCGAAATTTATCGGTCACTAAACACTGAGAAAAAAATTGATAATCATAGGAGACAAAAGCACAGATTACTTAGCACTAGTGAAAAAGATATCCTAAACACTGATGCTAACAAGAAGCAATCTAAGTTACTTACGGTCTGCTTCATACCGGTAACTTATGAAGTTACTTATGATAATTAAACTGAAGTAGTTAAGCCAAAGAGTATATGCAGTTGCGGTAAGTAAAAGATTTGCCCATGTCAAGTAGATGTATTGCTATCACTGAACTATTCTATAATGGCTATCACACCTTCATTATTAATTTCAATTAATACAAGCTATTTGGATTACTTGTGATAAGGAAACAGTATCATTAATGCACATTCACTAATTACCTCATATATAAAAGGCAATGGTTTGCTATAAATATACAATATACTTACCTTAAATTTGTTGTTCAACCATAGGTAGTGTAGGAAACGAAGAAGTTTAGTGAATATTTATTAAGTAGCTTACTGTGTACTCTGTGTGAATAACTGATAAAGTACAAAAAAAAACAAATCTTCGATTATTTGTCGGTATGCAGTACTCTATTAAGCAATGCGTAATTCAAAATTGTTTGCAAATAATTTTTAATTATTATTCAGTGTGCTGTAGCTTCGATTGCATTAATAATCGAAGGTTAAATTCGCATTTAATTTGCTAAAGATGGTATATAATACTTATTACTTAAAAAAAAGCAGTATTATTAGTAATAGTTTTATTTTGTACAAACACAGTGACTACTTGATATGAATGAAAGATATAGGTTTCACTTTAACAACAGTTTTTTTAAAACAATTTACAACGTAATGACTCATAAAATATATTTTTTAATAATGAAAAAATGAACAAAGCAATAATAAAAGATAAGATAAATGGGACCCCCTTGCAACGTTATTTAGTTATTGAAATTATTTAAATTTAAACAAAGGACAAAGAGAAATATGGCTTTGAAATCACAACTAATAACAAACAAAGAAATAATGTAGGCGGCAAACTTGCGGTTTCTGTTGGTTCTTTGGTTTTATCCTCTGTCGGCGTACGTGGCGGTTATATCCGGTGATCGCCTCGAAAACGGCTACTTCGTCGGGATTTCCCTAACTGCAGGTAGCACATGGACTGTTGGATCACTCAGCTAGCGACGGCATCCACACTTTAACTTCACCAGCGGGCGCATATATCATCACAATGATGGGGAATTCAAATATCCCACCACGTGGTTTAAACTGCAATCTTGAAACATCCGATTGCTTATAGGCTCGATGCTTCTTCTTTCGCTGGGATTGTTTATACGGATGGGGCCTTGAGTTAACCCACCCGGTATTTTTAATATATTTGCGTTATAACTAGCCTACAATGGTCGTCCTCCCTTGCACATCCTTTTTCGACGACCTTTCCCACATCCGTAACCCTTACTCGACACTAGCCCGCGCCTGCGCGCGTATCCGTCTCGGGGACTATTTCATTACTCCGCTGCACTAGCCAATCAGGAATAGTAAAACAATTACGGGGTGGCAGCAAAACGCAAATAATCATAGTTGTGGCAAGTTCTTACCTATTTAAGAAAATACATGAGTTTAATAGGGATCAGCATTGTTGTTACTTCTACTAAGCTTGTGCTGTAGTTAGATAAAGTACCAGTAGTCATAAGTAATACGTTACTTACCACAAATTTGTCAGATACACTGTGTAATAGCCCTTAATAAAAGCACTATTTACAGTAACAACTTGCATTCAGGAAACTGGGTTTAGTTGCAGGTATTAATTAACGAGAATAGTTACAAGAAAAACTTTATCTATTATCTATCTATCTAAATATTTTTTTTATCAACACTTTACTTAGCCATTTTTCTCAGTGAACTAGAAGGGCTAGACATCACCTGTATCTGGAAAATTACCTCAAGCAAGTGAATAAGGCCATACTTGATGCATACGAATTCCTATTAAATAGAATAATAATACAGGAACCCACCTTGGCGGAATGGTTATCTGTCAAAATTAAGCTGGGATACGCGGAAGATTGGCAGAGTTACACCGAACAGATTATTTCCTATAATAGAGCTAATCGAAGTACGACCAGAGGATGCCTACAAAGTGGAGTTACATCCCCACTTATGTGGTGCCTAATAGTGAATGAACTCTTATGCGACTTGACTGCTCTAGATATACCTTGTCAAAGATATGCGATGATATTGTCATATATATTGTTATTCTTACTGTTTGTAAATGATGTACCGATACTTATCAATTGCGATATTTTAATGTTTGCGGACGATGTCAAAATTTTTTCACCAATTAATTCTGATGACGATAGCTTAAAAATTTCAGAAGGATTTAGTCATCACGTTAGGGTGGTGCATGAAGAATCGATATCATTTAAATGCTAGCAAGTGTAGGATGATGGCTTACACTAGGAAAAAGCTCTCGATCTTTTTTCATTATTATATTGATGGCAAGATCTTGGATCGTGTGAACAGCAGCAATGATTTAGGAGTTTTATTTGATGTAGAGCTCACATTTGGCGACCATATTACTAGTCTGGTTTCTGCAGCAATGAGAAACTTGGGTTTTATTCTCCGTAACAGCAAGCAATTTATTAATATACGCACCTTAAAGTTGTTATATTTTTCACTAGTACGGTCAAAATTAGAATATGCGTCGCTTGTATGGAATCCATACACCAATGTTCACAAGAAGTTGATTGAATGTGTTCAAAGGCGTTACCTAAAATATTTATAGTTAAAAGTTTACAATATTTACCTATTTCTTTATGATATGCTTCTTGATGCTTTCCTTATGTTTGCCAACCCTACGTAAATTAATGCACAATCACATTGTTCTTCTTTTCCTTTAGGTAAGTTAAACTTTTTAGTACCTCGTACATCAGCGTGCAGTATTCCAAATTTTTACAATAATCAGGCTCAAACTACCTCATTATTGAAATCACCTATTGCTTTTATGTGCAACCTTTACAACTCCATTAGCGATATTTGTTTGTTCTTTTATGGAAGTGTTAAATTTTGGAAACGGTAAATTCTAATCTACTTTTTAGTGTGCAATAGTACATCTTTGTTTGTATATTTATTGATAATTACTTTGTTAATTGGCCTCTAACTAGTACTCGGTCCTGTTGGACAATAAATGCCTATGATTATTATTATTACTATTATTATATACGCAAGAGAAAAATGTGAGAATACTCCCTGCGACGTAATTTAAAGAGGACTCAATTTTACGAGAAAATGTTGTCAATTAGTGAGATTTAATGTTAACCCCAGTAAAACTACCTTAGTAGCATTCACGAAGAAAAAGAAATTCAATCTCTAGGCCATAAAAATGGATGGACAAAACAAAGATTTGAGAACGGAGGCTAAATATCTAGATCATACCCTAGACAATAAACCTTTCTGGAACAAGTGCGAACATGAGGTAACCAACAAGAGCAAAAAGGCCTAATGGTGAGCAGAAACAGATTATGAAACCGACCATCAAGATCTTGTGCTTGGCACAAAGAACTAATTTGGTTACCGCGACAATTAGCGTCTGTAAGGTGCAAAGATTGTATGTAAAACAGCTATGAAGTGGTGTTGGTTCCCACGCCGCTTCATATTGTGAAGGAGGGCGTGGCAAAAAGAACCAAACCCAGAATCATCGAGGAAGGAACGATTAGGCATTGGACTCAATCTTCTGACGGTGATCAAATTTGAGACATGCTTTGGGATGACATGTCAAAAAAAAATCCGCCCTTTGAATGAATTTACCACAAAGCTTAGCAACAATAGCGAGTGGAAGCAAAACACTACTTCGAAATTGAATAGAAATGCCATTAAATAGTATACTGATGGTTCTAAAATGACAGAGGAAACTGGAGTAGGAATATATGGGCTTATAACCAAGTATTTCGAAAGCTTTGAGAAATATCCAAGTATCTTCCAGGCAGAAATACACGCTATTGAAATATGCGTCTAGCTTAATATTGACAGAAATGACCGAAAGTATGACATTTCACAATCTTTCATAGTTTAATAATCCATGAAAGCGCTCATATGTGATCAGTTCTAAGATAGTCTGACAGTGCCTAGGAAAATTAAACGAACTAGATAGAAGAAATAAGGTATTCTTTCTCAGAATCCACATTCTGGGACACATAGAATTGAAAGGAAGCTAAATAATGGATAAAAACGCGGCTGGTACACCATTCTTTGGGAGCAGAACGTTTTTGCGGGATTAAGTAGCAATGCAATACTGGAAATATTAAAAAATGAAATACAGCAGAGAAAATCCAATTACCCCTAGGGATGAGTTCTTTTGGAAAGCTGCAGCCAGAAGAGATTTGCTGAATGTATCAATCTGACTAAAATCAATATCCGTATATTAACAAGGATCCTTTTAGGCTATTGTAAATGGAATATATATCTGAGTAAGTTTGGTTTGGCAAAGGAATCTAAATATAAATTTTGTGGGGAACAGGAAGGAATGCTGATCCATCTTCTCTCAAATTGCGAAGCACTGTACAACTCAAGAGCGTTGTACCTGGGAGAATGTGAAATCAAAGAAGGTTTATCCAGCGAAGAGATAAGACAAGAAGTGACACTTGTCGTTTTTGACGGATCCGTGTGCACAACTTTGGCGTTCTGACAACACTGTCAATTTACAGAGAGGGCACCACTGCAGTCATTATTCTGATGTTGATCCTACCGGCTGTTGGGAGTAATTAAATGTTATCCTTGGAATAATTCTACCGAGTTTTTTTAATTCAACTTATTGTTATTTTGTTTGTTTCTGGCGGTATTGTTATTTAATAATAACACTAATAATGCTTGTATTACTATTAAATTCAGCAAAATATGTACCGACGCACGTTTAACGCAAGAAATGTCAGCAGATGATAAATAGCGGCCATTTTGAGTTAACATCATATTTATGATTGGTGTAAAAGAACAGGAAGACAATTGACGCATCTGATGCTAAAATAATGAAGTAGCGCTGGAGGTCATATTTCCCGCGGCAAAACATCAAGGTGCCGACAACAAGTGGCGTTTCTAGTTCTAGTGTTGTTTGTTCGCTGGTTTATCTAACATGACGCTTTCCTATATCCTGCACTTTTTAAAGGGAATAGGATTGCTTGTCTAGTAGTAGAGCAGCAAGAATTGGAGATACAGCAGATATTTTAGGTTGCAATGTACCATGAAGAAAAAGTCTTGACTCAAAATTAAAGAGAGAAATATTGAAATACTGAAGAAACTCCAATGATTCTATAGATATTTCCATTTATGCCAAATTTGAGCCAAGACTTTTGTGTGAGAGAGAAGATAGTGCCGTAATATTGAGACTCACAGTTTTCTCTCTCACTCAAACTGGACGGGTTGTTTTTTCTTTGGATGTACTCACCTTCATCTACATGCGCACATACACCCAATAAAGAAATTTGCTTTGTGATTAACATCGATTGGTTTGGGCCAAAAGTGTATTTTTTTTTATAAGGAAGAAATATGCTTGTTAAACAGCTGTTTGAATTAAATATTTTTTTTTGTTAATATCTTTTTTTGGACATTTCTTTGAACTATTGAAATTGAAATTTATTAAGATGTGCATATTTATTAACGAAAAAAAATCTTTTTTCGTTGTAATATTGTTTTGTGCAAATAGTTTTAGTAACATATATCATTAAAATTATACTTATTATTTTTCTATTCCATTAGTGGCATGACTACATCACAGTTAATGTCAAAATTAATTTTTTTTTTTTACATTGTGCGAATATATTAATTAATTTATAATTTGCTAAAAAATATTTATGAGAATTTTTCGGATAAATTTGTTTATGAATATTAATTAGTCCTTTCTTAATCTTAATTAACTCTTCACTACAGTTTCTTGCTTTCGCAGAGTTTCGGAGAATTTAATATAATTTTATAACTAATATTATACTAAATGCACATACAAGAAACAAGACATAGACGTAACTAATGGGTAAAATAAAAACTGACTGATGGAGTTATATTAGTTATAATAGTTATAATATATTAACCAGATGCTTGAAGTATTTAGACAAAATTAAAAATTCTCCTCTTTTAGCGCGTGCTTTATTGATGCTTAGCAAGTAATTACTGCCACAACAAAGAATTAATTTTGCATTAAGTTGGATGTAGCTGCGCCTCTCCGGATTCCGCGCGGGTAAACACACCGATAAATTTCGTCAAATTGCTCGGGCAAATTTACGCTCGCGAAGCGGCGAGCAATGTTAAAAAGCCCGGAGAAAGACGCGGAAAGTGTTAAATTTATTGTCCGACATATGTTCTGGGATTTAATTTAAGGTTTGGACGCCGCGAACATCAGAAGTAACGAGCAAGGATTTGCTCTGTAATAAGTAATAAATATTCACAGTTATCCTTCAAATTTGAAATTACAATTTGAAATAACTGCCTGCTCCGGTTCTCAATTTATTACACATTACTGTAAAGCAGTCTATACATTAATGCATTTTTTGTTCTTGCAAGCGCTAGATAGAACCGTGAATACCAACATATTTTTGCCTGTGACGGTATAGAAACTGATTCTATAACAACCATAAGACTATTCACTAAGGCTTTCCAATAATTTTGTAGCGTTGAAAGTTAATTATTGATTTATAATTAGACCGTGGGATCAATAAAAGTAAATGTCAAATTATCCTTTCCTCTCATTATGTAGGTTTTCTCAGGAGAATAGACCAATTTTGTTTTTTAAGCTTATATTAACGGCTATAAAGTTATAACCCTATATTACACTTTTATCAAAAAATAGGAAAAAATTGGCACATTCTACCATTTTCAAGTTCTATATGCATTATTTAGGCGTTTTTAAATTCTTATTCAACTTTTATATAAGTATGTAAAGTATTTATAGACAGCAATTCATATACAACAAACAATTTACAGTTTCACAAATTAAACTGTAGATTCCATACACAGTTCCTTAAATTCGTTAATGAAATCAAACTTATTACACTATAAATTTTTCAAATTTGCAGTTGGTCGAAACTAGTGATGGGTATCGAATCGAATGAACATATATTCCGTATGTAATCGTATACTGAAGTAGATTAATAAGAATATTAGTAGCAGTAAATCAAGAACGAAACAAAAGTCTAAAATTCTGCTTTGAAAACGATAGCAATAGAAATAAACATATTTAAATATAAAGAAAGATTTTTAATTAACGTAATTGTTTATTTAATTCTGAGCATGTCTCTACTAACATTTATATTTATACGTATAATATTACATCCATACAATACACATACATATGCAGATATAAAACGATACCATTTTGAATACTGCGTGCTATATAACCTATAAATATATTTTTTTAAAGGAATAGTGCGACGCGTTACTCACTTTCATAGTGGTCGACTCGGCATTCAACAGTCCGGTCTTACGGAGTAAACATCGTTTCAGAGATTGCTACTTGGGACACATTTACCGATAATAATTGCGCCAATTTATGTTACGTGCTGCATTGCATATTTTGTAAATATTTATAGTATGCAGATGCTATTTATTCTTTTCCATACTAGGGATTTTGTAATAAACATGGCAATGTAAGAAGAAAAATTGGGATTTTATAAAATAATATAATGGTATATCCGACTAGATAAATTTCTGATAACAATCAATACAACACAAAGATTTGCATTGTTCTATAAAATATTAAAAAAAAAGAAATATAAAAGAATA
The DNA here is from genome assembly GCA_004143645.1 of Protaetia brevitarsis. Taxonomy (NCBI): domain Eukaryota; kingdom Metazoa; phylum Arthropoda; class Insecta; order Coleoptera; family Scarabaeidae; genus Protaetia; species Protaetia brevitarsis. The sequence continues at coordinate 2,207,270 of RXPK01000030.1, read as the reverse complement.
TTATAAGAACAAGAATAAAGAAAAATAAATAAAAATAAATGTAAGAAAATTAAGAACTGTTCAAAATTAATTAAAACCTTTAATTTAATTTAATTTCAATTTAGCAAATGTTCGAATAAGTCGTTTTTTTCCCCTGGTAATACCCTATAATACCCTGTTGTTTGTGCAAAAGAGTTTTAGTAGTTATTCTGTCAACAGCATACCTAAAAACCGTTTTCTATTTCGCACATACAATGAGCACTTTGTGTAACTGTTTGTGGTAATATTTTATGTGAGGTTGGAGGTACGACTCGTGGTTTGACATTTCACATTTGACATTTTTATATAGACTTTTGCATGGAATTGCAAGAATTGTGTCACAAACGTGGAAACGTTAAAATTCCCTGCATCGATAAGAAATCCCATTTTAATATTAAATAAACGTAAATTAATGCCAAATAGAAAAAAATATTATAAAACACATATGTTACAATGACTGTTGTAATACTCGTACATTGCTTGTACTCATGTTATAACGACCGTCATTGTAAAAGTCGTGTTTTAATATTCTATTTTTAGCGCAGATCATTAAATACGTATATGAACTCGTCCATAAAGTCATAGCGTCAAATCGATAGATCGGGAAGGTAATGCTATTACGGTTCTCGTGCTTATACGCTGATCACCAAAAGCTTTATGCCAAGACAATTTTAAGGTCTTTGCTGTGTAAGCAGAAGAATTGTTTGTCATTTGTTTTCACAATTGGTGACACAACACCTTGATTCACACTTCTGTATAATATTTAAGACTGTTATTGCAGTTGAGACTGGCCTATTTTGAAAAACAGATATAAAATGGCCAACTACTTCTTCAGCAATGCTGCCGAAGTAGTCACATTTAATTGTTTTTTTCCTTTTCTTCACACGTGTGAAATAACAAAGAACTAAGAAAGAAAAACAAAATGAAATAATCAGAAAAAATATAAAAAAATTATATCAAAAAGAAATAAATAAAAGCCGAAGTGAGAACAAATAACGGAGACCTACATTCATTAAAGTGTGCTAGATTAGCATTACCGCTTGTAGTTTGTTGGGAAAGACTGCGTGCATGAGTGATGAAGGACGATGAGTGTGGTTTCCGATCTTCACTCCAATATGTTTGGCTACTAAGGCGAGTTTTTGTGCACAGGTGTATTCTCTATTGATAAATGTTCACGGGCCGATGTGGTTCGTGTCACATATGTTACCCTTACTTTTGGCTAATCTAGGACGTATTGATATGCATGGATCTGAGCTAAGTAACAAATTATTTAAAATATCTTTAAAAAAACCCGAAATTTTCGATAATAGCCGTTCTATGCACGATAATTTTATGTACGCTAGAAGGCGTACCATACCTAACATATAATTTTATACTATTTTACAGTGCTTTCACAATACCCTTTAAATATTGATAGGAAAACCAAGTATACATACTTGAAAAACAACTGAAAACCTTTGTGTCCGATTTTCATCAATACAAATTATGTGAGCTACAGTTTAAATCTATATGTATTTGTAATTAATAAATTTTTATTTTATTGAACATGGAGATTTACTGGAACTATCACTGGAAAAGAGTACACCTCATTATTTACCTTATGGAATAAATGTGTAATTTTTATTAAAAAAAATTCAAATGTTAATTTGACCGATTTTCGTGAAAGACCGAAGCATGGGACATTTTAAAGCTACTCATGCTTGCTATACCACTTCCTAAAGTATACTTTGAGGAAATCTGAGCTTTTTGAGTTATAATTAATTTTCACTACTTTTCCACATAAGAAAAACCTATCCATTTTTAATTTCAATTAAAAATAATTACAACGTTTCTAATAAAACAAGGGAGTTTGTTTAGTTGAAATAAATACTTCTAGGCATTCGCTCAAGTGCCTTGTTAAAGCAAAAACAAAAAAATCAATTATTCATTTAAATGAAATATTCGAGATTTGATAAGTTGATATGTAAATTTGAATTAAATTTTGGTTATCATAACTAAACTGTTTCAATAAAATTATTGTGTGTTCTGGAATAAACATTTGTTTCTCACTATATAAACAAATAATTTTCTTGAATAAGGTCAGATTAGGTTGGCGCAACCAAATCGTTATTGCGAGTACAATGGGTAGTTGTGCCAACAAAAATTCCAGTGACACGTTTCAAAGAATTTGATTGACCCCTTGCTATAATAATATAAAACTAAGTGTAGCATTACCACAACAATATAAAACAATAAATGACTTTTACGTTCCGGCAACAATTTTTTTTCGTTCCTCATACTAAACCAAACAGTATTGTTAAATTAACTAAATTTCGGTTAGCTCAACGCAGATATTTTCTGGAGTGTATATTGCAGAATGCATAGTGTGTCAATCCTCAAATATCGCAGATACTGTTTAGCAATTTGACAATTTGTTTTTTCGGAAATATTTTACAAAAATAAAGCACGTTCGCAATAAAGTTCACCGACGTTTTACATTTCCATTCGCGATCTAAATTATTCCAGTCGGCATGGGCGGCATGCGATAACAGCTTAAGGCGTGAGAAATCCAACCAATGTATAACATTTCTCTTTTTGTGGTGTTTTCTGTTGAAAAATATGTTGACGCCAAACGCGTAGAATGTTAATTGCACTGCGGTTGGAATTATTATATTTTTGATTTCTGGAAAAGCACATCAAATAGCCTTACCGCAAGAAAACTATAATGTAAATTTTCAGAAAATTATAAAGTCTCGCACAACAAGTTGTTGAACATATAGGGACGAACATAATTTGTATCAAAATTTCCTACAAAATTGTTGACGAAAGTTATCGCATTTTTATAACTTATATATCAGTTTCAACTTAATCGGCAACAAAATATTTACAGAATTTTCGTGGCTATTATAAATCAGTGTAGTGAACCGACATAAAGATTTCGCGTACCTACATGTTATCTAATGTTAAAATAAAAAAAAAACACAAATCATGTTTGCTTGCTTCTCTTTTTTGTGTATTTTTTCTAGACGTTCACAATCATGTTTTTTGCGATTACAGCGCAATCTGTTACGAATCGAAGAAAGTTTCAAACAAAAACTACATACTTGATGGCGTAGAATCCGAATCTGCAATACAAAATGGGGGTTCCCATTTAAGATTTGAAAGTTGTCCCCCTTCCCGCTCTGGTTGGGGATCGAGTTCGGCACCATTCAGTGAGCCCCCTACATTATAACAAATCTTATTAAGATCTTTTTTTGATTTGATGCAGTGTTTTAGAGATATTCCGTTGTCTTAAGATAAAAAACTCACCCTGTATATACATAGTTGTGAATAATTATTTAGTGTATAATGTTTTTTTTTTAACATAATGTGTAGTTTTGTTGCACAATTTGTTGACATAACCTACCTATAAAAAGGGCATAAATTGCATATTGCTCGCCGCAAATGCAATAGTGAACTTTCAGTAGAATTTTGCGTACAGTAAAGCTGGACTGTTGGATCAAGGAATAAAGGGTCCTTAATTTGAGAAGTTTTGATCTCATTAATTTTATTTTGTTCTGTATGTGACGTTTGCGAATTCTCCTTCGCCGATGTACAATGTTTTTCCAGTAAATGCACCAAATCAACTTTTATAACCGTGTTTCATTGAAATAGGAGAAGCGCCATCTTTACAACAATGGCTGTATCACATATACCTATTGAACGTAACTATATGGGTAGAAAACTTCGCCATAATAATGCTTCGACAACAGAACCGGTTTACAGAAATGTGGGCTAGGTTTAGAAAGAAAGTAATTTGAACATAATAATTACATTAAATTAACTACAATTGTGGTTAGCGTAATCTTTTTTCTTAATAATATTCACTTTATTAATTGAATCCTTATTTCTTAATAATATTCACTTTGTTAATTGAAGAGTACTTATTCTTTAAGTGAAATTAATGGGAATGTTGACAGTTGGTGGATATAATTATTACTACTATGTCGACAGGCCGGTGCCCCTCTTGACATTAGCTTTTTTGCTTCAGAAACAGCAATTCGTAAATTTTGAGGTATGTCCAAGATCTTGGCAGATTGACGTCCTTCTTAACATTAGCAGAAATCAGCATATTGCAATTATAGTTAATTAATTATTAATTTGATTCGTGAATTAGTGTTCGAGTACTATGAATTTTCCCAGTATAAAAATTCTGGTTTATAACTTCTTCCCACTCCATCATATGCAGTTTATTATATTTACTTGTTGTAAAATATTGTAAACATTTCACAAAATTTTCTAACAATTTTATGGTTTTTTTTTGTAACTGTGGTATAAAACTGCGCGACGTTATTTATATTTATAATTTTTTAATTTAGCTCAGCTCACTTAAAGTGAAGCGAGGTGAGCTACTCACTACAAACACAGCAGACTCAGTTGTAAATGGAACGGGTTGGACCATTTACCTGTGCGTTGTTCTGTGACATATATACGCTGTTCGTTGTCGTGGATTGTATTATATTTGTTTCTTTATTTATATATTCGTTGCTTTTTTCCTCTATGGGCCTACCACTTAACTTAAACTTATCAAAACTTCAAATAATTTTACCGCTTTTCAAATTTGATTGTCCCCACCACTTCTGAGTCAAACTCAGTTTATCTACACATGCTTTTCAATAGACTCACAAAAGGAAAAGTTGGCGGTGTAAAATCTCACTTACTGTGACGTCACCGAACTGAGACAAAACAAATGTAACGTGCATTTAACTGAGTGTAATGTATAAGCTATACGTATAAGTTTTAGTTTAAGTTTTTGTATATGTACAGTTTTTACTATACATTGAGTGTGTGCAATACCAGCAATATAGTATATGTGAAACAGTCAAAGAGTGCACATCATTTAGTACCCTCTCCCGAAAATATATCACAAGAATATTACACTGAGTCACAGCAAGTGAGGTGAGCTGAACTGAGATTTCTGCCAAAAGAAACGCTACATTAAATGTAAACATATCTGAGGCAGCACTCTACGAAAACTTGAGCGCTTGCTGAAACAAAGGCCACATTTTAAGCAAACAGAGAGAAACATTACATTTATAAAATACAAAGTAATAATACCTTAGTTAGACATGAATTTTGAATTTGACTGTACCTAATATTTTCTCAATTAAAGTGTTTCTAAAATTTTAGTAGTGTATTACTTTTCTGATTTAGTGTTTCGTCAGGAACGACTAACAAAAACACTAAGAATACAGACAAACATGTAAAGAGAAATGCCCATTTCAAATTTTATTTTCGTAGCAGTTGACTACATATTTATTAAATTCAAACTCTATTTGTAATAGCAGGATCATCATTACGTTTCAAAGTAGCAGCGATAGGCGTTTCGCATTTTTTGTCAAAACTGCAAATGTAAAACCACATGATAAATGACACGTGTTCCTGCCTAATCATTTATTTGTCATTTCCAGCCAGTCTGCAAATATTTGGATATTATAACGGAACTCGCACCTACACGCACATGTTATTCTATATGCAAACTTCAGTTCAAAGTGTACAGACGTGTTATTACGTTGCGAGACAATATCCCGTGCAATCTTCGTTTTAGAACTAGTTGTTTTCTTTCGAAATGGCCCTTGTCGCGAAGCTTTAATTTTCCTTCGTAAGAAATGAGCTCAATTTACTCCACTGACACTACTTATTTTCCAGACGGTTGGATTTATAATAACATACGTTTATGTGTTTTTCTTGAACGACATTCAAGTCGAAATTATAACTCTAGTCTTCTGGCACAGTATCGTAACTACGAGTATATTCAGGACGAGCCGCTTTTTGATGAATTAATATTGAGTTCTGTGAGGGTTCTAGTGTGTAAATGTGCCATTTTTATGTTCGTGATGCCATAATAACATAATTATAACTGAAAATTTAGTTATTTGGCCATCCATTTGGCAATTTGCCAAATTGAATAGAAGTTTTAGTTCGTCTCAAACATTTTTTTTAAAGCCAATGTGTAATCTGGTGTTACAAAGTTCACATAATAAATTGAATTTTAATCTAGCTGGTGTGTAGCTACGTAGTACGTAGAGCCTACTAGTTTTACTGCAAGGTATTTACACAATTCAAAGTATAAAAGCTATTTAAAAAAATCTTAATGAAGAAATAATTCACTCTATTATAATCAAGTGTAAGTATATATAGAATATTTAGGTGCACTATACTCCATTCACGTTAAGAATGCAGTAGACGCGATGAGCGCGCCAAATTTACACCACAGAATGAAAAAGTAACGGCAAATTCAAATGATAAATTGACAGTGTTTTTGTAAGAATAGCAAAGGATAATAGAGAATATTTTATTTGTAATGTTAGAGTCTTAATACCTGGGGATTGGGAGTACCTACCAGGCGCGTCCCAGAGGTGATGGATAGGGGAAAGGTCATCTTGTCAGGGTTCGCTTAAGACGAGATGATTAGTGGCGGCTATAAGTTCGTCTTCTCTGCTTAAAACCGGAGCAGGGTGAATGAAGACCGTTGCCGTGAATCATTCTCCCTTCGCCTGAGCTGTCGTGTCGCGGCTAAGGGCGTGCACAGGGTTCTACAACGATGCCAGTTGTTGCTTTCGGCTACCGAAAGTCCAACTGTTAAACCAGGTCCCGAAAGGGATGAGGGATCTTGGCTTAACTGCACGGACCCGGAGGAGACAACCTCAACAAAAAACTAAATCCTAAGGTGGCGGACTAAGCTGATGGGATGCGTGGCTGGGTAGGAGACCAGTCACTAGTCAACCTTGGGCAGCCTGGCGCACCCCAATTGTATTTAGCCTACCTCTGCATGCGCGGGCTCTGTGGAGGTGGACCTTTTCTTCCCTAGCTACTCGTGGGAATCAACCATGGAGGAAGGACGTTTATAGCGCGGACGACACCGCTATAAACAAGGAATTGAGCAGGACCTCCGTAAGAAGCCTTCCACTTCCAAAGTGAGAGTACCTTCCAAGGAAGGAATGGAGCAGATTGGGGAACAGGATGGCATTCATCCCCTCTCAAATTGCGTAGCACTGTGCAACTCAAGGGTATTGCACCTGGGAGCACGTGAAATCGAAGAGGGAGACTTACCTAACTTGGGGCCATCTGATATCCTACACTTTCTGAAAAGGATTGGAAGACCAGCTGTAAAACAGCATGAACAAAGGACACAATAGATCTTTTAGGTCGCAGTGTAATGTCATCCTTGCAATATATATACATACATACAGCCTTAATAATAATAATATTCTTTTATGTTTAGTAACAAGGAAACAAGTCATAGGAAGAGAAATAGAAAAAAGAAAATTAAGTATGTTTATACACATATGCGCTGATAGAATAACAATTTATAGTAAGTAAATATTCTTTGACACTCTTCTTGAACGTACGGAAGTTATGTAGTGTTATAAAATGTTTAGGTAATTTCATTCAACGACGAGCCATCGCGAAGGAAACTTCGACCACGCCACTGAGGATGTTCACCGCAGTTATGGACGAAACGTAAGGAAGTAATTCCACAAGACCACTGCTCAACAGCCCGCAAAAAAAAAGTGACGTAACACTGAATACTTTCTGGAAACTTTATTTCAATGCTATAATATAATGGTCGGAATACATATTTGAATGATCAGAATCAGGTTCTAGTAACAGATCTGATGATGCCGATATATATTTGTGGTTGTAACAAATTCTTCAATAACATCCTTAAACAATATTCTCGCGTAAATACATCTTATGCTCTTCTTTGATAATATGTTTGATGCAATTTCTCCACAATAAGTAACGTTTTACTTCAGATAATTTTGAAGTTTTGTTGTTAGCCGCGATGCGATGTTTTGCTTGTGCCCATATAAGTTGAATAGGTTATAGTGATAAGGAGGAAATCTTCATATTGTACGGCCATCGTATGTGATAGGATTATCGACAATATGTTTTTTTTTGCAGGTACAACTAACTCAACTTTTTAAAATGTTATCAATAACAATTCCACTTGCAAGTAGCCAATTAATTCTTGTTTCTTCCACGCAGCCATTTTTCTGTTGTGACTGAATGGTAGGTAGCATTTCAACATCTTTTTTAACCTTCAATTTTAACCGTGTTGTTTAGTTCAACTCGGTATATTAAATTTTCTATAAATCACATTTTCTAATTTCTCACAGTAAACCTTGTTTTCTTAAGACTTCAGAAAAGAAATTTCTAAAAGTCAAGTCTCGTTTGCACTGTAATCATGGAATTTGTAAACTATATCTATATAAAATCAATCAATCAGAGTCTAATCTCCGTAAATATAGCGAAGAAGCCCCCTCCCCTCCAACAATATCCCAAAATTCTTTTCCGAAATTTGGACACTTCTGTCGTAAATCATTTTAAGTGGCTCTTAAGTTACAGTCATGTCGTTGACTAACAACAACTCAGCGTATAAAACTTGTTTCTAGAAACGCTATGGATTTAACTGGTACCTGTCATTGTTCCATAAATGGAATATGTTGTTTTTATTTCATTTTAAATGAAATAGAATTATATAGATAGATTTGTTGTTTATTGTAATTCTATCTGTATAATGATGGATATTGCCAATTGAAGAAACTTAAAAATGATTATTAATTACAGTAAAACAAAAAATTGATTAAGTTCACAAAACCAACCAACAGTAAAACAATAATGTCAACACTCATCATTGGCAATTGATTTCCATCTGGAGATATATTGGGTCTCTGAGCAGAAAAGCACTCAAAGCCGCTCTAAAACTTATGTTATTTTGCTCTTTTAGATGTTTTAGTATGCGGTTATAGAAGCGAATTGCATGATAGTTTACCCCTATTTTAAATTCTGATACATATAAATTTAAAATTTTGTATATAATGAAAAATACTTTCGATACTGCAGTTTTACATATACATTTCCTTTGACGTTGATAAACCATATAAAGGTGTCTCACTGAACTGACTCATCAGATTTTCTCGAACGTCTAGTCGGATTTTATTTTAAAACTTGCAGAGTACAGGATGTTGAACAATACACAGCAACTTTCTTATTTTAAACCAAATGGTGCATTTTTTATCGATCTAGTGATTTACCGAATCATCAGTTTGTATTAGGGTTCCCTATTTCCAAGCTCAACCATTTTTGGAATACTTGCAATTTTGTTGAATGTTTGACGTTTGCACTTTTTCAAATAAAATTAAACAGATTATAGAGTATTATATTCAGTGTTATAACAATAATCTATTAATCACCCACAAAATGGATCCAATACGGATACTTCTAAACTGGCAAACATATTATTTTTTATACTAGAGCATTGAATGCAGTGTAATACTTTACCTCTATTGATATTAGCTATTCTTGAGAGTTTTTAAAATATTTCTACTTCACAAACTTGCCTAAGATATGCCCAAATTCCTGGTTCCAAGCCAATAAAATCATTTTGTTCTACAAAACACTCTCTATATTATTTGCTTAACCTCTCTAAGTATTTATGTGTCATATTAAATGTTACCAATTTCTTATTTAAGAGTAAATGTCCTTTAAGCGGTTATTAATGTCATTAAGTGTTTATAGTGATAAAAGTTTTGTAAAACTTCTTTGTCACAGAACTTTTAAAGTGTAATATCCGTCTTAGTTATATAGAAAACGTACAGTAATTATTAGATATTAGCAAGTCATGACTTGTTACAACAAACAAGTGATATCTTGTAAGGGTTAATGTTGTCAGTTTCTTGATACTTTTCTTTCTAAGTAAAAGAAAATGAGAAAAACATTGAAAGTTATATATAGTAATAGTAACTATTATTAATTATTACTATTATTAAAAAAAACCTTCGGTAAACTTACCGGTAATTACAAAAATTTACCGATAATTCTATAAATGAAAAATCAATTCCAGAAATTTTTATGTACAAAATATTGTATTTATAGATATTTAAAGGTCTAAAGGGACATTGAAAATAAAAAAAAAAAAACAAGTAAGTGTAAGTAACAATATACGAAATTATTAATTTTATGGGAGATGTTTCTTGTTTAATTTTAGTTTAAACTTTCTTGAGATTGAGAGCCGCTGTGATGCCCTAGAATAGAGAATATAGAAAAGAAACTGACAAGTTTTGTTGATTAGAAACGTATAACCTCCGTTCTACCGAGTTAGGCAGAAAGAGAAGGAGTCAAACAATGCTCAACAAAAAAAGCAAAAAGTTGAAAAAAAGTCGTGTAGAAATTAAAAGAAAATAAGCCTCAAACGAGATGGACAACAAAAAGCAACGCAAAGAAAAGCGAGATTAATATTCATTTGTTGCTAAGACGGTAGGAAGCAAAACATCCCACTTTTCCTACCTGCCTTTGTCAACAAGTGCAAATTGCACTTGCAAATTCCCTCATTTTATGTTTTTTTTTTGTGTGGATTTTATTTATCTCTCGAAAAAAGTTTAGTTAGCATATGTGATTTGTGCTCTGGAGTTTTTTTTTAAGATTTTTTAAAGTTTAAAATCATTTTCTTAAAGAGTACGTAAATGTCTCATTTTTAATATTTAAAAATTATAATATATAAGAACATTTCACATATTTAAATTAATAGCAATTTTGAATACACCACATTATGAGAGGACATTAATGCTACATTATTGTAAAATAACATTAAAATTCTGTTAACCTTAATAATTTTGTTCCTTCATTTACCGGTAGGTAAATGACAAAATCGGTAAATTTACAATCAGTAGGTACTACGTCCTTCAAGATGCATTAGTAGTTTCATATTTTTTTACTTTTGGGCTATTTTCGAAATATTTAATAAAGAGATCAAAATGTTAACATACAAGTTCGTTATAGTATAAGAATTATGGATTGCTATGAATATCTATTAATTAATATAATATGAATTTCTTAGATTTAACCTTTTAGTTACCATTCATTCCATTTAAAACCAACAGAATATTTTTTCAATATCTTTAGGGTGCGGCATGTAAAAGGTTATTAATAAAATTTACCAGTAAGTGGAAAATTTCTGATGATAAATAGTTCAAGTATGAGAACCAAACAATGCAAATTTGCGATTTTGTTAATCTGTGGGGCGGTCTAGTGGTATTTATCAGCGTACATATGGTAATTATAATCGTGCGTGCGGGTTGTTTGTCAGATACTTATATTTATGCTTATGTCTATGTACTGCACATGAAATCCAAATAGATTGCCGATTGTTAAATAAATAAAGCTCAATCTTGTAATTAACTGTTTAAAATTTCTTCACAGTACGTGCTTCGACATATTGTTATCTTAAGGGGCAGAACGTCTGCACAAAAATAAAACAAAAACTTGTGTAAATAATAAAACAAAATGTACAGTCATCAACATTAATATTGAGCACCATCAAAGCGTCAAGCCATTCGATCGTGTGTTAAATAATAATGTCGGCGACTGTACAAGCACAAATAAAAATAAATATCTTTAAATTTACTTTGAAATTTGAATGAAACAACTGGAAATGTTTATAATACATTTGTTGTATTGTTTTATTTAAATCTTAAAGTAAATTTTAATGTGTTTTGTTTGTATAGGTATATTTTGTTTTATTTTTCTGCAGACGGTTTGCACCTGAAGATGACAATATGTCGAAACATGTAGTGTAAACATATTTTAATTGGCTAATCACAAAATCGGATAGAACAAACTTAACGTCTAAGTTGCATTTTCTTTGAAATAAGATTATTTAATTTTTGTCTCCCGATAATTCGCAGCCAAAATTGCTTATTCAAAGAAATCAATTTGACCTAAAATCTGAGAGTAAGGTTGTTTGTACTGCAAGTGGCTAACTACGGCATCAAGCAGAGTTTCTAATTGTTTTGCTTGGATTTAATGTAAAATATGCACTAATGCGTATAGATTTGTGTTGAATTACTTGAAAATTTACCGAAGATATTTTATTGGAAACAATCTACCACTTATTCTACGACATTTACACGTAATGAATTTCGAACTGTGTACCACATTAACAAATTTTTAATGAAGATAGAATTCAAAATATAGTTAGCTTTCTTTAGGGTGATTTAATAAAATAAAACTACTTAGTTTTATTTTCTATCTTCGTGTTTTTTTACGTATTATATTGTACTTACAATGGCAATTATTTTAGGACAGATTTTGGACACTTCTTCTTGAAGAGAGAGAACTTTTCAAATATATATGTAGTAAAAAAAACGATTTTTTTTTGGTTTTTGTTGATAAGTATAACACCGGAAATTTATGGAAGTTTATCTTATTGGGTAGTATTTGAACTTAAAATTAGTCAGGTCTGACTCTAATAAAGTGTAAATTTACGTTTTTATAGATATACATATCCAGTATCGAGCAAAAATGGAGCAACAGACATGTTTAACAGACTCTTATTGAAAAATCAAAGTAGACTGTGATTGGATTTTCGTATCTATTTAAATGATTCAATACATTATTATGTCTCGTTGACATACATTTAAAGAAAATAGTGGAAAATGAATCTCATTAAAAATAGAAATATTTTTATTCTACAAAGCATAGTGCGTCGAAAGTAAAGCAACGAAAATAAATTTTCCCCAAACCAATAAATAACAACAAATAAATAAAGGAATTGTAATAATAACTAATACTTAGTTGCGAAACCTTTTTGTTTCTTGACTTCAGCACATCTCTTAGGCATTGACGTCAACAATTTTTCAATAACAGCACCATCCATGTTTTTCCAAACTTGTTTAATGTTTTTGGTAAGTTTAGCCATATTGCGATACGTGCGGCGATGAATACGTCTCTTATCCTCTTCCCATAGATGCTCAATGGCAAGTCGGGTGATTAGGCTGGCCAATTTATAACGCAGATATTATTTTGCACGAACCACGGTTTCACAAACTTTGAAGAGTGTTTAGGATCGTTATCGTGCTGGAATATAAACCTCAGAGACATCTCCCACTCTGCATAAGGCAACATAACATCCTGTAAGATATCTCGATAATAATAACGATCCATGATGCCGTCTATGAAGTGCAGAGGCCCCATACCGTATGCAGAAAAACATCCTCAACGCATAACACCACCACCACCGTGCTTCACAGTAGCTGTTGTGCATTTTGGATTGTATCTTTCGTTAATTGGTCGCCGTACTCGCCTTATGCCGTCTGATTGGAATAAACTAAATTTGCTTTCGTCGCTGAAAACCACTTTTTTTCCAATCATTGCCGTCCACGCCTAACAAATTCTAGTCGTGCGTTTCTATTTTTCTTAAGTGGTTCCTTTGCCGGTCTTCTTGAAAAATAGCGGCTCTACTAATCAATTTGAATGGTTCCTGTACTAACATTTAAGTTATAATATAACCTTTATTTGCGGTGCAGAAGTCTATAGTATAAAAGTTTCCAAAAGCCGGGCTTAGATTAGTTTCATGTGTCCCTAGCATTTAGTTTTTTTGTTTTTCTTGACACATTCTACCGTTTTATTTCAAATCTTCTCGCAATTTGACACTGTTGCTCATTTCTTAAATATGCACTAATACTTTTGCCTTTAATTCATTTGTTTTGCAATTAGTGTTCTGAGTATCCGATTAAAATATTCTTGTTCTGATATTGAAATATTCGGATGATTCCGATTCTTAGAATCCGATTAGGAATCGGATGATTTCGAATCGGATGATTCCAAATCTGTAAAATTTGTCCAACGATTTTATATCGAATGAATCTACCGAAATTTTTGAATAGGTGTCCATATACGTATTCGTATAAAATTGTGTGATTTTGGAATTCATAACTTTCCGGTTTTGACTCTATCATCCGAAATTTATTTTCTGGACTGACGGGCGGTGTTTGTTGTTCATAGACGTTGTGCACATTTAAATCACACAGTCACATTCACTCAATATATTAGTGCTGTGCAAAATTTTTTATTAAGAAAAAATAGTAAACGTTTGTTGTAGATAACTTTAATAGAGATTAAATTACGTATAAAATAAACACGAAATCCGATCCCGTATTACACCGCGCTTATTGAAATCCACTTGAAATCATCCGAATACGTGCAACTTATATGGGAAAGTGTGGTCGAATATGGAATCGGAATATTATTTCGATTCGGTTAATCCGATTATCGAAATCATCCGAATACGTGAAACTTATACGAGTATATCTGATGGAATATGAAATCGGAATATTATTCCGAATATCATGGCTTTCCGATTCGAGTATTCCGATTGCCGAAATCATAGGAATATTTACAACACTAATTGGAATCCTTTTATTTAAAAACAATTATTGCAACTTTGGTATAAACTATGGATGTTGCTCTATTTGTGTCGCCCTGAAAATGGATTAATATTGAATACGTCGTCGAGAATAAAAGAATGAGCACGTTTGCGATGGAAAAATAAGACATGTTGTGTATTTTTACCTGTTTTTTCAGCTTAATAAATATAATAAGGCATCTTTGTGGTATTTGCGCTTTTTTACAAAAATGTTAACAACAAGTAAGGTAAAACAACCAGTGGCTGATATACACCCATTACCTGACATGTTCATAAGTTCATACTATTTCTGGCAAAATAAGAAAATGTATATATCTATCTTTTTATGTTGGCCATAATAAGTTAGCTATACTTATACCCTTCTGCGCCGGTGCAGATTTTTTAGTAGTCGGTTCATACGAGTGACCGTTAACGTTATCTTTCTTTGACTCAAAATAAGAAGATCGTTAGTGTGTTTACCACATCTTTAAGGTAAGTGTAGTATTTTGAGTTGGTATATTTGATAATAAGATAAGGAAATATATTAATCGCAAGTATTAAGTACGAAATTTGCAAATACAAAGGCATGTTTAGGTTATGCGAAGGATGTCAGGTATTGCCTTCGTAATAATGTTAATTTCTAATAACTGACATAGGATGTCAGGTTTAGGGTTTTTGGAATGAAGCTAAATGATAACTTAACTCATGGCAATTAGTGCAAGGATAGTGGAAAATGAACCATAAGTGTTTTCTACATATGCTACCAATAGCTGACCTAGGTGTCAGATATTGGTATATAACTGTCAGCACAGGGTTATCATAATTTTATATGATTTTTATTTTTTATAGTTTATCATGGCATCAATTAAAAAGAAAATCTTGCAATGTGATCAAGAAAACATGAAGAGAGCTATCGATTCAGTTAAGAAAGGAGAGTTATCAATGAGAGCAGCATCGACACAATACGACGTTCCAAGAACACTTTTATTAAAAATTAATGGAATATATCCAGAAATGTGCAGGATGCGTCCAAAAACAAATCTTATACCAGAGGAAGAAAACATATTAACAGAGTAATTATTCTACAGTGCCGATCGAGGCTTTCCTGTTACAAAGGAACAGCTAATAGACTAAGTTGAACTTTCTTAAATCACGATTTTCTAAATATCAATGAAACTGTACAAGAAAACCCAAAAGCAACAAATTCCCAATCATCGAACGTGCCCGAAATGAATGTTCCAATTAATAACATTGATGAACTGTTATATGAAAGCCAACAAACTCCAGAAAAGCATCATAATGCTGCGACGTGTTCTACCTATAATGTACCAACTCCATTTAAGAAGTCGCTCTTTTGGCCTGATAATTCCAATAAAATTACAAAACGTAAACAGAAAGATAAAATACCAGCAGTCGCAACATTTGAAAAATGGAAGGAGTACTTTTTGAATAAAAAAAGAAATAAAGAAGAGCTCGAAAAACAAAAAGAAGAAAGGAAAAGAATACGTGAGGAGGCTAGAAATACAAAAATACTGGAAAAAACTTAATACAAAGAAAAAAGTTAAACAAAGTAAAATTGAGTCGAGTTCAGGTTAGTCAATAGACGTTCATCTGCAATCAGGAGGCGAGGGCGAAGACTGGGCGCATCAAGATGATCAGTCGGTCAGTGCAACCGCAGCTAAACAGAATAATAACAAAGAGGAGCAAATTGAAATTGGTGATTTTGTTATAATAATCTATGAGGAAGAATATTTTCCAGGAAAAGTTATTAAGAAAAATATTGAAAGCAATAAATATTTCATCAGCTCAATGCCCATGAGTGGTTTAAATTTTAAATGGCCAAATCCTGTATATACCATATGGTACGAAAGATACGAAATTCTTTAGAAAATAAGACCTCCTTTATCTCCGAATTCTCGCGGACTTTATACAGTTCCAGAAGTTTTGCTTTATAGGTAAATTAAATGTAACATATTATCAATACACGCATGAATATAACATTATTATTATTATAGAAATATTTATATTTTATATTTTTGAATACAATAAAATCTCCTATGAAGTTAATTTATGTTTATTTCGAAATTAACGGCAATATTTGTTACATAATATATGTCAGAAAATGGTATGTCAGCTTTTGGATGTGAACAAGTTTGGATGTGTGAGCTACTGGATGAAATAAAAATTCTATTCTATTCATAAAAACAGTAAATGTAAGTATAAGTACAGCGATGTTTATTATATGACTCGATTTAGAAATGTGCAATCTTGGGACCTATATATTTCTAGATAACATACCTAAAAAACCAAAGATACCAGTAACATATGAAATAGAAATTGTGCCTTAAGGCGTCACCTATTAGATAGTTTACCTTAATTTGTTGCTTCGTTTTTGTCCGATACTGTATACATCACAAAACATTAACTCTAAAAAAGAGAGAAATTTTAGGGTGGCTCAAATACATTTATACATTTTCGTAAATTCATTCCGATTTAGATTAGATGGTATACTCAAAGCCAATATAATAGGAAAATCGTATTTTTTTTTCTAAGGCGAGTAGACGCGTTAAACATTTTTTTCTGCTTTAATGGATTCATTCGGCCAAATTTATACGCCACGTTAAGTGGAGCGGTTTGATTGACAATGTCATTGTGCTTAATCTGACGGTTTGGAAATATCAAGTTAATGTCTCCCTCTGTTTTGCAACTGAAACGGAGCCTCTCGCATTCTGCTTTAGTCCCCTAAGTGCATTTAGTTTTCGTGGGGTGCAAAATAAAAAGTTATTTCATTGTGCGTACAATGCGTCCTTATTCCATATTAAACGGATAAATTGTTTCTCTAAACATCGGTTCCGTGTAAATTGTATTTTCTTTCCCTATGAACTGCAATATTATGTAGACAAAACCTAAATGTGTTTTTGAATAGAGTGGTATAAGTAAACTGAGAAAAAATTATGTGCTTTTGGCAATTAGTGATAATAAGCAAAACAATGTTGTAATATTGAAACTGACATGGAATACGAACATTGTTTCTTGTAAGATATCAGTCCTAAGGAACCTGTCATGTGATATATAAGCTATTACTTTTAATTTCGTAAAATGCGGAAGACGCAGGTAATTTTTTATCTTTAACATTGAGTTAATGATAAAGGAATGTGTTCTGTCATTGGCATTTCTCTCACTAAAACCTTCGACTGCTATGCCGCATATAGCTATAAATACGTTAAATACGACAAAGTGGTCAATAGCAGTGAACTGTAAAATTATTGCCACGGAAAGTTTCACTATATAGAAATAACTAGATTTGAGCAAACATCCCAGTAAACATTTTTGTGTTTCAAAAAAAGTCTTCCATACAAACTTGTAGGTGTCTGCACCAAGCCTGTGGCTGCTAATGTCCGCCACATTTCACGTTTTCTTTATATGTTTATTATAAGCGAACGAAATGTTTCTGTCGAGATGTTTCTGATACAAGTGCTGCTTGCACCGACACGTTGATCTTGAACAAATTTTAATTGACACGAATATGTGACTTCACTGTATTAAAAATTAAATGTTACATTTTCAAGAGTCAATTAAAATGAATCCATTAACGTGTCGTTGTAAACGAGACTTATTAAATAAAAAAAAACACATTTGAAAAAGCATTGTTATTGTCAATATTAATGTTTTCAATGCAGATACACAAATACCACAGAATAGAGAATAACCAGAAGTTTCACTTCGGCGATTGAATAGACAGATATCTATCCTTTTTTCAATGAAATTCTGGCGATGTTTATATCCTCTTTTAATAAATTCTCAGTGATGTTTTGGAACGATTGGGTATTACTATATTTTTGTGCGCAGACTCATGGCGTCGTATAAACAACAATAAAAAATTATATCGTGACTGCTGGAATGGTTTCAATCAGAACGATTGATTAATTGTTTTTATCACTTACTAAAAATCAGGGCTTCTCATTATCCCTTAACAACTCAACCTGAGGCCTATTGTATTATATCGTACTTGCATTTCTTTACGTAAATAGGTTAGTGCCTTTCGCCAAGTTTAGTAGCCTATACATATGGTGGCGAAAAGCACTCCATTATGGGGTTGCACCGTTCCGTAGAGCTTTTTTGATCCATTTTGGGGTGGATCACTCCTCACGTCTAATTCTCCCCGTAGTCCTCTGAGCCCGTCCTTCTTTTTTCAGTTCACTTCATACTTCACTTCCTTCAACCATTTGGTTCTGGGTCGACTCCGGACGGCTCCCACATCACCACCGACCGCACTGCGACGCTGCTCCCGTCCTCCACGCATGACCTAACCATCTTACTCTTTTCTGCTTAATCTTCCTAATCACATCCTCTTCTTTCGGCTCCTTCGTTATCTCACAATTCCTTCTCACTCTTTACGTATTTTCTTCGAATTTTACTGTCCCAATATTGCTCTTATAATTCTTCTTTCCATCATTCAAGTGGCTTCTTCTTCCTTTTTTGAAAATGTCAATGTTTCTACAGCGTATGTCATTATCGTTTGAATTCGTGTCGGCGAATCCTTATTCTACTACTCCTACTATTCCTACCAATCAGCATTATTTTAGTTTTTTTCATTTATTTCTAATCCAAATTTCACTCTTCCTTTACTATTTCATCCGTCATTTTTTCCATGACACTCCTCTGCTTCGGTATCACTACCACGTCATCAGCATATGTAATGAGTTGTCCCCCTCCCGCTCTCAGATTGTTCTTATTAATTTTTCTTGTTACATATTCAAGCGCTAAATTAAATAGCGTTGCCGATAGAGCGTGTCCTTGTCATACTCCTCTTAATAATAAAATAAACTCCTTTTCTAGTTATTATGCTGACTCTTGATAGCGACATCGTCATCTTGATTAATCTTCTAACTTTAGTCCCTACCCCAAGTTGTTCCAATGCTACCATAAGCACATTTCTTTTTACAGGGTCAAACGCCTGTTGGAAATCTACAAACAACATTTCCATGCGATGTTCATTCGCCTTTTCTATGATTTGTTTACTACATAGGTAGCATCTATTGTCGATCGACCCTTTTAGAACCCACATTGATACTCTCCTGTAACAGTCGGTGCTAAATTTGCTAAACGGCTCTGGATTAGTGAGGATACTATTTTATAAGCACACTTAACAGTGTAATTCCTCTATAATACAATTTTGCTGATCACCTTTCTTGTGTATTGTCAAGATTTGTCCATTCCTCCATTCTTCCGGCATCCCTTCTTCTCTCCAAATTCTTTTTACTGAGTGGTATATGTGTTCGTTTATTAGTTCTATGTTCTATAGCTTCGGATTTCTCTCCTATCGCCTTCTCACAGAGTAACTCTTTAAAATGCTCTACCCATATTTGTTTATATTGGCTTTCTTCCGCAACAACTACGCCTTTATATTGATTTTTCTATTTATTACTTTTCTTGAAAAAGCTCTTCGTGTTATTATTCATTCTATCATTTTCGATCTCCTTTACGTTATTATTTATCCACTTTCTCTTACACTTCCAGATACACTTATTGCAAGCATTTCTCATTTTCTTGCTGTGTACATTCTTTTATTTTTTTTTTTCACTGCTTATCTATTGCCATTACTTCCTCTTTTTCGCCTATCAACATTTTCAATTTCGTTTTATATTTTTTCTTCAAACTTTCATCTCCAAATTCATATTCAAACTCCATTTTAATCTACTGCTTACTTTTGGTACTGTTTTCCTAATTTTTTGGTTTAGTTTTACAGCCTTCATAAAGTGATCGGAATCTGCGCACGCACCTTTGTACGATTTCACATCGCTCACCGAAGATTGCTTCCTCTTCTTTATTCGCACATGGTCCAATTTGCGTACAATATGTCTTATCCGGGGACATCCATGTTACTTAGTTAGTTCTTCTAGTCCTTTTGGGTGTTCAAATTTAGTGCTGCTTATAATCATATCTGTCCTAGATGCTAAATCACATAATCTTCTCCTATTATCATTAGTTTTTTCATGGATAGTAGTGGTTTAGTAGCCTACAGCAAATCTTTTTTCCCGGTAAATCAGTCATCGGGTTGATTGTTCTCAGCAATGGTATTCTCTGTCGTTCTAGTGTTGCCAATGCGACGCATTCAAGAAGAACGTGATGAGTTATTTCTTCCTGATTGCTTAGTCCACGTATAGGTTCATCCTTAAAGGCGCCTATTCTATGTAGGTACTTCCTTGGAGAGCCGTGTCCTGTGAACAGACTACTCACCGTTCTAAACTGTACTCGGTTGAGAGCTAGTACTGGCTAGTACACCCTGAGCTAGTTGTCAAAAAGGTTGCCTCATCATCCGTTTCCTTTGTATCTGTTCTTGTACGTGTTCCAGTGAACTTTGTGTTTTCCTACGATCCTTTCATGAACTGTCCTACGTATCGCAGCGTTAGTTATTTCCGAGCCCCTTCTTGCAAGCTTGTTTGCAAATTTGTTGTCTGCTATGCCCTTATGACTCTGTACCCATGCCAAAGTAACTTTGTTATATTGGCCAGGATTCTTAGGTTTTTCAGGCAATCCAAAGCTAGCTTCGAGATTATCTGATGGATGCTTATGGCCCCTTGGGTTTTAATTGGAAGTCGAAAAGATTAAGAAACAAGAAGTTTTAAATAACAATTGTTCTATAAAAGTTGTAAATATAAATAGTGTAAGTGATAAATAAATTGTTTGTAAACGTGTTTAAGGTTGGACATTTCTGACACCGGTAAAAAAAAACGGAATGCGATGTGTGTAGTCGTCTACCTGTATGTGTTATATGTTTTGATGTATGTCACATGTTGGCTTCATAGTTTGAGTCTTTAGGCGACGCCCATGTAACATATATAATCTGAGACTAAGAACATACGTTTGATAAATTTGTAATTATAAATAACTGCTAAGAGAGCAGTAATGAATTGTTATAAAAGTGGGCATGAAATCCTTTGGCAAAAATTAATGGCTACAAATCTCTATAGTGAAAAAAAATAAAGATGAACATATAACTTTTTATTATCTTTATGGAGCAAAAGTCCCAGTTTTCCACCAAATTTGTCTGCTTTATTCTTAAAAAACTTCTATAAGAGCTGTAAAGAGTATTAGTATAAACACAATGTCAACAAATTAATGCTTGTGTGTTTCTGCTAATAACAATTAAGAGAAATTTTTCCTAAGAGAAATGTTTCTCCTCACGCAGGATTTGAACTTACACACTCTCGTTTACCGGACGAACTCTCTACCAATTAAGCCAGAGAGGGGTATCCAGATTCGAGCGACAAATCAACAGATCTTGAAAGGCCGGCAGGACGGCGAATATGCAAAGATTGCAAGCTTTTTACAGTAAGAAATTAACAAATTAATTTGTTGGGATAAATTCCTCTTAAATATTGCAGTTACTAACAGAAATACATTAATTTGTTAATTTCTTACTGTAAAAAAGCTTGCAATGTATGCATTATATTTCCAAATGCGATATCTATTGCCAGCCAGTTGCTAGCCAAATTCATATTATGAATGAAAAATTACGACTCACGCTGTAATACGTAATAAGGAAATTACATATGAATTTTGTGGGAATAATTTACCTTTAAGGTAACATGTGCTTGTAATTTTGCTGTAATATATCAAATTTATTGTAATTCCTTATGATGTATCTCGGGAAAGTTTCATGCAATTCATGTAATAACTGTTATGAATCAGAAGAATAATAGTGAGCATTTATTTTGTTTTGCCCAATTTTTGTTTTTAAGATGGGTATAGGTACATACCTATAAATATGGCGCAGCACAGGATATCAATATAGTAATATTTCTAAAATGTGAATATGTACTTGTATTGCACAAATGTCTCAAACATGAACATGGTTTCATTAAATGGCTGAAATTTTCTGGAATTTAATATCCTATCCTGAAATGCACGTACTCGTGAACATCCTAATGTGTAATGTGGATTAATGTACATATATGTTTGTATGCACGTACACAGCCCAACAAAATTAATGTCGTAGTCTATAACGCAGTGACTATCAAAACTGCACATCACAGGCGCGCGTTCGTCTGCCATCGGCTTATGCAGGTAGAATTGCTGGGGTATCTACGTGTAATACACTTGGCAAATATAAAAACTAGAAAGAAAAATACGAAAATTCGCTCTGGACGACGACATTAATATTGCCGGGCAGTGTACATAATACGTACAGGTTGTGTAAACTACTTAGGTATAAGCATGTGGTATTTACCGTGTTTTACAAATGACAATGGCTACCGAGCACATAGCTTTTTTGTTTTATAATGTACCTACTGCTATGGCGGTAAATTTAAAAAAATACGCAATGAATTAGCAAGAAGTGTGATAACATCATATCCAAAAAAGGTTTGAAAACTTATTAAGAATTCAATTTTAAGTCAATATGTAATTCTTTGAAAATACATTAAAAAATAGAAATCATTCATCACAATCCGTATTTCAATTTTTTCGTTTAAGCTCAACTTAAGTTAATTCGAAGAGTTTGGTTGATACTCGAACAATATTGTCAAACCTTGCATAATTAAAACTAAAAATTAGATTTTTAGGATGACAACTTTTTCAAAAAATTGTGATTTATTTTTATAAATATGTTTAAAAAAAATGCACATGGAACTAGA
This sequence comes from Protaetia brevitarsis, assembly GCA_004143645.1. Lineage (NCBI taxonomy): Eukaryota > Metazoa > Arthropoda > Insecta > Coleoptera > Scarabaeidae > Protaetia > Protaetia brevitarsis. The sequence goes on along the minus strand of RXPK01000030.1, from coordinate 2,184,407 downwards.
ACTTAGGTGGTTGCCCCACCGAAACAAAAATTTTCGATTACTGCGTTAGTTTAAAATTGTCGCATTTTGGCGTCTTCGTGCTAGAGCGCTGTTTGATAACCCTAGCTGAAACTCACAACAAGGAAATTAAGGACCTAAGTAGCATGACATTAATTAATGCAACTTACTTTGCACATTCATCTTAATGGGATTTTGCATCACAAGTTTTCGGCAATTACAGTGCAGTAAAAACTGACTACGGATAACATGTAATCTGATTAGTAAACAGAGATTACTAGTCATTGTTACCGTAATTTTAAGTGCTCCTGAAGATTGTTAAAAACTTAACTTTTTCAACGTAAAATTAAAACTAAAATAAGGATTTTGATACTACAAATTTTTTAATGTATTAGGTATTCGCACCGAAATTTTACAATATTATCGAAAAAACAAAAATAAGTTTCGGTACGAATATTCTAAGAATAGCAGATTTCTATTTTAGGCTGTAATATTACGTCTGACAATTAAGGCTTTTGGCAATTTTCCTGCCCCGCTTAAAATTAAGGTACGAATAATCAGTAATTGGATTGCATGTTATCCGTACCGGAATTTCTTTTTTCAGTGTACTTTTCAGTAGCGTAGTTGTATACTTCTAGTCGATAACATACTTAACTACATTAGTAGTATATGTATATTTTTACGAATATATGCCGATTAGATAAATAATGAAACCAATGTCTGTATAAATATATACTTATCTAACATGTTATTTTTATAGTTTAAAATAGTAAATTAATATATTAATATTGACATAGAGTATGTGTTACCATTATTACCTTTTTTATTTTGCATCTTTTTAGGTTATAAATTGCAGTAGCACCATGTATAAGTGAAACAACTTTCAAACATAAAAATAAAATATATTCTGATAGGTGAAGTGTGCTAATAAGTACTTTTTTTACAAAAAAAATTAGTTAGTTTAATATTAAAGTTTAAATTTAAATTACAATTAATATTAAGCTTACCAATTTTGTTTTGTATTCACAGTTATTTTCAATTACGCCTGAAGAAAGCTAGTAATTTAGGCGGAACCGGTAGTGAAAGAATAATTTTAATGTAGTAAACAAATTACAATTTTAAATTGAACTGATTAGGAAGTATTTATTTATTGCCACATTATATTCCTCTCGGTATATCTGTATTCTTAACTTTTATAGTTTAAAGTTTTTTTTCTCAGTGTAGCAGCAACAACGATGCAAGAGAAAAATACAAGACCTCATTACAATTTTCAATTCAATTAACTCAGCCAATATCTGTAAGAAGCTTATCGAGTAATTGTTATATATCGAATGTTGTTTTAACGGTGTAAAGACCACCTGATCCTTACAATAAATCTTTCCTGAATTTGATTTAGATGTCTTTATGTAATTAGCACAACTGTATCTGTATGTATTATGCTAAATGCAATGTAATATAACTCAAAATCTTTTTTGCGTACTCGTGACTGTTTGGTTGTAATATTGCTACCAAAAGTAGCAACAGCTTTCTTATTGCCACAGTATAATATAATATTGAAGAGCTTTCAAAATGTGCTAACGGTAGTTACCAATTACACTGCAAGTATTTATTTTTTTATCATTTTCCTTTTTAAATTAGCTCTTCTTGAATTATTTAAAAAAGAATTATTAGGAATTTTAATTATACGAAGTACAATATTAGTAATTTATAGGTTAAATATATGATTAAGGCGATTATGTTTGTTTGCGTAAATGGCATCTCGCATTCCTCTACTTAACCTCTCGTATCGCTAAGTTTTGAGGATGGATAAAATTCTTAGTAGGTATATGCTACAATCTCATTTAAAATACTCAAAATTAACATTTAATGGAGCAGAAGTGGGAATTAATTTCCTTTCTAATATGCCTTAATATTAGTATTCGAAACTTTACAGCGTTTGTTTATTAGTATAAGTAGTTTGATAATCTCGTATTCTCTAGATAAGTCTTGCGCAAGATCCATATCCAAACTGCCATCGGAATCTGTATCTCTCGTGGTTAGATGATGTGTCTGGTGACTGTATTGGCTTGGTATATCCCAAGGGTTGTTAATTTTCCGTCAAGGACCGTCATCTCTAATAAGGGCTTCAATAGAAAACGGTTTCGGAACGGGTTTTATCAAATTTTCAGTCGATGTCATAGGTCGAACTACAGATTCGGAAGTGGGAACATCCATTTTATCCATGAGGTCTTTCTCAGAAAGCTGACTATTTAGTAACGAAACAACGAAAACTTCATAATTTATTATTATTCTCACGTTTCACTTTTGCTGTTTGTATAGAGCACTAAAAATAATGATACGTTCCTTTTTCTTGCTGATGGATGTTATAATTTAAAGTCTTCAATTTGTGAAAGGGTATCAAATCAATCATTTGATAAAAAAAAATAAACAACAGTCCGTCGCTTAAATATCAACCGCACCAAGAAAAAGACAGTTCCATACTGGTGATGAAGCGGCTCCGTAATATTTTCTAGTGAATGAGGTCTAGGCGGAGCACGAAGAAGTGTACGCCTCTACATGTCTGTTGGCTCGGATTCTACCAATCGTATAGCACCAATCATTGTTAGAGTCTACTACTGAAATTAATTACGGCTGAATAAATAGGGATCGTTTTAGGATTGTAGAGTCAATGGTTTCGAAATTCCCCACGGCCAATTTATTTTTTTTAAGGTGTTGAGTATTTCAAATTGTCGTTAAACGAAAATCCTTTTAAGCTTACGTAACTATGGTAATTATGCAGAATAATTACTCCTTTCATTTCTTTAGAGATATGTTTTTAAATTATTAGAAGTTTTAATTGTTATTTAGTGCTCTGGTAATTTTATCTACATTCTTTCCAAATAATATAATTAAGTTTCAGCTGTGAGAGCGTTATTTAAATATTTATTTCGAAAAAAATGCAATAAATACTTGCGCAAATTGCTGATTATATCCGATTGTGGATTAAATGAAATTTCTCACCAGTTAGCTTTGGAGCCGTGATTTAGATATAATATTACTAGGTATATGGAGAATAGTGAAAATAGTCACCATTATTTTTGAAACAATCACTTATTGTTACACATTTGGGCTCTGCGTACAAACATTATATTTTTTGTTACCTAATATTTACACTCACATAAGGAAAACGAACCCAAATAAAATAACGATTCTGTTTCGGTTCTGAACTAACGAAAATGAAAAATTTCGGTTCTGGGTTATTTCGGAATTGAAAAACTTATTTCGGTGTAGTTTGGAAATATCAGGTGCAAAATGGTTTTTTATCGGTTTCAATCTATAATGTCGATCTATTGCTTGAGATATTCAATGGTGATTGTATTTATGTCAATTTGTCCAATTTAAATGAATTCATTAATGATATCTTTCCTCCAATTAGCTCTTGTTTCATATCATAGAATAATTGTTTTGGCTTAAATAAATAAACAAGAATGAGCTATATCTGACACTGAAATACAAAATAATAACGTATTCCCTAAAATTCTGTCAAAAGAAGGAATAACACATCTACAATAATAATAAATGTAAACAATCTAGGTGGAACTCTACGAAAACATTGAAGCCCTAATGAAACAAGGGCCAATTTTAAGGGCAAAAGGGAATATATATATTGATAAATAGAAAGACATAATATTGTAGGGACACGTGAGTTTTAAATTTGACTATACCTATAGAGTAAAGAGTGTTTTATGTTCTTGACGCGGTTTTAGATTAAGTATTGACGTGTTCTGCGTGCTCTGTGGTATTTGGAATAAACGAATTTTATTATTATATGAAACGCAAATACGACGAACTAGGTACTACCATGTACAGGGTCCCATTTTCGACAGTTTTATAGGGTATTCGTAATTGTTAGTTGGTATCAAAGATGATGAAGGTTGGCCAGTGCCTTTTTGCCTCAAACTTTAAAATGTAAATCAAAATTTGAAAAATGTTCTCTCGCTTAAGACACGAGTGAAAATCAAAAAAAATTGTAAATGTTTGTGAAAATGACTTATTAACATTTTGAAAAATTTGATATGATGGTTTATATTTGAAAGTGGAAAACCGAAGAAATGGCGCAAAATTTATACTTTGTTCGCTATCCGAAAAAAACGACAACTATTTAGGTAAGGACATATTCCGACGATTGAAACATAATTTAAAAACATACTGGCTACAAGGCCGAGATCAAAAACTTATAATAAAGAAAACAAGGAAAATGAAGAGGTAACGTGTGAGGGACTTGTAGAGCCCATAATCAGTAAGATCATCCTGCTGAAGGTTTGATAGTAGTAGCTTCAACTTTCACTTCTGTCTTGTGGCTTAAGCATACACCTAACATTTCCTAAATCATTTGAAATTTTAGAACAAAAATCTACTCATCAAAAAATAGAAACTGAAACTGGAATATCTAAATCTAAGGCGCATAGAATTTTGACGTGCAAAAAATATTTTCCCTATGCTGATAATATTACCCTATATTTGCACCCTGGTGATGATGTGAGAAGATTGTAATTTGTCACTGCGTTTTTAAAAAATAACGAGGATCTTCTTTTCACAAAAAATATTTGTCAGATGATTGTCGAATTCAAGTTGCGGTATTCTAGCCGACATATGAAAGACATTGAACTCCACAAATCCCACATGTTACGACCAGTTCGTCAACAAGATCGATTTGGGCAAATATAAATTGTTTTTTATTTCAAAATAAACTGGTGTTTTGAAGAAAACGTAAATGCAGAGATATCTGGCAATTCCGATCAGCCTTTTTCGATGTCCTATTTTCTTTTAATTGAAGTAATGTAGCTTTACTTTCACAAGATGGGGCCCTTACTCATAACGCTCTTCGAATTAGAGAGTATTTAAATACTCACTTTAGAAAATGTGTATAGAACACATGACCTTAAGGTGGCGCCCGATCTCCGGATTACACCTCCAGTTTTTTTTCTTTGGGGATTGTTAGAAAATAAAATTTAGAAAGAAGTTATCTTAACGCGAGAACATGACTGCCTTAAAATCCGTTAAAAAAAGATCAGGAGTGCATTGAAGACATTGCTTCGAACATTTCGATATTCCGTTATTTTCTCCTAATTCTGAAACTTTTATTTTGTTTAAAGTTTTATAGTTTTTAATTTACTTTCTTATGCCAACTATTTCTTATACTCTTCACACTAATGTTTTTCCTGCTATAATGTCAATATAGTTTCGTTTCTAGGTTTTTTAACGTAAAGTAATAAAGTTTAAATAAAGCGCCTAGGAAACCAATATCATCATTTTGGAAAAGAGAATTTAATCTATCTTTTTAGATTAAATATTACACAATTTGCTTTACAAAAAAAGAAGTAAGTCAGGTCCTATAACTTTTTTACTTGACCCCGCATACTTATTCTGAAAACGGCATATTATTCAAAAATCATTATAAAGAAACTTTTGTATAAAATATTTTTTTGTATCGCTCTTAATTAAGAATATATTGGATAACTTTGAAATTTACAATTTTTTGATTTTCCCCCGTATGTCTTAAGCGAGCGAAAATTTTCACATTTTGATTTTACCATTTTAAGTTTGATCCAAAAAGAGCACATGACACCTATATTACGCTTTCGATAGCACTAACAATTACGGCGATGCTCTATAAAAGTGTCGAAAATGAGACACCTAACAAATATTTGCATTGGCAATAAGCAGCGAATTTCTATTTAGGAATACTTATCATAAACAAGAAGATCATTAAAATCTGCTTTTATATTGTAGTGCTTTAACATTTATATTTTCAAATTTTCTTAATTGTCAAAAAATACTAAAAGATGCAGATGTAAAGATTAAAAAAAAGGTATTATTTATTATACTAATTCAAAAATATACTGACGGAGGTTTTCTCTTAGGTAGAAAGAAGTAGCTACAGATGATCTATGCCAAATATAATTTTAATTAAATATTATGGATCCATGAAAATGTTCTAATTCAACTTATAAACACAGTACTGGTGTCTCTGGCATGCAAATTTTGGGGGGCATAGGAACAGCAAAGGGAATTTTGTTTAGATTAAATCACGTTAATTTCATATTCATTTATTACATATAACCATATGCATGGGTTAGACTAAACAAAGCCGAATAGTGGATACTTATGTAATTCAAGTCCAAAAATAATGTCACACTGCAAAGCAATATATTTGTAATTATTTTAATGTACTTGATATACCTACTTTTTTAATGCTGATGTATCAAAGATTGTCTTGCGGCAGCCACTTACTATAACAAATCTGTCTGCTAACTCGTTTAGGATAAACAAGCTGGTAAGTCTGTATGTGGTGACAGACGAGATATAATTCACTCTCTTCTCTGTCTTACTGTTTCTTAAGTACGTTTTTAGTCTTTGAAGGGAGCTAAGGCTCCATTCAGCTTCGCATGAAGAAGCAGGTATTACAATAAAAATACACACTAAGTTTTCAATATTTTTTTAACATTGCCGAACTTCTTGCCACATTTCTTGTAGTATATTGCGGACATCACTGATTCAAGAAAGATCTTCGCCTCAACAGAAACGGACATAACATCTATTTCTGGATAATTTTTAAGGATGTCGACGTGTTCTTGCTTAACAGTATGTATTTGGTGTTAATAACATATTTTCCAGTTGTCGAAGACGCAGACTTTCATCAGACCTTTCAACGTCCCATCAAGGATGGCGTAAAATTCATTCTTGTAAAACGCATTTACATATTCAGGAACCCAATTTTCTACCTGTGCATTTTCTTGATAGTCTTTCCAATCTCGACAATGAAATGAGATTTAAATTATATTTTTCTGTATTTTCATTAGCTTCCTATATTAACTTATCAAAACTTTATTATATAGGTTCTGAATATTTTCTGAAATAATTTCAACAGCTTTAATTAAGCCTGATCCAGTTTGCTGCCGACTTTGAAATGGCTTATTGAAGTTCCAATATTTATAAAAATATCAATTGTATCCAATGAATAGTTTTTCAACTAACTTCACCAACTTTCAGAATTAATATAACAATGTAAAGTAAAACTGCAGATATTTTAATCTACTTGAAAAAAAAATACACAGTTCATTTTAAAAAAAATTGGTAAGTTAAATGGAAATGACAGTACTGTAGGGGACAGGCTGTATTCTCGTCTAACCTGCGTGTACTCAATATGACTATAATTCAGGCCTTAAACGAAGGGGCGGTCTTTACAAACATTCATATTTCTCTTTTCTTAAAAAAATATTTATTTTAATATTTCACCTTTGATCATGAAGGAAACTTTTCTGTGTTTAATAGGTTTATCTCTGGAGTCTTGTTCTTTTCCGGGTTTCGATAATTTCACGGGTCTGAACAATAAAATAGGAAAAAAAAAAAATAATAAAAACCAGCATTATTATTGCGGGTACATTTCCCCGTTGTTCCTCCCTTCTCCCGCCAGAGATACCCGTGAAAAATTGAGAAGGTTTAATTAAATAAAATAAAAGAACAGAATTTTAAATCAACGACGTTAATCAACAATTAAAAATTTATTATAAAAAAAAAGAAAAAAAAACAAGTTAATAACAATTTGCAGAAGAAAAAAAACCGTGAACAGAGGGTTCTGGTCTAAATCAAAAACTGCAACTGATTCTAAATTACAATAGGACAATGCTATTTCTATATCAAAGCAAAAGATAGATTAGTTCAGGAAGATAATTTTTTTTCACTAAAATCCACGTGGTTTCAAATTAAATTAAAATAAATTCGTGAAACACCAAAAATTTACAAAAATGAAAACTAAAAACAAGCAAAATGCTACTATTCACCCGACCCGAGATGATTAATAAAATAAAAATGAAACAGCAAACTAGAAAACTAAAAATGATCTAAAAATTATAATGAGGGAATTAAAACTAAAATCTATCTTCCTGTACGAAATAATAAATGATCTTATATCTAAAATGTGTACACAACAATATAATAACAATTATTACACTGCGTAGGCTTTCACGGCCGGTGTAACTAAAACTAACAGCTTCTTGCGGGTTTCGCCGTGTGTCAAAACTTTCGCTCGACGTTTCGCTGTTCATACTGACAGCTTCTTCAGGATAACTGAACTGGTTCTCCATGGTCCGACATTCTTCTCATATACGCCTCTGGTGCATCCAACCGTGTAGTTTCCGCTCCATTGACCGTGACGGTTCGTAGTAGGCTCTTCCACGTGTTGCTAAGGTGGTTGCTAACCTTCTTCTCTGTTAACGGTTTTATTCTTTTCTATTTCTATGGCTTCCCTGATGAGTCTTTTCCCGTAGTTCTTGGTGGTAGTTATTACTTTTAAATTACAAAATGAAATGTGTCCGGTGTCGTGCATGTGTTCTGCCACCGCTGATTGCTCGGTCCTTCTTAATCTTGCGTCCCTCTCGTGTTCTTTTATTCTTATGTCGATGGCTCTTCCTGTTTGTCCGACGTAGCACTGTCCGCATTGGCATGTTATCTTGTAGATACCTTCTGTGCGCCCCTTGGGTATCTTATCCTTTGCGTGGTAGATACTGCTGGATCGACGTTGCAGCCCGAAGCGTACTTGTACGTTACGTTTCTTCAAAATTCGGCCTACTTTTTCGGTGACTCCTGCTATGTAAGGTAAACACGCCATCCCTCTTCGTGGTTCTGTAGTTTTTCTCCAGTGTCGTCTCCTTCTTAGTGGCTCTCCTTATGTCGATGTCGTGTAACCATTCTTCTTTAGTGCTTTCTCCCAAATGTATCTTTTCACTGGTAAGATGTGGTTTCGTCACTGATGGTTTCGGCTCTGGATAGCAATGTTTGTATTAATGTCTTCTTCTGCATCGGATGATGGTGAGATCTTGCATGCAGATATCTATCGGTGTGCGTCTTCTTTCTAAATACTGCGTGCTGTAGCATCCCTCTTTTGTTTTCTTGGCCATAACATCCAGGAAAGGGAGATTTCCATTTTGTTCTTTCTCCATGGTTAAACTTGATGGCTGGTGGCTGTGAGTTTACCGTGTTCCAAGAACTGTTGTAGTTTTTCTTCTGCGTGTTGCCATATTACAAAAGTATCGTCGACATATCGCAGCCAACACTTGGGTTTCATATCGCTGGAAACTTAGGGCTTCTTCTTCAAATACTTCCATAAACAAGTTGGCTATTACAGGTGGTAAAGGACTTCCCCATTGCTGTTCCGTTCTTCTGCTCGTAGTATTTTCCTTCATACAAAAGTATGTCGTGGATAAGCACAGTTTCACTAATTCAATGATGTAGTCCAAGTTCTGGAAGTAAGGCCAGTGCGTCCTCCGTGGGTATGTTAGTGAATAGCGATATAATGTCGCTAAAAGCTATAGAAATAGAAAAGAATAAAACCGTTTAACAGAAGAAGAAGGGTACCACCTTAGCAAACACGTGGAAGAGCCTACTACGGAACCGTTCACGGTCAATGGAGCGGAAACTACACGGTTAGGATGCCACCAGAGGCGTCTATTAAGGAGATGTCGGACCATGGAGAATCAGTTATCTGAAGAAGCTGTCAGGTATGAACAGCGAAACGTTGAGCGAAAGTTTTGACACACGGCGAAACCCGCAAGAAGCTGTTAGTTTTAATAACAATTATTATTAACCGAGTTCCTTGATGGACGAAATATACACAAATTATGCGCAATCAAATAAAGATATCAAAAGTATTAACAAAATGGCTGCAAAGAAATTAAAAATTTACGTCTACTCACGCTTGCGTCCGCCAAGGAATTAACTCTTACAATCTCGACCGCTGCGTACAAAGCAAACGCACAATTCAATACGCCAACGGACAAAATCTCAAAACATAATAACATAAACTGAACAGGCGAACGCAAGACATATCAATGAATGAAATTAATTTAAAACAACTGAACACTTAACTAAATAAATCATACAATCAATTCATTAACTGAATCTTATATAAAAATAAAATCAACAACATGACAAAATCTATGCAACTAAAAAAAAACTCTCGCAAAAACAAGGTGTCCGTCCACAGCAGTACGTACCTATATCTTGCAAAATTTTATTTTTTATTGGGCAAGAATCGTTAAAAATAGGTAGGTCCTAAACCATTATAGCTAAGTAACCATTTAAGTAGCGTATGGTTGACCAATTGAATTGAATTCTATGAAGCTCTAAAATTTCACAGAAATCCCCTAGAAACAAAGAAAGAAATGCCGGCGTCTCTAGTTAGTACATCTTACGTTGCTGAACAAGCGGTTTCTGAACGAATTTCGAAGGAGAGTAATTAAAACATTATTCAGTCAGAGCAGATTTCCGAGATCTTAATGGAGTACTATCTGAGAACTAGGCGGAATATTTACATAAAAATTATAAAGCTACCCAATCTCACAACTGGATTACTATAGGACTTACTGATGAAGGGGCTATGCCATTCTGATGGGACCCACATAAATCTAATTAGGGTATTGTTCCAGAAAACATAGCTCTGACGTATGTGAAAGTATACGATACGGTGCAAAAAAAAACTAAAGAGAATATTTAATTGACACTGTGGCAACAAAAGTCAAAATCAAAGAAATGTCAGAAAGATCGACGGCACTATCGATGAGCCTGAGGAAGGACTCTAAGAAAATGATCCCATTACTCAAGAAAACCATAGAAATGTTTCCATCGTTTGGAATTTGATATATAATGGCATATACTCCATTCAAAGCCTGATGGCCATGTTGGTTTAGATATATGTATGTTCTGTTGCGTCCCTCGCAGTCGTCTCGAATTCTGTTCATGCTAAACTAGTTTATGCTAAACTAGTTCAGCATAAACTAGTTTAGCATGAACAGAATTCGAGACGACTGCGAAGGATTGATTGGTACAACCGGCTTTAAGCGTCTTTCGAAGATTCCTTCTTCTTCAAAAAAAAAAAGATGCTACATTTAATTCACATTAATGATTACATAATGTATTTATTATTAAAACGCCTAACGGGAACCTTGAAAGCGTTTTGCAATGTTTAAATTTCACCTTCAAACTTTAACAGATTTTTGTGATAACTTAGTGTATTGGTTTTATATTGGCAGAATATTGGGTATAAATAATGTGCTACTTGAGGTAGCAGGTGGTAAAATTAATTTTTCTTCGTGTAAAGCTACTTTCACAAGGATGGAAAGAGTTGGAAAATTTTATAGCACTTAAATGCATTGGAGTATAAGGAACTGATAAGTATGTATGCGTACGTACTTACATACATCTTGGTTGTGTGTAATTAGAATATAATGGTAACCACCTGCAACAGATGCAACACTTTTTCTACTGAATAAAAACAGACACATACCATCATGTCTACATTGTCTAAATAATTTATTAGAAACGCACGATTATTTCAAGTATGTTGAAGTTTTATCGGTATAGTTCAAAAGAATTCCGGTAACCTTTTAAGATACGTTGCCAAGTGTAACTACATGTATGTTTGTTTTTCTGGATACTTACTAACTAAAAAAAGTTAAAAAGAAAGTAATATACTTACTTGTAACATCCTCAGAATTAGTTTAAAGTCTTAGATACTGATTTACTATTAAGATTTTAAACCATTCTAAACAGTATATTAAAATGAAAATATAACAAAAAATGTGGAGTATTTAGTATACTGAACAGATACGTATTGGGGTCGCATACATTTTTTATTAATAAGATTGAATCTAAACTTGATTAAATTCTGTTGCAATAATTATATCATATATATAATATATAATAACTTACTAAACTATAGTTTTAATTTTAAAATTCATACTTATATTAAACAGGATAATCTGTTTTTAGATACATGATCATCACTATAAAGGTTTATAATAGAACTGCAATTAGGAAACCAATATTTTTACATCCACCTCAAATAACGTATAGTTATTACTATTTTTGACACCAAAATATTAAGTAAACGATTTCGGCTATTAAGCAAGTATATGCCTATGTTAAAGTTAAACGTTAATAACAAATAAAAATACTTTCACAGTATTTTCTTAGATATTTTTTAACAACCTTAAATTTTGGCTATTAAAAGCAGACAGTTGCCTTAAACACTTAGATAGATAAAAAGATTATACCCGAGGAAATATAAATAAATAAACCTATCTATAGTTAAATACCTGTGACAAGTGAATTTTATAAGAATTTGATACCTGTAAGTTTATAAAAGAAAGGTATTTTCGGACTACATCGGGAGCAGTTTGAGCGTAGCAACTAATAAGTGTATTCTCATTAAAGTTATTGAATCATCAATGCATAAGAAAACAAAAGCGTTATTCATGTTTTTTATGCCAACGCTAACTCTCCGTAAATCCTTCGGAAGCTTTCTTTGTTGTGTTTAGCTATTAGGTAAAATCTATTCGATGTAGTTTTATAAATATGTAATTATAAACAAAATAAAAACGCCCTAAAAAAATAAATACCACGCCTAACTGCTTCTGCGAGTCTCATACTCCTCGGTAAGCGAGGAATATGCGCTATTTGGAATATTATTACCTTTAATTATGAGTAACATACTTATAATTAAAATTATCTGTAGCAAAAATAATCTAGTTTAAATTATTTATAGTTAAAATTAGTGTATGGTATTGTATTAACATAAAGCATATGAATAATTTTCGGATATTTATCTGTAAATAATTTTATCTTTCAATAATTATACCTAGATATTTTCGTTATTAGATGACCATCTTGAACAATTTCATTCTAATTACGCCTAACTGTGCTCATATATAACCAATAATAGGTAAGAGCTTCTTTACATCATAAAGTACCCGCATAAAGATGTGGAATTAATTGCAACGCATTTGGACGCCAGACGCCAGGGATATGGAGTTAGGGATTTTAATAGCAAAAAGTGTCATGTTTGAATTCAAAAGTAGAATGTTTAATCCCTTTATGTCAAAATTAACAAATATAAGATTTTAGCTTTAGTAATTTGCTATTATAATTCAGAAAAGAAGACAAAATGGATATTACCAGAGACCTTAATCTGTAATTTTCTAAGGAACTCATGACGTGAAATTCTTGACGATGGATGAGTTGTTGCTTGGCTGTTTTCATCGTCTGTTCGATTATTTAAATCCAACATTTCAGCAGTGTTCCTATTATAATCATCAAAGTAGTCCCTGATCAAACTGTGGTTTACTAATTCCATAGTTTTGCGGGGTACACTGAAAAACCAATATATTTAAACCACCAAATATATTTTGTTAAGCATATTTTCTTTGCAACAAGCATTTCAAATATATGCAAGAAATGTACATTATTCACTAAAACAAAATATTTGATATAGTTCAACTTTATAAAAATGTTGGATTGGTTCAATTACTTTCATATTGTTGAGACAATATCGATACTTTGTTAACAAACAAATTTGCAAAGATTGCAAGCTTGTTACAGTAGGAAATTAACAAATTAATCTATTTCTGCTAATAACTATAATAATTAAGAGGATTTTTTCCGAAGAAACATTTTCTCCTCAGGCAGAATTCGAACCTACAAACTGTCGTTTACCGGACGAATGCTCGACGAACGCTCTATCAATTAAGCTACAACGGAGCATATAGATTCAAGCGATAAATCAATGATATTTAAGAAAGACGTCGGTCTGCCAAGATCTTGGATAGGTACACCTCAAAATTTATGAATTGCTGTTTTTGAACCAAAAAAAGCTAAGACCGGCATCGGCCTGTCAACATAGCAGTAATACTTATGTCCACCAACTGCCAACATCCCTCGAGATTTACGTATTGTCGTTAATGAAAATAACAAACAAACCCTCTCAAACCAATAAAATCTCGTTTATTTTAAAGACATTGCGAAAATTTAGAAAATAGTTGGTATAAAAAGCGATCATATTATTTTGTTACTTCTAGTTTACTAATTTCACAAATCCATTAATTGCACTTTAATAATACGTACTCTTCAATTAATAAAGTGAATATTATTAAGAAATAAGGATTACGCTAACCACAATTGTAGTTAATGTAATGTAATTATTATGTTGAAATTACTTTTTTTCCAAACCTAGCCCACACTTATGTAAACAGGTTCTGTGATCTAACATTATTATTATTATAGCGAAGTTTACTACCCATACGGTTACGTTCTATAGGTACATGTGATACAGACATTGTTGTAAAGATGGCGCCTCCCCTATATCACTCGAACAGAGTTATAAAAACTTGATTTGGTGCATTTACCGAAAAAACATTGTATACTGGCAAAGGAAAATTCGAAAACGTCACATACAGAAGAAAATAAATTAATGAGATCAAAACTTCTCATATTACGGACCTTTTATTTGTTGATCCAACTGTCCAGCTTTACTGTTCGGTAAATTCTACTGAAAATTCACTACTGCATTTGCGGGAAGCAATATGCAATTTATGCTACTTCTATAGGTAGGTATATGTCAGTATTCTGTAGTAACACTTCATTGAATAGTGAAATTTTGTGGTAAGATTTGATTAAGGAATAAAAGATCTGCCATAACAGATAAGGTAAATAATTCTGACAAAATTATTGTTTGAAATAAAAAAAGAACGCAGGAACTTCAAATTAAATATTTAGTAAAGTGAAGTACAATATACAGGTGTCTCTCCGTTGAGTTACATAACTTCATAGGGTTATTCCTTGTATCAAAATTAGCAAAACACTTTCAGTCAGCATAGGTCCAATTCTCAACCGATTTCGAGATATGGGTGGCTAAAAGCGCTGAAAGTCACTGGTAACGGTAACTAATTTAGATGAATTATGGACGCATTTGGCTCGACTGGTAACTTATTTATTCCAATGCACTTGACGTAAGCTTTTTGACAGTTGTCATGTAAGCAGTTTTGTTGTATTTTTGACAGTTTTGGATTTCGTTCGTAAAACCTTTAAAAATGCCTCTTTTCATGAAGGAAGAGTAGGGGAGACCGGGGCAAGTTGTAACAATATTCAGATTTTAATATTTTTTGAGAAAATGTTCAGTAGTAGAAGTTTGTAAATTAAACATCTAATTAAATGTATATTTAGCGCGGTTGCGGAAAACGCAGTTTTTGAAATCTTTGATACCTCTCTTCTAAGAACTAAGAATTATATCACCTTGCATTTGTTACTATTTACCCCGTTTCTGGGGAAAGTTGCGCCATCGCTAGGGTAAGTTGTAACAATGTGAATAAAGGACATAACATATGTTTTTCTGTTTTGATTATTGATCAGATTATTGTATTTTATCTACAATTCAAGAAAGAAGCACTCAAAAATAAAAATAAAAAATCATTATCTGAGTGGTGACAAATATACGCTACACTACCCGGTGTATATTGGCCATGGGCCCACAGCTTACATTGACAGCACTGGATCCATTCCTCTCCCAGTTTACTATTGTTATAGTTTTCACAACATACAATACAAATAGTGTCTTCGTCGCCGGAAGAATACTGCACGAGATTTCGTTTTGCCGCTTTTAATTTCTGAGTTGCTGCTTTTGACATTTTCCTTTCTTTGCTTCCAATTTCAGAGTCGCAAGTTCTGGAGAATCAGTTAATACGGTAGACTTTCTCTTCTTACGACCCCTAGTTGTGGGTTTTTTCAACGCAGCCATTGGAAAGGGATTTATAGTTGAAGGAGGAAACGGTATTCCTTTTGACGTTCAAGGTTGCATTAAAATAAGATTGCTTGAATACGTAGTAAAGATGGAGAAGAAGCAACAGAAAATTCTTCAGAAAAATTGGAGGACTGCTTAGATTTGGACGAAGTTGAAAAGGTTCTGGTTCTGTTGGTACTGGTCTATCTGTGACACTGGCAGGTAAAAAATTATCTCCACTAAATACATTTCTGTTAAATAGCTCTATGCCAGTACATTCAAAACCTTTTATAATGTTTTTAACTGACAGGGCTAGTGGTAAAGCTTTTCCAGCAATTCCTGGTATATCATAAATTGTCATTGATTACCTGGATTATTCCGCATCCAGCTATCCTATTCAGAAAGTGTCGTATTTTTTTAGAGGTCCATAGACAGACCGGTATCAAGGATAAACAATCGTGAATGTGTTATTCTACATAAAGGGGTAAATTGTAACTTGTTACAATATACCCTAGACAAATTGTTACAACTTGCCCGAGCGTGCAAATTATAACCATTTTTGATTTTTTGTCTAAATCAAACCACAAAATAAAACAACTAAGTAGACAAATGATAGTCTAAACTATGCACTATTAGCATTCAGAGATAGATTTGAATATTTATGACAATAGTAAACAAATAATATTCTTCTTCTAACTTACCTTAAAAATTTACTTTCGCAACCGATTATTGTATTTCTTCACCTTACAAAAAAGCGATATGTGCTATCCTTTCGAAAGTTACGGAGCAACTGTCTCTTCGGGCCAACTTGCATACACATTTGATGCATAGTGTTTGCGAATGTATACTTTACTGTACACGCAGTGTTAAAACTTACCCCATGTTACAACCTGCCCCGGTCTCCCCTACTTTGAGCAGCTTTAAATGTTCACGGCATTATTTGTTTATTAAAATTATTAAAACTTAACCATTTCTGCTTATTATTGTAGAAGTAAGACTGTAATTTAAGTTTAGTACTAAAAATTTATATTGTTATGGTAACTCTATTAAGGAGTCAATCGAAACCTTTGAGGGCCGGTTGTACCAATCAAGTTCAATGCCAGTTCATTGCTGAACTAGGTTCTAATTGAAACAAGTCGATGTACCAATAAAATTGATCACAGTTCACCGAAATAAATGTAGTGCAAGCTGAACTGCAAATTTTGACGGTTCAAGCATGGTTCAAGTGGAAAACGGTGACAATATAACCCATATTTCTATTGAAATATTAAATATTCCGAAAAGATTGTAAACATAAAATTAATCTTCTGTGATGAATTTATTGAACGAATTTACGAATGAAGAGGAAGATTTTATGAAAAAGTATCAAATTTATTTGAACAGAAGAAAAAAACAAATTATGGGAGGAGGAATCACTTTGAAAAGTGGACAGATGAGAAGTTTATAGGCAGGTTCCGATTAAGTAAAGTGTGTAATACAGAAATCTTATCAAACAATTATAAAAATCATGAACGGAATCGAAGTTTATCTGCTGCTGAAATGGTTTTACTAACACTAAGATTCTCGCAACAGGGTGCTTTTTGAAAATAGTGGGAGACTTCAGTGGAATTGACAAAGCAACTGCTAGTCGTGTAAGAGAGAAAGTAGCTACTGCTATTACGCATTTGAAGAACAAATATATTTGACAGTAGAAGCTGAACAGAATGTTGATTTAGTAAATGATATTGAAGTAGTTCCTGGCAATAATAATTTAAATGCATTATTATATAAATACATTAATCCAAGACTATTTTGAACAACTATGTACTTTAAAGTGTATATATAAGTTAAAATGATAAATAAAGCAACAATTTGTATTAACTAATTTATTTTTATTGTAGCAATTTCATTTTTAATTCATGTTATTTCTCAATTGCTTTTAATCGAGCTGCAAATTCTTCATCGTCCCTTTGCATCGCTCTCTCGTTTTTCAGTTGCATGTTGCATTTTTAATTGATGCTCTTCCAAGAAACATTTTTTTTTTGTAATTCAACTAACTCCATTTTAGCTATAGTTCAGGCACTGAATTTATTTTCCAGTGCTTTACCAGTTTTGTCCCCGTTAGCTTCAAGTGAAAAAAAAAATGTTCACAAAAAGTGTTAACATGTAAATAAATGTTAAAAGCTTACTCTTAGGTCGCAAAGGTTCTGATTTCTTGGTGAGTAGCATTTTAGGGGTGTATCGAGACCAGCCTGGTAGATTCTTTTGCTAACTTTTTCCGAGCACTACTACCATCAGTATTTACATTCAATAACATGTTTGTGTTTTTTTGCAAGAGTAACCAAAAGCTCTTCTTCATAATTGCTAAAGTTAGCTGCTCTTGCAAATGTTGGTGTTGGTGTTATTATCCAATGCTCAAGCTACAGTAAAACAATTACCTCAGTAAAAACTACATTTTTTTCCAACCTAAGCAATTGTATTCTTACCTGATTTTAATACTAAGGTTATTTAATGTTTATCTATACTAGTAAGTTTTGTAAACCAGTCACTTCATCTGAAGCAGATATCTTATGGTGCTGGATGGTTAACATCTTTCCCGAAAAAATATTAATGTATGCAATATCTATACGTATAGTTGGAAGGTAGGATATCGTCGGCAATATATGCTATACGTTCTTTAGAAAGGCAAATGAGCATACATTGCTTAAAATTATTTTATTTTGCATATGTGGAGACGCATCTGAGGTATAGAATTGTTTTCTGGAGCAACTCTCCTAATGCCAGGCGATTATTTCTTTTGCAAAAGAAAATTATTAGAGCTATGGTTGGGGCATCATTTTCCGAATCATGTCGTCCTTTATTTAAAGAATTAAGTATCTTAACATTAACATCGTTATACATTTATGAAATCATATTTTTTTACAAAACAAATGAATTAACCTTTACCCTTGTTTATAAAATATTATATAAGTATTATATAAACAAGGCCTTTACCAAAAATAGTGATATCTACAATAAAATGGAAACACGTCAGGCGCATACTCTTAATATACCCCAACATAGAACAAAGTTGTTTGAGGCTAGTCCGAGATATAAGGCTATAGTACTGTACAATAAGTTACCAGTAAATTTAAAAACCTTGTCAAGTTTATCTCAATTCCTAGGAACCACGGCAATAAACTCTTGTTATTATAACAAAATTATAATTAGAATTTGAGAATAAAAATTCTCAAAAATAGTTGATCCGGGGCTTACAAATAATTTTCAATTTTATTTTTTCCTCATTGAATATAAATGACCTTTATTCGGTCCTATTAAATTATTGCAATGTATGCAAAATGAATAAATGAATTTTAAATATTTTGTAGTAATTGTAGCGACACTATAGAGCGTATAAAAAGTTATTTAGGTTAATAAATGAACATCGAATATGTATTGTGCTAGATAATATTAACAACTTTTAGATGCAGCAGTTCTGTTTCCAATTATTGCTAGAATTAGCATTTTGCATAAATATATAACGTTTTAGGTACCTATTGAATATACTATTAGCAAAAAGTTAAGTATATATATAATACATTAACATATAAACATTTTTGTATTACGTTAGTTAAAAGTTTCAGAGCATATCGGATACGGTTTATTTGAATATAAATATGAAGGCAGCGAGACGATCGCCGTATGTATACATGAAATATTTGGTTGTCCAAATGTTGGAATGGAGGTATTATTCCTCACTCTACACGTACCATTACAATCACTCATAATGTCGGGCAGGTGTCGTATCGTATTCAGTTTATTGGAAGGAGCGGCTTTTATCGTACTTTTACCATCGATAAATGTATATTTGATTGATATCGCCCGTTGGCCGCGGGTTTTTGTAGTAATTACAATGTTTTTCTAAGGAGTAAAAATCGTTTGAGATTATATTTCAAGGAGAAATACTAAGAATAAAACAAACTTTTCACTTATTGAGTGAGATATTAATTTGAAAGTTGTATTTGTTTTTTTTGCTAATTCATTGTTATGTACTTTTATGTTTAAATCATCACTTCTCCCGCGTAACCCACACACACACACTCACACAATCACAGATATACATACACATGATATGCGCATGCGTAACACATTTCCAAGTTTACACATTCATACACTACACACATGCATATCATTCTAGAACGTTATAATCCTAATTACAGCATGTAGTTCATGTTCAATAAATAAGTTAAATGCACGCCGTTTACTCATTACTACCTATATACATAGCATTCATCTAATTTTTTTTTCAGTTTGATATATGATAGGAGTATGCAGTTAAACTCCTGGGTTCTGATTATTATCCGATTGACTCTTCCATTTCCAATCTGTATATAATATACATAATTTATGGATTATAAATTATAAGAAAATGGGTATAAAAACTGTACTGGTTATATTTCTGTTTTCGCACATACATAAAAAGAAATGTTCAATTTAAAGAAATTTTACTTAAGTTAAGAACATCATTGTTTCATATATACGCAAATAAATATATTCTTGGAACAAAATAATGTTTATTTAATTTTTAAGAAAAAAAAAATATTAATCTAAGAAAATCGTTCATTGAATTAAATAAAAGTTACTATTAGTTGAAACATTGCAGTTTTAGCCTAGGTATATAGATATCTTAGTACAAGAATATTTTTCATTGAATAAAGCTTCATTTCTTTGCAAAGAAACTTGAATTTTACTCTAAAGAAGTAATACACTTTTAATTCAAGAGATTACCTTTGGTTGGGAAAAGAAGACTTTTACTTGAACTAAATATTTGTTATTTTGAAAGAAGATTGTAATTTTATTTACAACAATACTGCTGTTTTTTAAATGTATGTTTTTTATATATACATAAAATCTGCCACTAGCATCAAACTGGATACTAAATATATATCCCTATCTAGTATTCTATTTCGTATTAATGGTAAATTTTATTATTTATTTATATATAAAGAAAACAATTTTGGAAAATATAGCAGTCTTGTAAATAACACGATAATCTTCTTTCAAAATATATTTAGTTCAAGTGAAAGTCTTCCTTTCAGATTGTTTTTACATTTCTTTAATACTTACCATAATAATAATTTTACTGCTATTATCACTTATATCTCAAAACAAAAAAACAAGAAAAGCAGGTCGGAAGATAAATTTATTTTTTATTTATAATTTTGGTGTTATAGGAAAAAACGTATTACAGCGCTATGTCACACACCTCACAAAGAGACTACACATTTTCTAATTTTCCGCTATGTGCAGTCGAATTTTCTGGATCCTTTAATTAGACTTTAATCTTCAGCTGTTCTTCCCAATATCGGCAGTTACTTGTTGGTTCTTTATTAACATTTCAAAATCTTCGGGTATCCGAAGAGACACATTATTTTACAATGAATATATATGCTTCACAATAAATAGTAGATAAGAAGATGTAGTATAATAGTTGGTATATTTTTACTTGTTAGTGCAACTAAGCATTCGGATGTAGGGCCATGCTGTTTTTATTTTTATTTTTCACCTCAATTGTACAACATAATTATAATTATTTATTTATTAATTTATACAGCTTATAGCTAGCAAACATTCTATGCTCTTATAATTATTACTTTTTAAAGGTTTGTTGTAGACCAAGAAAGCTTAAGATTACTTAAATCAGAGAACCTAGACAGGATATGTTGACTTACAAATGCAAAACATACTTTCGCGTGGATAATGCTGTTTACAGCTTCCAAAGCTGGTGTTTTCAATGCTTGTTTTCGACACTTTGCAGGCCCGTTGGAGGCAGTAAATGCAAAATTAAGAATTGGTAGGCAAACTTTAGAGCTGTAATTAAATATAAGTTAAGTAATTCTATAAATTAGCAAAAAATTACCTTTCAAAAACTTCCATTATCACGAAGCTTAAGTACGGTTGTGCAGTTTAAAAATAAAGCAGTTAAACCATGAATTACTTACCGACTTCCTACTATTATATATACAATTTAACGTATTTAGCACCATCACAATTCACATTTCTATTTATTAGATGCATGCACACAACTACTGCATTATTGGTAATCGTTCGAGTGTCACGTAGCCAAATTCACCCCACCGCAAAAATGACATTACATTTTTTAAAACAAATTTTCACCTTAACATAAGTACTTACAATATTTACCACAAATATTAAAATCCTTAATAAAAGAATTTATTTTCTTAATCCAAATATCTGATCCACTCTTTCGTTGCCTCTTTTATTTCTTAGATTGAAAAATTTGTTTCTTGGAGAAAATATATTTTTCTTAAAACAAGCTTTATAACCAAGAATATTATCGATTACAACCAAGTAAAATATTTGTTTCTATACAAGAATAATTTCTTATTTCAAATACAGATATATTTGAAAGAAGCAAAGCTTTTTAAAGAAATATATTTACTCAACTGAAGAAATCTTTTTTATGTGTGCAGAGTATTTAAAACGATATTAGATGGATATATTTTGATTAATAAACTAGAAAGAGTGGGGATTTACACTATGGTCCCAAATTGGTACTTCAATAATCAAATACAGCGAACACAATGTGATAATAGTGTACTAAAGAAAATGCAATCTACTTTTGAAGTACCACAAAGAACAGTTCATATATTAAGAAATGTAGGAAAAAAATGTTTAATAAGCTAGTTTTTAAGCAAAATAAATGGTGTACTAAGAGAAATAATAAGGTTATTTCAACTTTTTCTTGTGCCTTTAAATATTAAGTGTTGATCTAACCACTAAATAGTGAAATTAATTAATGCAAAGCAATGTTAAATTAAATACTTAAATAAAATCAAAATAACATTGTATATAACAAGTATATATAAAAAATATAATAACTTTATAACAATACAATTGCAATGCAACTGAGCCATTTGTTTTCACTAGATATAACTATAATGTTACAAATAATACAAATATTTTTAATACTTTAAATTAAATACGTTTGTAGATTTTACTTTATCAAACCAAATACCAAACTCATCATTTGATTTTTATGTATTTTTTCTTTTATCCTGCTTCACGTTTGTTTTCAATTCTCCAATAACGTATATGAAAATAACGACAACTAATCCGCATTCTTGTTAATCTTCAAATTTTATATACACATTGCTGCACCCTAAAATTTTCAATTTCATTCTTCTGTAACCCTAGGTTGGGAGTACCTACCAGGCGCGTCCCCGAGGTGGTGGATAGGGGTAAAGCCATCTTGTCAGGGTTGGCTCAAGACGAGATGGTTAGTGGCGGCTATAAGTTCGCCCTCTCTGCTTAAAATCGAAGCAGGGTGAATGAAGACCGTTGACGTGAACCACTCCCCCCTCGCCTGAGTTGTCACTTCGTGGCTAAGAGCTTGCACAGGGTTCTATAACTATGCCAGTTGTTGCTTTCGGCTACCGAAAGTCCAACTATTAAACCAGGTCCCGAAAGGGATAGGGGGTCTTGGCTTAACTGCACGGACCGAGAGGAGACAACCTCAACAAAAACCTAAATCCTAAGGTGGCGGACTAGGCTGATGCGATGCGTGGCTGGATAGAGGACTAGTCTACTAGTCCAACCTTGGGGTACATACCTGGCGACCCCATTGTATTTAGCCGTACCTCTGCATGCGGGGCTCTGTGGAGGGGGATCTTTTCTTCCCTAGCTACTCATGGGATCAACCATGGAGGAAGGACGGTTATTTGCGGGACGACACCGCTAATAAATAGGAATTGGAGCAGGACCTCCGTAAGAGGCCTTCCACTTCCAAAATGAGAGTACCTCACAAAAGAAGGAACAGAGGGAGGAGCAAAACGACTGGAGCAGATTGGGGAACAGAATGGTATCCATCCCCTCACAAAGCACTGTGCAACTCAAGGGCGTTGCACCTGGGAGCACGTGAAATCGAAGAGGGAGACTTACCTAACTTGGGGCCTTCTGATATCCTACACTTTCTGAAGGAATAAGATTGGAAAGCCAGCTGTAAAACAGCAAGAACAGAGGACACAACAGATCTTTTATACAAATTCAAAACAATTCATACATACAACCCTAGGTTGCATACTGTGGGCTGTGGTGTTAAAAAGAATTAATTAAATTACAACCATAATGGAAACGTAAATCAAACGTAATCATAATGTAACGTATATTATTAATAATGTGAATGATTTTGCGAACTCTTTATACAAATAACTATTCCAGTTGGTCTTGATCGATATCAATTATTTCCTATTGTACTGTAATGAAACGTTCATCCCGTTTCCGTAGAAGTCTTTTATATACATCCTAAGTTTACCGTACAATTACATTTGAACAACTAGAAAAGTACCGTCAGAATCGTGTCTTCTGTATCAATAACATAATTTCCACCGTTAAGTAAATCGACCACAGTCCTCTTTGTAATTTTAACAAATGGCATTTTAAACCATACCTTGCGTAATTGTTATAGGACACGATACGGGGTGCACACGAAAGTGGTAACTAGTAATTTGGCCCTGCACATAAATCGATTTGCCTAGAGGGAAACTCGTAAATGATATGTTATTATCCTATAAACACTCCGGAAGCTCACAACCTGCTTTTCTCTTAACCCCAAGTATATATCCCGAGTAAACTGAAAACATATTATATTATGTCGTTGTGGACAGCGACATTTATTTAGAAAATTAATAGCACGTGCGTATGATAAATATATATTGAGTACCGCGTGTAATCGAAATTTATCGATTTATCAATTATAGCTTTAACAATACAAAAATATGACAAAAATAATTAGTTAAATTATTATATCCACATATAGATGAGAAATTTGTTTGTAAAAAATTGTGTAGTTCAACTCAAATACATTGCTGACATATCCCTCTTACAATTAGTGTAACATTACAGTCACGAAGAGAGTAGCTTTCGGAATATATATATAATAATATGTATATAATATTATATAATTGAAATTAATTTAATTTTTAATCTGGCCGATTTGATTCAATCGTTATTTTATAATTACACACTCTCAGTTACAGATCAAATTATCAATTTAATCAAAATTAAATTAATTGTTAGATGACAATTTATGACAATCATCAGTTAGTTAATCATTAATTTTAATCTAAGTTGAATTAAACCTGAGTTTCATTGTTATCGTACAACATACAACATTCTTCAATACAATTTCAACTACATTATGATCTATTAATATTTAATTGTTTCCTTTAGAACAATGAGATTAAGTTGTAAACGGTGAATAATATAATATAACATAATTATTCTCTATTTAAGAAAAATCCAATTTTTCCTAATACCACCCATTACCTCATGTGCATAACTTTTTGGTACCTGCCGCAGCAGGTAGTGGATAATCCCCGGTAAAGCCCACTAGCCAAATCGTTATACCTATGAATAGATTATACTTCTCATACCCATTCATCTTGAGACCTACATACATGAAAACCATCAACAACGAAAATAATGCCTATCAGGTCATTAATAGACGTACTATCAAAATATGAAAAAGTTAGGTTATCCAACAAACTTGAATAAGACAACTGTTATAAAAGTTTTACCAGAAACTGAAATTAGGTGTTCAAATAGGTAGGATTATTGCAGAAAGCATCATTCCAGTTTCCATAAATATGCACTTACTTTACTCATTTTTTTTTTAAAAGTACATTCTTAAACTGTCTAAACACAAATATTGTTGATGCATAACTCAACGTACTGCTGTGTACTGATTGAATTAAATGAAAATGCAAAAAGAATTTTAAAATGAAAAAGAGAAATAAAATTAGCTAGCTCAACGGAAAAAATTTACAAACGCAAAAGAACTATTAACCCAGAGTTACCCTCGCAAATTAAAACTTGAATCTAACCACGAAAAGTACATTGTGAGTGAATGAAATCAGACTTCCTTAATTACCCGAAAAATTGAAAAGGTTTAAAATAAAATAAAAGAACAGAATTTTTAACCCAATGAAGCTAATAAACAATCAATTTATTTCAACAATGGGTTAAATTATAGATTGTGGAGAAAAAAAACCGTGAACTGAAGGTTCTGGCCTATAATAAAAACTGCACTTGACTCTAAATTAAAATAGGACAATGCTATTTCCTATGCAAACCAAAAGTTTTGTTTGTTCAGGAAGATTATCCAAAATCTTTCAATTTCAATCCACGTGGTTTCAAATTAAAATAAACTAAATGCAAGAACAATGCTTCTACTCACCCAACGAGGTGATTGATAATTAAAAATGAAACAGCAAAAATGAATAACGGAAAATTAACTCTTTAAAATATGAGTGAAAAAAAAAACTAAAAATATATCTTCCTAAACAAAAATTAATAATTGATCTTATATCTACTACGTGTACACGTCAATGCATTAACAATTATTACGCAAAAAAATCCTTGATTGACTAAATTTTTACAGAATTAAATTTCAATATCAAATGAATTTTAAAATGGCAACAATGATATACAAAAATATGTCTACTTACGTCAATAGTCGAACAAGGAAGTCCCTGACAAAACTCTACAACTGTTTTTCTTACAAAAATCCCTCTCTCGAAATCGTACAACGCAGTCGTAAACAACTCAACGACAAAATATAATAGAATCCGCATTAAATCTACACAAGCAAACGATAGACATATGAATGAATGGATTAAATTTAAAAAAACTTCACACAATATAAATTAAAAATGATTCAATAAACTCTTAAACTAAATTTATACAAACCAAAATAAAATTGTGAAAAATTCTCGGTAAATTGAACAACTGTTTTAGCAAAAAAAAACAACCATAACAAGCAAATTGGGTTGTCTAACCACAGCAGTACCTATTTTATTTGAAAACTTAACTTTTTGAAAGAGAAGATAGATTTTGTAGGTTTATCTAAAATTCTTTTCTTTCTATCTAAGCACCTGTGCATAACTTAAATGACTAGTAATAAAGTGAACGTTACCACATATTAAGCAAGAAAACTACTGTAACATAGATGCATAAATAATTGCATTCGTCCGTTTTTAGAAAAGAATAAGTTAACGAAAAAAAGTACACCTTATTAATTGTGTCGAACGCAAAAAAAAAGAAACGGCACTAATTTAAATATCTAAAATAATGCCAGACTCGCAATCCCTGTCAGTGGTAAATGTTGTAGAAATCCTAATTTTTTTTACCAGTCTCTGTTTTACGGTCGACGTCTCTTCGGATATTCGAGAATAAACGACTGAGCCGCTTCTGGAGCTGGGAAATTTAATCACCCATCAACGACTACATGGATATTTATAACGAAGGGCGTAAGACCGTGGCGGCGTGCTCTAGGAAACACTCGTCAATCTACTAATTATAATTTGTCTCCTCCAGTCTGAGCTGATCTAGTGATGATGGTGAGTAGCCCATTTTGTAATTCGTTTGCCACACGTTTGTTGGTTAATTCATGTTTCCTTTTTTCTTTCTTTCACAGCGAAGAGCAGGGAGATTTGACTTAATTTTAAAAATTACATTTGAAGTATGTTGCTATCTCAATCTAATTAAAAGAAATCTTCTCTACAGCACGTCGGTAGAGCAACGCACAATATTCGTAATTTCGTTACTAAAGGAGTTATGTACGCTTCGTCGGCGGAAAAACGAATTCTTTTCGTTCAGGTTTAAAGAATAATATCTAAATTTCTCTATTCGTGCTCAACATAAAATGTGACTTTTCTTTGTTTGTTATAGTTCGGTGATCATAATAAGTTTAATGACAATATGACCACCAGAAACTACTCAAACATTAAGTAAAATAAAGAAAAATACTTTATAAATAATTTGAAAACCGCATTCAGTCGTTCCTGCATGAACGTATAAACTTTATTTATGGAAAGCTAAATAATTACAACTAATCCTAAACCCCGTACTCCACTTAAAGGTACTATATGGATTTCATAACAATTAACATGCTCCTACTCTAACTAAATAATTTCTATATGATTATTATCCGATAGCTGTGACGTCTCCAGGTTCTCCTTTCTCCTCGGTTCTTCGCACTTCATAAATCTGTATCTTCCAGCAGCGGAAGGATGGACCAACGTGGTGAACTAAAAGCAAATAACAGCCTTATCCATTCTAATGTTTAACAATAACTTAATCCTAATTACACTAACTAATAGTAATTAAATTAAAGATTTAGTGTGAGTTTCATAACACCACTTTAACGCTTTAAAATTACTTTCAATTAAAGTTCCCATAAATAATACACACACTTTTGTTAAAGTGCTAAAGTAACATTTATTATTATGAAACCGGCCCCTATATTTTAAATATTTATTTTATGCACCTAATGCTACTATTTAATAGCTATAATTTAACACCATTAAAGAGTATGAAATATTCGTGCGTAAACGCATACTACCTCACTAACTATCTAAATATCATACCATAACCTATCTACTTCTTTCGCAGCATTACTAAAAGAATTTTGCGTCGTGGACAATTCAGCCCCTTAACTACATCTACCCCACCACATTCACAATACGAATCATTAGCTCTTCCGATTCTACATAAATGAGATTTAAAATTATCGTGATCGGTTATTAGCGCCTGATAGCGATAAATTTCATAGTCCATACCCCATTTAAAGTGGTATCTCACCTACCCTGCATGTCATTATCGTGTTTTTCCCTAAACATTTTTCTAAATACGCTAACCGAAATTAATTCATACCTAATTATCGCACTGTGCCCCCTAGACACCGTCATTGATCGGCTCTCTCATTACCGATTGCACCCACGTGAGCAATAGTTCCAAAAAATTGTACGCTCTCCTCGCGTAACATATCCCAAGTATCTATGACAAAGCGGTCGGATTCTTTTAATTCATTAATGCCTCTAATATGATAATCTATTAGTTATAATTCGCACGTATAAATTTCCACTTGCGCTTAATATAATGTACCGCCTGATTTATTATTTTAACTAATTCTGCTTGAAATTATCACAATGATCCCGAATTTAAATATTTGATTATATATTTTAATACCCCTACTATAAACAACAAAAGCCGTCGCTGTACCACTCTCACCCTTCGATCCATCCGTAAAAATTTCTAAATTCTCTCCAAAAGTGCCTATGAATTTGTTGTAAGTAATACTTTTTATTTCCGCGGGATAAATTCGCTCCTATGTCTACTCACCTTTAAATGAGTCCATTCTGATCTAATTCTCTTTACCGCGTAATCATCAACGCATAGAGAAAAAAATACATATTTTACCAGCTACCGTGGAGCCACCAGGTTAGATATCTAGGCATTCACTTCGACAGGCGTCCCACCTGGACGAAGCAGAGCTCCGAGCCCAGAACCCGCTTCCTTGCTAACCCACCGATTCAGGCGGTCATAGAAACCCAAAATCGTCCACTCCCTCGTACGCAAACCAAATGTCTAGATATTTTGTTAAACTAACATATACCGCTTAAATTACATGACGACCGCCTTCCTCAAACAATTTTTCTCAGATAATATTTTGTTAAATTTTCCAATATTAATTATTGAGTTAGCACATAAATTACGACCATTCAATTCCTCGAGGAGTCTTTGTCCTAAGTCAAGTCTAGCTAAAGCCTTTTTCGGAATTTTGTCAATTTCTTAACATGCTAATGTGATACTTTACCTGTGTGTTCGTAGAATTGATTGATTGAACCTATAATATGCAGCAACATTGTTGTGTGTTACTTAAGTTTCTATTGATTTGAGCGGTAACTGAGGGTGCATAGAAAGCCATCGTATTGTTTTGTATTCTTAATTTAATTTTACTGTAATAAATGTTAAAAGAACAACAATTAAATACAGGCTTTGTAGTTATCAAAGGATTACATGTGCCAAAATTAGAGTTTATTTTATTGCCTCAAATGTTTAGATTGAAAGCCGTTGGCTTCAATACATAACTGAAGAATCTGTTTAAAAAATGTTCGTCAAGTCACTCTTACATTAAAAACATAGTGCTTGTACAGCATATTGGGTCGCACATTCAATGGTATGTTATCTGCAACTTCTTCCAGAACAATGAGGTATTCAGCAGCATCTAATAGACGGCGTGGAAAGTAAATTGTGCCAATAATGTTATGGTTTATTATGTCTAACCAAACGTTGCAAAAAAACCTTCTTTGTTGACCATACTCACGAAATTGATGCGAATTTCCTGCCAATAATGAAAGTTATGAATGTTAAAGACTCCATCTCTATTAAGTATGCATTCATCGATACAAAGAATATGTTCCGGAAAACCATCATCATTATCAATTCTATTTAAAATCGTGTTACAGAAATTCAGTCGGAGACGTTTACAGTTTTAATGAAGAGGTTAACCTTTAGTAACCTGATATGGGTACAGAGTATTTTTCTTTAAAACTGAATGAACGGTTTTGTGGCTGGGGCTATTCATTGCAACAGCTAACTGTTTAGTGTTAATTGAAGAATCACCGTAAAAGCTCGTTTCCCGAACACGTTGGTCCAACGTTCTCTCGGTTCTCTCTGGTTTGAGTAGCTAGCACGATATTCTCGTTACCTAGTCCCCATTTCCATTACATGGACAAAATTAATGTTGCCATCCACAGCGAATGTTCGTATTTTCCTATCTGATTTTTATAAGCATCAAGTGTTTTATACGTAGATGCCCTAATAAACCTCCTATCTGCATAAGCCGATGTCACGTAAACATGCACCTGCTCAAATGATGAGCGGTTTTTATAGTCATTGTGCTATGGACGACGGCATTAATTTTGTCGGGCAGTGTAGACATGAACATACTCGATAAATAAAGAAAATCACGTTAAACGAACGAAAAAAAACTATAACGGCAAAAAACAACGTGCAAGTCTTATTAAACACTAAAGTTCATAAAAAACGAATTAATTACTAGTTCGAATGACAGAAACACACGCACATGATAAATAGCAAGGATGACACAATTAAATTTGACAGTTCCAATTAATTCGACTATTTACAAAGCCAATCTTGAATACTGCATTCGCTGTGCTATGTTTCCGTATGCATTTCCAATGCCTGGCTAATAGTCTAGTGACTTGCACGCTTGGCTATTAGTACGAAGTCCGGAGTTCAAATAGCCTTCTGGTCAATTACGATAAATGATTTTTTCCTGGATCATAATATTGATTAGGAGGGAGATTGACTCTGCTGGGGTGTCTGACAAGTACTGAATGGTCTAGGCTTTATTTACCCTTAAAAGAAAATATCAAAAATAAAATATTTAACAAAAAATGTTAAAAACTGGATTAAAACACACGCACATGATAAATAGCAAGGATGACACAATTAAATTTGACAGTTCCAATTAATTCGACTATTACAAGCCATTCTGAACTACGCATTCGCTTGTGCTATGTTTCCGTACTGCAGTTCAATGTCTGGCTAATAGTCTAGTGACTTGCACGCTTGGCTATTAGTACGAAGTCCGGAGTTCAAATAGCCTTCTGGTCAATTACGATAAATGATTTTTTCCTGGATCGTAATATTGATTAGGAGGGAGATTGACTCTGCTGGGGTGTCTGACAAGTACTGAATGGTCTAGGCTTTATTTACCCCTAAAAGAAAATATCAAAAATAAAATATTTTAACAAAAAATGTTAAAAACTGGATTAAAACACACGCACATGATAAATAGCAAGGATGACACAATTAAATTTGACAGTTCCAATTAATTCGACTATTTACAAAGCCATCTTGAATACTGCATTCGCTGTGCTATGTTTCCGTATGCATTTCCAATGTCTGGCTAATAGTCTAGTGACTTGCACGCTTGGCTATTAGTACGAAGTCCGGAGTTCAAATAGCCTTCTGGTCAATTACGATAAATGATTTTTTCCTGGATCGTAATATTGATTAGGAGGGAGATTGACTCTGCTGGGGTGCCTGACAAGTACTGAATGGCTTAGGCTTTACTTACCCCTAAAAGAAAATATAAAAAATAAAATATTTTAACAACAAAATGTTAAAAACTGAATTATGATGTTTACGGAAAACTTATCTTAAGAATACTATGTTATTTCATCCTCCTACTCTTTTTAGCAAGAAGAGTTAGATAAAAATGAACTTTTGAGATTTCGTGTAGGCGCAGAATAAGACAAGAAGTTTTTTCAATTGAGTTGAACGGCTAAGAAACAAAGACATAAGTGTTTCGCCAATATCTACACACCCTGTATAAAAGTTACAACTACTACTTTTGTAAGATGTATAAAAGCACTCAAGCGACTACGATTATAACCATAAAAGCATTAATGAGTTCACAGCTTTACGAAACATTACTTCTAAGTAAGTCTTAACTTTTTTTTTTTATAAAGAGAAACACTAAGTACCACTGATGAATACAAAAAGATTTAAATTCACATTAATTGAAAAAAAAAATCTGCTGCGTTATCTTTATAGAGTACACACAAAAAAATAATTACTCAATTTGAATATAAATGCATCGCATTGAATATAACATAACTTCCTATATAAGCAAGAGGATCATGTACATATTTATATAGAGAATAAAATTTGTTTAATTTTCTAAACCCGTGAATTAGAAAATATTCTTTTAGTTCAAATGTAATCAGTATACTAAAATCATAATATTTTCACCACAAAAATAATAATTTTAGATTTAAGTAAACAGATTTTCTCAAGTTAAATATTCTATAGTTAGGTAGAGAGATCTAAAATATCGTTACAGCCTTAGTTAAAGTTCAAATTAAATTTTTTAAGGTTTCCAAACTATAAAAAAATCTACTCAACTGGAAACTATTAATATTATGCCTTAATAATTTATGTACATTTGATAGAAATATATAAAAGTGTTATTTGAAGTATTAACATTATTGCTTCAAAAATATCAGTGTATTGAACTGATAATACTTATTACCTACTTAGTCTAAGCATTTCTACTATTCAAGCGTAATAATTACTAATTTTGTGCCTGTAACACCAAAAAACCTCGGTAAGGGAAAAATTAATAAATAAAGAAATATTATGTAATTAAATAAATTTACTGTCATACTTCATAGTTTTACGGTGTTTAGGAGAAAGTATCGCGTCAGGGTACTACAAGGAGTGCGCATGGGATATTGATGCGTATATGATGTTATGCATATCCATCGTTACCGTTCCACTTAATGCCTGGGCCTGGTATCTGGTCGCCGTGATATAATTTCTATCAGTATGAAAATTTGCTGGTATTTCCGACTGAAAACTAATAATCATCAACAATACAAACTTGTCAGATATTTTAAATTACAATAGTACGTAAATACCTACATGTTTGTTAATGTATCTACCACGTTCATGTATTATCGACACAATGGTGCTGACTCCAAGTATTATTTCAAAGATTTTTAAACCAGTAATGCTTTAATATTAGATAACACGTACATACGTACTTACCTTCGAATATTTTAATGGTAGCATCTGTGCAGCCTCATTCTCTAAGTAGCTGTAAAACGGCTGGGGTATTCATTTAGATTTACCTACCCTCACAACCAACAACACCGTTCGCTGGTTAATCAAAAAGTGACGCCAAGTAAAACGTATATATGGATATGCAAAACCCCTTAATTTTTTCTAAAAAGCGGGAACCAATGACAGATAAGTTTTAGTGCAATAAATGGTGCGTTAAAATTCGTTTCAAACATTTTAATATTATAGAAATTTCAATTTGATATTTCATGTTTTCAGTACAAAACATTAAATAATTTTATATAGTAATTCATTATACCAAACGTATAAGAGATTTTATTTTAATTTATTTACTTTTTCACTATGATTGCATAGATTTATTGCTTAAAACAATAACAATGTTCATTTAGAGCAAGTATACTTCAGTGGAAATATTTGTACTATTTGTTGTAAGAGTATATTTTGTTTTCAGAGAATTTACTTTTATGTTCTAACCAACAAGCTTTAGTTCATTTAAATATATATTAAGTTTCGATTTAAATATTTATTATATTAAAAATATTCAGATTGATAATAGATTTTTGTGTGTGTATGAGATCGCTCAATTTAACTCCATGAATGTGCTTTTCGTCATCCCTAGAACCAAAGAAACTTACGTAGGTAAATGTACTTCCGTAGCAGTGTAAGTCGAGCGAAAACTACACTAAACACGTTACCCAAAATATCACCATGCACACATACGTAAATATCTTAACAATGTTGTTTTAATTTTCTGGAACAAATGAAGATCTTGGAGCATATGTTAACAATCACTTAAGACGACTTTCCGTTTTAAATGACCAGTACTAAACCGAGCATCAAATCCATTAAGATCAAAGCTTGAACGTGAAAGAGAGAGACGGGAAAATGCTTCAACATTATAGTTATAGAGTACAGAAGTCATTATCGCCATAGGTATCCGAATAGCATGGCAGAAGCCGAGGCATCCACATATCCTCACACGTCTAAACTTAACAAATAAAGCGAACGATCGTCGGACAAATTAGAATGTCAAATGAGTCGCCTCGTTAAATTATTATGATCTCGGCATAGCGCTAAATCCGTATTTACCATCTTATTTCACGAATATAAATTATGTTTAATAAATACCGTGGAATGTTTAAAGATTCGTCGCCTCCGTTATTAGTGAATCATTTATATTTAATTTGTTTTTGTTCAATGGACACTTGGGAAATTTCTTCACTTCGGACGTTGTTCGCGTTTATCATCTTGAAATCTTAATACGAGTATTGTGTGAAAATTTTTTTATGTTCATAACCAGACCGACATAAACAAACAGATGGCACGCCTTCTTTGATAAGTATTTTTCTTTCTTGATTGTAAAACTACTTATAATCTCGTCTTTGTTTTGTACCCTGGTACAGAACAAGAGTGCGACGTGCTTAGTAGTATGCGATTTCTATATTCGCAAATTCCTGTCAAGGAATGATTTCAGTCGGCAGTCAAAGGAATTAACAAACAAGATGGTATAAATGTTACTACTGTTCCATCAAAAGTTGCAAATATAAATAATAAATAAAGTTATAAATCAATTGTTTGCAAAGATTTTTTTAATTTATTTTAATAATACATAACAATCATGATATAGTTAATAAAATGTGATTACGAAATGAATGAAAATGTTAATGTTAGCACTAGTCTTTACCCATTTAAATTCCTGTAAATTTTTTAAAAGTTTCAAGTTTGTGTGTGGGGTACACCAATTAGGAAATCTATGTTGTTTTACTTATAAATCGGTGTAAAACGTGTAGCCCCAACAAATAAGACTTTTGACATAGCGCGATATAGTCGACTCAAAGTCGACTATATCTTGACAAATTTCGGATCAGTTTTTCCATATTTTTGTAACGACGCATCTTTCATGCTTCTGAAGATGGCCCCAGGCCGAAACATGTTAAAATGATCTTTTAAAATAAACCCTGATTGGAAAAGATTTTTCCTCTTTTTATATATTTCATCCAATCTAATGGATACCACTTATACTTTATTTTTTTATCTTCGTCACTTTTTAACCAATCGATTTGAAATTTTACATAAATAATTTGTTTAATTAGTACTCCCCATTTACAAAAAATTTACTCCATTATGACAATTTTAACTAGTTAAAAAAAAAATATATTTTTGGAACTTTGAGAAGAAAGGTCACTCTACCGAGCAAAAACACCACAGTCTCGTCATATACCCTCCTATAACCCAGCTTTTGTTTTATGAAAATTTGATCCAATTTCCTGTGGTGCAACAGCACACAAAAAAAGGTAAAACTAAATATGAAGTATGTACTATACACCATACAGCAATAGTATACTTACGGTGCAGCAAGCCCGTCTTTATTAATTACTCCGGCTGTATACTAGATAACGATTTGACATTTCGCGAATATTATATATAATATTAATATAATATTAATTGTGGCTTTTTAGAAAATATGCTCTGATATACTGGGTGTTTCATTAAAAGGATCCCACAGTATAATTCATTATTTTAAATAGAACTCCTTGTAAATGTTTGGATTATGAAAGATTTCCAATCACACTTCATCCTTCTTCAGAGTATAAAGTAATTTGTTTTGTGATTTTTTTTTTAATTTTCATCAAAGACTAAAAAAAGACAGCTATCCCAAAAAAAAGTATTCCTACGTCCAAACGGTTTCAAATAACAATAATATTTTTGTGTGGATTTGGAAAGTCGAACCGAAAGTCCAATTCTGTGTTTTAATGATAATATACAGAATATTCTATTAAAAAATCGGGTAAAATCATTTTTTCAACAAGAACTCTGAAATTAGGACAGAGTTCTGGTTAAACAAAAACAAAATTACATCATAAGTCTAAAAACGCACAAAATTAGCTTCATTGTTTAATCTGTCATTATTTACTCCTCCAGAAGCTTATTTCTGTTAAATTGTTATATAGAGTAGTCTCAATATAAGAAATACATATTACGTCATCATAATGTCAACGTAGAATACGCGAACTAAAGCGATCAGTGGCGGAGGTGATTTAAATTGACAAAGGTGCTTGAGAGAAATGCACGCCAGTAACAGAAGTTACTACAGAAAAATAGCAAATCAAATTAATATGTAATAATAATGTGAATAATTAATATTATTATTAAATTAGTTATTGGGTACGTCAATATTTTGGAAACCGTTCGTAAAAATATTTGGGTTAATAGAAATTACATAATAATTATAATACATCGTAATTTTCAATGAACAAAGAATGTTTTTAGATACATTTAATTTTGTGCTTAAAATTATTTAATTTTAAATAAATTAGTATTTATTTGTTTATGTTCAAAAAAAAATAAAGCACCAAAATAACCATCGTCATATTCAGGAATAAATATGAAATACAAAGTACAATGAACGATACTATATGGTGAAAATATTATAATCAAATACACAAGTCCTTCTAAAATACTATAGCACTGGATTAAGAACAATAAACTATATTTTACAGTAAAAAAATAAAACTAAGGGGTGCCTTTAAGAGTTAAAAGATCACGACACTGTATTCTCAGCATTCATCGTCATACTCGTCATCATCATAAAATCTTCATCAGTTTCTGATTCGCCAGTGTTCACAACAAATACCACCTCATCTGTTACATATCCAACAGGTGCTCCGTTCCAAATAGTCTTCTACAACTTTATCAACGTGGTTACAAACAGATTCCCATTCTTCACGAGTTATAGAACAAATTTGTTTCTAGCTAATGCCTCCACATCGGCTAACTTAAAGTAACATTTCTTGCAGCGACCCAGTTTTTTACAATAGCCCATATTTTCTCAATAGGGTTTAATTCGGGATGGTACGGTGGCAGCCTTAGAACACTATGCCCATGAGATGCTAGTAACTTATCTAATTTAAATTGTGGCGTTTCATTTTATTTTTCTTTATTAGTTCATAAAGCTCTGGTTTTGTAAAGCTAGAATCAAAGAATATATTCCTTGCCGTCAACACTCGATCATTTCAGCCTTTTTTGTTCCAGAAGTTGGGTCATAATGAAGTTTTACATTATGATAAGACGCATTGTCCACTATCAAAACACTTCTAGATGGGAAGATTAGGCACCAATTGTTTTTGTCACCCATGTTAAAAATTTGTCGCATTCACATCATCGTGATAGTCACCTGATTTTGTACCTTTAAGAAAAAAAAAAACAAAGAATTTAATGGTGCTTTCATCTTAGAAATATCATATTCTTGCTTTTCAGAGCATTTGAGAACAAAAATATTAATGATTACATAATAAACTATAATACATTCAAGGAGTACCATAATATTAGATGAATAACGAAGTTTTCATCCATTAATATAATAACTTCTACATACAATACATTACTAAATACCTGATCGAAACATAAGTAATCCGTTATCTATGAAGCCCATTTTACCACCAGCATGCACCATGATTAAGCGGCTGCCCTTCGAAATAGGTTTCTTCAGTCCTAACAGTGTACCATCTGACCATTCCTTCGGCTGTGTATGGGAACTATGAATGTATGACTCATCCGTAAATACTATTGGTCTATTTTCATGGAGGTAACCTTGTAGTTGGCGTAGATATTTTATGCGTTTAGCTCGTATATCGTAGCTTTCCATCAATAATTTCCGTTATCAGAAGTTCTTTGCCACCTGCAAGTGAATAAATATATAAATTTACTGTCATACATTAATTTTCTGTATGAGTACATACTTAAATCCCATCTTTTTTAAAACATTTGAGAGAGTGTCAAACCTCCTTCGAAGGATATTACATTTTCTTGAATTTTTTATAAATTCCTATAATTAAATAATAATGCTGTTGTATAAACATTAACAGAAAGGAAATTATATTTTTGTACCTCTTATGGTAGGTCGTCTTTTTTCGTGTATATAAAAATTATGTACAATAGTACGAATTGTTTGTTTATCTTCAATACGAAGGTATTTTTGGACTGGGCGTGTTCGTTTTCTGCCAGGGCTACTAAAAAGGTAGCTCTTCTGCATCTACATCCTCGGCTTCCTTGACAATACTTCTGTATGTAATGTCAGATATTCCCGTTGCTGCAAGTAACCTCTCTTTATAGTGCGACAAAGGTATTATTGGAGCATTATTTGCAGCTCTTCCTTCATAAATTTTAATACATGCGCAATGATTTCCCTTCCCTGGCTATGAATTATTTTGCCTTTCACGCCAACTTTCTTTGGTGTTGATACGACTGTTTCAGCCATCAAAATCTTATGCAATGCAGTCAACTTACCACTATCTATAAACGAAGTATGAGATGTCTTGAAAAAGACACTTATTTATATGAAGTAGGTAACACTAGATAATAATAAATAACACACGGTAAAAAAGCGATTCAACTCCCACAAATTCAGAACAGACACTAATTTGAATTTTGACAGATGCGAAATTGTCGACTGACGACGCCGCTGAATTCAAAACCCCCTAAGCTGGCATAATGGACTCATCCGACGACTCCAGCGCCCAAAACGGATATGACGTAATATGTATTTCTTAAATTGTGACTACTCTATAACTAACAGCTTCTTGCGGGTTTCGCCGTGTGTCAAAACTTTCGCTCGACGTTTCGCTGTTCATACTGACAGCTTCTTCAGGATAACTGAACTGATTCTCCATGGTCCGACATTCTTCTTATATACGCCCTGGTGCATCCAACCGTGAAGTTCCGCTCCATTGACCGTGACGGTTCGTAGTAGCTCTTCCACGTGTTGCTAAGGTGGTACCCTTCTTCTCTGTTACGGTTTTATTTCTCTATTCTATGGCTTCCCTGATGAGTCTTTTTCCGTAGTTCTTGTGTAGTTATACTTTACATTCTTGAAATCCATTTTGTGTCCGGTGTCGTGCATGTGTTCTGCCACCGCTGATTGATCGGTTCCTTCTTAATCTTGCGTCCCTCTCATGTTCTTTTATTCTTATGTCGATGGCTCTTCCTGTTTGTCCGACGTAGCACTGTCCGCATTGGCATGTTATCTTGTAGATACCTTCTGTGCGCCCCTTGGGTATCTTATCCTTTGCGGTCGGTAGATACTGCTGGATCGACGTGCAGTCCCGAAGCGTACTTGTACGTTACGTTTCTTCAAAATTCGGCCTACTTTTCGGTGACTCCTGCTATGTAAGGTAAATACGCCATCCCTCTTCGTGGTTCTGTAGTTGTCTCCAGTGTCGTCTTCTTCTTAGTGGCTCTCCTTATGTCGATGTCAGTGTAGCCATTCTCTTTAGTGCTTTCTCCAAATGTATCTTTTCACTGTAAGATGTTGTTTGTCACTGATGGTTTCGGCTCTGGATAGCAATGTTTGTATTAAAGTCTTCTTCTGCATCGGATGATGTGAGATCTTGCATGCAGATATCTATCGTGTGCGTCTTCTTTCTAAATACTGCGTGCTGTAGCATTCCCTCTTTTGTTTCTTAACCATAACATCCAGGAAAGGGAGATTTCCATTTTGTTCTTTCTCCATGGTAAACTTTATGCTGGGTGCTGCGAGTTTATGTGTTCCAAGAACTGTTGTAGTTTTTCTTCTCCGTGTTGCCATATTACAAAAGTATCGTCGACATATCGCAGCCAACACTTGGGTTTCATATCGCTGGAACTTAGGGCTTCTTCTTCAAATGCTTCCATAAACAAGTTGGCTATTACTGTGATAAGGGCTTCCCATTGCTGTTCCGTTCTTCTGCTCGTAGTATTTTCCTTCATACAAAAAGTATGTCGTGGATAAGCACAGTTTCACTAATTCAATGATGTCTTCTTGTAGTCCAAAGTTCTGGAAGTAAGGCCATGCGTCCTCCGTGGTATGTTGTGAATAGCGATATAATGTCGAAACTTACTAAAATATCTGTAGGTTCAGTCTTTAACGTAGACAGAATATCCACGAAATGTTTCGAATTCTTCACATACGTTGCAGTTTGTCCGGTGTATGGCTTTAGTAGGTTAGCTAAATATTTCGACAAATCGTAGGTCGGTGATCCAATGTTGCTAACAATCGGTCTTAATGGCACTCCTTCTTTATGTATCTTTGGTATTCCATACAGCCTGGGTGGTCTAGCGGCTCTTGGTAGCAATCTGTTCTGCATCTCTTTAGGTATTGATGAAATGAAAAGAAGATCAAGGAGCAACCTGGTACACTGAAGAACGTTGTGATTAATTTATCAACGAAGCAACTATCCGCAGACGAAACAAAAGTACTTGCCTTAGGGATGAACTACGTCATTGCACCCAAAAGAGTACCAACAGAAGAAATCATCACGGAGGTAGAAGCAGCGATCAAAGGAATTCCGAACATCGAAGCAGAAGAAGTGCGACAAGAAGTAAGCAGAGCATTGAAAAAAGCAAAGCCACCGAAACGCAACCTATCTAGGGAAGAAGAGGCAGCACTTACGAATTTGAAAGCTGAAGAAGACATCGTTATCCTCAAAGCGGACAAAGGGAATGCAACAGTACTACTAAATAAAGAAGATTACCGGAAAAAGATGAATGAACTACTTGACGAGAACACCTACAAGGAAATAAGAAAAGATCCAACGGAGAAGATCACAAAAACAGTAATGCAGAGCATAAAGATTTCATCAATACCTAAAGAGATGCAGAACAGATTGCTACCAAGAGCCGCTAGACCACCCAGGCTGTATGGAATACCAAAGATACATAAAGAAGGAGTGCCATTAAGACCGATTGTTAGCAACATTGGATCACCGACCTACGATTTGTCGAAATATTTAGCTAACCTACTAAAGCCATACACCGGACAAACTGCAACGTATGTGAAGAATTCGAAACATTTCGTGGATATTCTGTCTACGTTAAAGACTGAACCTACAGATATTTTAGTAAGTTTCGACATTATATCGCTATTCACCAACATACCCACGGAGGACGCACTGGCCTTACTTCCAGAACTTGGACTACAAGAAGACATCATTGAATTAGTGAAACTGTGCTTATCCACGACATACTTTTTGTATGAAGGAAAATACTACGAGCAGAAGAACGGAACAGCAATGGGAAGCCCTTTATCACCAGTAATAGCCAACTTGTTTATGGAAGCATTTGAAGAAGAAGCCCTAAGTTCCAGCGATATGAAACCCAAGTGTTGGCTGCGATATGTCGACGATACTTTTGTAATATGGCAACACGGAGAAGAAAAACTACAACAGTTCTTGGAACACATAAACTCGCAGCACCCAGCCATAAAGTTTACCATGGAGAAAGAACAAAATGGAAATCTCCCTTTCCTGGATGTTATGGTTAAGAAAACAAAAGAGGGGAATGCTACAGCACGCAGTATTTAGAAAGAAGACGCACACCGATAGATATCTGCATGCAAGATCTCACCATCATCCGATGCAGAAGAAGACTTTAATACAAACATTGCTATCCAGAGCCGAAACCATCAGTGACAAACAACATCTTACCAGTGAAAAGATACATTTGGAGAAAGCACTAAAGAAGAATGGCTACACTGACATCGACATAAGGAGAGCCACTAAGAAGAAGACGACACTGGAGACAACTACAGAACCACGAAGAGGGATGGCGTATTTACCTTACATAGCAGGAGTCACCGAAAAAGTAGGCCGAATTTTGAAGAAACGTAACGTACAAGTACGCTTCGGGACTGCAACGTCGATCCAGCAGTATCTACCGACCGCCAAAGGATAAGATACCCAAGGGGCGCACAGAAGGGTATCTACAAGATAACATGCCAATGCGGACAGTGCTACGTCGGACAAACAGGAAGAGCCATCGACATAAGAATAAAAGAACATGAGAGGACGCAAGATTAAGAAGACCGATCAATCAGCGGTGGCAGAACACATGCACGACACCGGACACAAAATGGATTTCAAGAATGTAAAAGTAATAACTACCACCAAAAACTACGGAAAAAGACTCATCAGGGAAGCCATAGAAATAGAGAAGAATAAAACCGTTAACAGAGAAGAAGGTACCACCTTAGCAACACGTGGAAGAGCCTACTACGAACCGTCACGGTCAATGGAGCGGAACTTCACGGTTGATGCACCAGGGGCGTATATAGAAGAATGTCGGACCATGGAGAATCAGTTCAGTTATCCTGAAGAAGCTGTCAGTATGAACAGCGAAACGTCGAGCGAAAGTTTTGACACACGGCGAAACCCGCAAGAAGCTGTTAGTTATAGTTACACCGGCCGTGAAAGCCTACGCAGTGTTGTGACTACTCTACCTACTAGGCCTGTTGCTCGAAAAGGGCTACTCGCTTTCGGGTACCCGGGCACACGGGTACCCGAAATTTTTGGCTACAGACTACCCGGTTCCGGGTAGCCGGGTAAAGCTCTATTTTGGGTAATACCCGGTTCGGGTAAATGTCGATTTCGGGTAATACACGGTTTCGGGTAAAGCTCGATCTCGGGTAATACTCGATTTCGAGTAAAGCTCGATACCCGGGTAACCCGGAACCGGGTAATGCACTAAACGGGTACCCGGGTCATGAAAAAGACGGGACAGCCCTATTATATACTAAACAGAAAACTGCTGTTTCAACGCTTCAAAAACCGGCATCAGACAGACACCTGTTTCATATAATATGAAGCTGCTTCGACGCCTTCCGATTTGTACTCGTAAGTATGTAAAACATCTTTCAAGAATATCTATTGCTATGGAATATAATTTAGAGTCATTTAAAACAGGTTTCAAGCCAAATGAAGAAGTAATTGAAAGTTGAAGCACGTATTCGGTTGCCTACTGTACAGGCAAATTTTGAATTTGTTAAGAATGACTATAAAAATGGACCATCTTAGCAATAGGTGCTAAGTATAGCCTTAATTATAATGTAAACTTTATTTTCTATGTTAATTCAAGCTTACCTGTTATATTTTTATGGTAAGATATATTACATTGTAGGTACTTCGCAATTCTGATAATTTTAAAATCTTTAAAATGTTTAATTATATTATTAGTTAAACCTTCAACAAAAGGTAATTTGTAATATTTAAAAGTAATATGTAATCTTAAAAACAATCTTTACAAAAACTAAAGACAAGATACCAATTTTAGACCAAAGTGATGTGGTATATAATATTCCTTGTCGTGATTGTCAAGGTTGTGATATTGGCCAAACTTCACAAACGTCCATGTGCTTTGTCTTTACACTTTCAAAATTTAGACCACAATTTTAATTATGATAATACTAAAATTCTTGATGTTGAAAATAATTACAAAAAGTGGTTATTTCTAGAAATGGTTTATATTAACAGTAATCAAAATTCAATTAATTTCAAAACTAACACAAATCAACTTAACCATATTTATTGTAACAATTTACATAACATCTAGTAACATTACTTTATTTACAAAAATGTTTTTTTGACTTTTTAAAAAATTCTAAATTCATAATACGTGTAATTTCATTATTATATTTT
Organism: Protaetia brevitarsis; assembly: GCA_004143645.1. Lineage (NCBI taxonomy): Eukaryota > Metazoa > Arthropoda > Insecta > Coleoptera > Scarabaeidae > Protaetia > Protaetia brevitarsis. Next base: position 2,140,940 of record RXPK01000030.1, on the reverse strand, counting down.
AATTTTGTAAGTATTATTTTTACATCTTTCATTACTATTGGTTCATACCCTTTGTAATATTGTAGATTTCCTCCTGATGAAGTCATAAAATGACGAAATATTGAGGTGATTAAGTAGTTTTATTAGACCGTATTACCCATACAGCTTAATTTATTCCTTAAATTGTTTTACATAGAATTTACGATTCCAACATACGTTCCTGTGATTTAAGAGTCTCAAAAATGGTAAAACATAGCCTTTTGGTAAAGAAATAAAGAGTTAAGCTTGTTTTGTGTTAAAACATTCTTTTATTTGTACGTTTGGTGTTTTTACAACGACATTTGATACGTACTATTTTTTACATTTTAATAATTCGAGAAGGGGCTGTGGGGGCGCGCCCGTTAGGTTAGAAAACTGCCTATTCGTTAGCAAGCGCCTGAATTACTGTTTTGACAGGCGATTTGGTGCTCTAGAAGCGTTCCGTGCCACCCGGCAGGTAGGAGGTCACTTTTCACAGTATTCTTTCACTTATCAGAGAAGTCGCTGGGTGGATAAAAACTACTATATTATTTTATTTGATTATATTGAAAAAAAATGAAAAGGAAAGAAAAATGTATACGGACAAGTAAAATAATAAATAAACTGAAAACAGAAATTTAATAATAATAATAATAATAATAATAATAATAATAATTAACTGTACTGGACTAAATAAAATAAAATTTTGAAATCCCGGGCATTTTGTTCTGAAAAACAGAGCACTATATTTATTTATGTAAAAAATGTATGGAATGAAATATAAAAATCTACATTTCTATTCTCTGTTACTATGATTGTGTCAATTTTTCTCTAGTTAGTACTCGGGTTACATTATTTTCTTTTCTAATTAATGACAGTGGACAGACATACTATTTGTTAGTTAACAAAACAAAAGATACTCTAAAGAACTATTTGCGCTCGATAGCTATACCAAATCTAAATGTAATAATCCACGATTACGTGGACTTTTTTTATTTAAAAGGGTGGTGGAAATGTGAAGCGGACGCCCGCCCCTAAATAATAAATATATGTGGAAAAAGCGTAGCCTGTTCACCATTAATTTCCCTTAAGCAAACTTCTAATTATTTCATTAATAGTCCTCTCGTTAGCAAGGAAAATAGTAAATTGCCTTAAAACGTCTACGCTTGTATTTGAGCCTAAATTATTAATGTAACGTTGAACTTAATCTATAGTACATATACAAAGTACGTCTGTGCTTATCTTTCTAATAAAATTAGAGAGAGTCGTAGTATCCTAATGAATATTAAATAAAACGAGCAGTTTAAAGCTGGTAATACGTATTCATAAACTCAGAAAAATGTATTATAAATGAAATTGTGTGTCGTTAAGTTTGATAGGTAAAGGTTATTGTATAGTTTAATACGAAATTTACTAAAAATGCATTTGCTAGATGTGCAAACCCTGCATAAAGTGTCTGTAAACCATGTTATCAGAATACAAATTAGAATATCCACCATATAGAAAGTTGCTTGATACAATTGTGTGTGTATATAGTAATGACCAAAGCTACTCAGATACTCTTTCTTTACGGTAATAAATTAATATCTTTTATGTAATGAGGGAATTTGTAAAATTAGGTAAAATAAATGTGTCTTCTAGTTATTACTAATATTATATACTAAAGTTTCGTGACAATAATGGAATTTACTTTAACAAATTCCACCCTGATCTGTCTTTTCGTCCCAATATTCCTGCTGATTACTGTATTAGAGAAGTAGCTAACTTTCTCTATTACTATTCATCCACTAGGGATTAAATTACTGATATGTACGAGTGATGAATATATACAAGAACACGAAGCATTGCTATTAGTTAAAACGTTATCCAAGCATTTTAAAAATCCCACCCGTGATTAACACGAAAGTTTACAAACGCCGGAGGTCACAAATAGTCACATTAAGACAAATGATAGAGAAAACAGCAAACAGAAGATCTACATTGAATTTTTTGGCCTCAGATGGAGTTTTTGATGGAATATCAAGAAGTTAGTTATGGAAAAGCGTGACAAGAAGAGGGATGGAGGATAAATTATGGATTGAAATAATTGAATGTATGAAGAAATAAAGCAGCAAGAAGTTTCGAAACTGATTTGTAAATGTAATAAAATAATCGATATGTATGAACTTAAAACAAAAGTGCCTATTACAAAGCGTCGTCGACGTCTGCCTAAGCATGCGTTAAGTCAATTGGAGAAACAATTTCTGGAGATAGTCGGATGTAGGATTTCATGATCTTAATGTCCCATTATTACTGTTTGACTTCATGTTCGCTGATAATATTATAGATATACATACATCAGTACTGCCTGCGATAGGAATATTGGGAAATTACACAAACAGAGCAAGGACGAATAAACGAAGACCAACAACAGCCACTAGCACATGCATACTGATCTTATATAGTGGACTGACCCACTGAAGAGAACTGTGGAGAAAAGGAACATCGCCACAAAATTCAACACAGTGATCAAGATAGAACAACTACTACCTCCTAACAAAGATCTTTTGCCGAAACTACAAACAACTTGCATGTACGAACTTAATATCAATGTGGTTACATCGGCCGAACAGAAAGGAGCATTCAATGCAAAATGAAAGAACATCAGAGGGAGGTACGTCTCAGACATTTTTTACCCATAACGGTATACCAATCATTTCAGTATCCTAGTACTCTGCCTTAAACCATACAGGTCTCTGGCTGGTTGATCGACGTAATCCTCTGGGTTCATTTTGGATCGGAATCAACGAATATTTTAATTCGGAAACTCACAACACTAGGCTGAAATTTAGAAATAGACCTGAAACCGATCGATGATTTTCCTTTTTTTATCTTTATTTTTTTATTTGTATGTTCCACCACACAGAAAGAACTTAAAGAAATATATAATGGCCCCAAATACATACATTACTGTATAATAAAAGAATCAGGTTAATATATTACACTCAACTAAAAAAAAACCCTCAAAAAGGGAAAATAACTGTAACTTTCAACTATGTGCACGGAAATAAATATTATTTTGTTGTTATAATTTTCTTTTCTATATTTCGATACTTTCATAACTGTAGAGGATACATACAGATAATCCTGAAATTGATGGATGAACAATTATTTCAACTCTAAAATACGCAATAACAAATTGCTCTTACTAAGATCATTCAAAGAGATTTTGTTTTTTATTTACATGTTCTACCATACAGAAAAAATTGAAAAAAAATACGTAATAAGCCTAACTACAGTCTAATGTAACAAAAAGCCAAGTTGGCACCTTGGACCAAACTCAAAAAAACACACTAAAAAGGGAAAAATAATGATAACTTTGAACTGAGTGAACGGAATTAGTCCTTATTTTTTTTTTATAGAATGCCCATAACCAGTGTTTACTTACATATTTTTTTTTTTGAACGTGATAGCTTAAGTAATTCCTGAGAAAAAAAAAATTGAATTTTTCCACCCTCATGCTAATATCTCGAATGGGGTGGTATCGATTGAGCTAATTTTTGGTATTCACAGTATGTGCGAAAGTAGTACTCATTTGCTATCATTTTAACCCAGCAGCTTTAGGGGAACTTTTTAATGGGTTATCGGAGCAGAGCTTTTGTGAATACATTGTCAATCATAGTAATCTTGCATCCAGAGCCTCGCACAGAGTATGGTATGCATTCTCTGTCATCTCATTACACAATCTACAGTTGGTACCACCAGTACTAGATCTCAATTTTTTGTAGGTATCCCATCACTGTACAGTGTCCTGTTAGGAGGCCTGTTACGATGCAAAGATAATTCCTACTGAGCTACTGTAGTTCTTCTGCCTTCTTTTTTTGCTGGTCCCTGTATTCTTTTGTATCCTCTTTGCCCCAACTCCTAACCTGCCCTCGTGCTGTGTTTTTACACTACTAGAATAAGTCATGAATCTATACATGAAGCGGATGATGTCTTTCTTGCTAACTCATCGGCTTTTTCGTATCATTCGATTGCTAAATGTCCAAGCACCCATAGCAAAGTGACTTTATTGAGGTCTGTCAGGCTACTCAGTTGTCAAATACTCTCCCAAACCAGTCTTGATTGTATTTTGGAATTCACTAGTGCCCCCGGTATCATCTTGCTGTCTGTCGCAATATACATCCACTTATTTTCATAATCTGTCTGGTTGTTTTTAGTTGCACAATGTAATATTACGTATGCTTCTGCTTGAAAGACCGTGGCATATTTTCTTACTGGAAGGGTAATCATTGTATTTCTCATCCCACTGTAGATTCCAGCTCCAGTTCCGTTTTCGGCTTTTGATCTGTAAACCAAATCAATTCTCCGAATCTTGAGGATGCTATCTCTCACTAAATTAACTCAAGTAAACCTGTCTCTGTAGTCGGACTGATTCCAGCTTATCGGATTTCTAAAAGATATGTCAATATTTAAGTTAAGCGCAGGAAATTTTCTATAATCGTTAAACATGCATACATAGGTATATCGATATTTTATTTTTATTTGTTTTCTTTTCCAGTGCTCTTCCTTATAATATTCATGTTTTCGTAGTTTTGGGAAATTTTCTTTCTTGAATATTAAACAAACACAAATCATTTAGTTGATGTTTCTCGTTTGTATACAAAGGCTTTTTCATCACACATTGTATGTATGTATGTATGTATGTAGGTGAAGGGTGGTGTTACACTGCGACCTAAAGGATCTATTGTGTCCCCCATTCTTACTGCTTTACAGTTGGCCTCCCAATCCTATTCCTTTTAATTCATCACACATTAATTTAAGAACACATTTTTCTCTATTGAAATTTCAAATTATATTGGTCACCCATGAATCCCAGAATTAAATTTAAAGGAAAATTTATTTTAATTAAATTATATGCTAATTAACATGCTATGTTAATTCACCTAATTGTTTGTTTTAAAACTTTTATTTTTCTTTAAATTTACGGTAAATTTCTTTGCTACTTTAATATTGAGTGAAAAATACATACATCAATATTTATTCGTAAAGAAAGTAACTAACTCTTGTCAACACCACACAAAATTACCACATAAAATACACAAATTATCCTTTCAACGAATATTTATAGTATGCATAAGTTGAAAAAGTTTATTTTAAAGCAAAGTGACGTGGCAAAGTGTAATAAATATGACAACTCGGTCTGCTTTTATTATTGAAATGAGCTTTTTTGACATTGTTAGACGGGGTAGTGTAGGAGCGGTAAAAGACTTACGGTTAAGCGATTTTCTGTGTAGTAATCAGCATTATATTGTCCCAGCAATTAACCGCGTTTACCCTCGGCGCTTTTGCTTCCCAACTGGGTCGACTGCCCGTCTCTATTTTGAAATGAAATGGAACCATATTGCAAATTAGGGTCTCTACTCGATATCGAGGATAACAAAAATGAAACGTTATTGACAGATTACTCCTAAAACCATTACCATACGCTAAGCTAAAATCAAAACTTTGTACGGACAATTTGTGCACTAAATTGGATTATGCCAGTTTTAATTGCTAAATGCTAATTACCCACAATTCGTTATATAATGGAAATTATTTATGTAAAGCTTCATAATATGTAATATAATTTGTATTTAAACATAGATGAAAGAGTGCGAGATTAATTTTTTACATTATAAAAAGCTTTGATAAAATAATTGCACGTCAACAGTTGCCTATGACTTCACAGGTAAATTTACTTTTAATTTAACTTTCCGTCATCCACATGTATAGATTGAGTATATTTATACATATTTATAACATACAAGCAATTTCAAATACAACTCCGTTGTTAATAGATAAACTTCTCGATTTTGGTCCTTTCAAATACTAAACATAAAATAAATATTGAACGTGACGATTTTCCATTTGTACTAATTGATCAGTACCATCCTGCCTGCGCTATCTGTTACCTTGACTTTTGCTAGTTCTTCAGCTCCTTCATCTATTCCATCTAACGCAAACACTAGATACAACTACAGACGTGCTAACTTCAATCAACTTTATGCTGATCTGACAAATTGTGATTGGTCATTCTTGAATGAGGTAAAAGATGTCAATATGGCTCTTGTTAAATTCTATGACTGTCTCTATCGCATATTAGATGTTAGTGTACCTAGATTTTCATCATGTATCTAAAAAACTTCTATCCAAAGTGGTTCACCTCTGAAATTATTTCCAGCATTAAACTTAAATCTTATTACAGACGTAGGTGGAACTCGACCAAAAAAGATTTCTTCTTGAACCAATTCAAGAGGTTGCACACTTTGCGTAAATCGCAAATTTCGGTTGCATATAATAATTATTTGGAGTCTGTTCAAACACCTATTGGACGTGATCTTAAACAAATATTTCAATATATTAGAAGTAAACAAGGTTCTACCAGGATTCCAAATGGACTGACATATTAATCGATACCTCCCAGGAGATTGTTAATACGTTTGCTGATAAATTTTGTTCTACTTACCTCGGCAGTTCTCCTTTTGCAAATAGTAGTTTAAGTCGTAATCTTCCTATTACTTTACCATTAATTTCTGAGAGTGAACTAATAAACATTATTTACATTCCCTGATGATAATATTTCTGGAGATGATTTAATTTCATCGTTTTTATTAAGTGATGGTAAAATGGTTTTTGCCAAACCGGTAACAATTATCATTAAATTGTCAATTCAAACGTCGATTTTTCCTAAATTGTGGCAAAGAACCAGGATTTCTCCGATATTCAAAAAAGGTTCAAACACTGAAGTAAATAACTACCGACCCATATCCATTTTATTTTTTAAATTTTGCCAAAGTTAATAAGAATTTTTTATTTCGCCTTTTATATGAGCATCTTAAGACTTTTATCTCACCGCATCAGCACAATTTTGTTCGTGGACGGTCAACAGTTAGTAATTTGGTCAATATCTCTCAGTTTATTTGTAAGGAGTCAAACAGGGTCAGGTATGGTGTATACAGATTTTAGTAGCACTTTTGGATAGCCTTTTGCTTGAGAAATTATGCTGCTTTGGCTTTACTATTTCTCTGTTGCATTTACTAGAATCCTAATAGATCTAACTATGTATATTATAATGGTTTGCTTTTTGGCTTGTACATCAACAATTTGCTGTAGAGTTTCTCAGCAAAAGCAAGAACTGGACCTTGCTTTTGCTGACGACCTCAAAATTTATACTCCTATTGCAATCTTTGCTGATGCTTTAAGTTTACAAAGTAATATCGATTATGTGGTGGATTGGTGTACTAAACATAATCTAAAGTTAAATATTAATAAATGCTGTTTTGTCTCGTACACTCGAAAGGTAAATCCAATTTCTTCTGCCTAAACTCGTTGAGCAATGTTGTATTGCAAAGAGTTACATACGTGCAAGATCTTGGTGTATAGTTTGATTATTCAATGAGCTAACCTCATCACTAACCTTTGCTTGTCAGCATCTAAAACAGTGGAATTTCTCATGCGTTCGTGCAAATATCAATTACTGAGAATATTGTACTTAGTAGTTTTGTTGTGAACAAGTTGGAGTATGTCTGTCAAGTGTGGTCTCCCCACTATGTCTACCTTCAATTAACAGTTGAAACAGTTCAACATCGTATTCTCAAGTACTTGTCATTTAAGGAGGATGGAGCATAACTGCAGCGTGGAATTGATTACAATTTATTGAAGAGACATTCAATGATTTCCTTAACTTATCGCCGTGAATAGCACGGTGCATGTTTTATATGGAAATTGGTTCATGGAGTCATCGAGAATTCTTTTCTTCTTTCTTCTTCAGATATCCGTGTTCCCAGACCATCCTCTCGCTCTACTTCTTTCTTTGCTTTGCCCTTTTCTAGGACCAATTTGCTACAAGCTTCGCCACTGGTCACAATGTGCCGTTACGCTGATCTGCACTACAATGATATTTTTTATGATAAAATTAATGATCTATAATACTACGTATTTTCTTTTGTATGTATGTACTTTTTAAATATTGTTGTCCTGTAACTGGTAATCCGTTGGAAAATAAACCATTATTATTATTATTATTTTTCATTTCACATATTATTATTATCTGGTATGTTAAAGAGACGCATCGGTCCGAAGACAAGATGGCCCCCTTTTGACGAGTATTAGCGCTAGATGTTCAAGGTACGGGGTATGATGGAACAGGTGTCGAGCATCACGGATTTTTGCATTGGTAAGTACAGGTTGAGTTGTTTGGTAGTTGAAGTTTCTCAAGATTTCTAAGCAGTTTTTTAGGTATTTCGGTCGTCGCCCCTATCACTATGGATACCACCACGACTCTCCGTAGACCCCACATGTCCTTGATCTCATCGGTAAGCGGTAAGTATTTATTATTTTTTTTAGTAATAGTTTTGGTGATGTTGTTTGATAACGGGACTGCGACATCTATTATGTAAGCGGTTTCTTGCGCTCTTAAGGCCAGTACAATATCGGGAATGTTGTTTGGGATAGGCTTGTCAGATATTATCCTCCTATTCCAATAAATGCGGCTGGTGTCTATCTTCGCAACCTGGCGACGACTCATATTCGTGGTAGGCCGGGGGTTCATGTAGGTGTTGATGTTTCTTGCGGGGTTCCAGGTGTATTATCTTGGCTATTCGGCTATGCCTATCCAGATACTGCTTTGGTACCATCACCGAACAGCCAGCCAATAGACGACCGAGGATCTCATCTCTCTTCGCGCACTTACGGCATTTGCTGCCAGGCAGCTGCTCTTTGAGTATTAATCGGCGGTATACTTTGGTTGCCATCACTTGATCTGATATGGCCGTCATGAAACCCTCCGTCTCCGGAAAGAGATGGCTTCTTCTTAACCAGGTCTGCGATGCCACGGTGTCTATAGCACTGTTTTCTATTCCCGACAGGTATCTGCCATGAAGTGCCTTACTCCTTCACTATGTTTTGACTTCTTCAACAGTAAGGATACTGTCTAAAGGGATGAAGTTATTGTCCGCCAGGCGTAGGGGTGTCGCGTTTCTGTCTATCCGTGCTATGGCCTTGTGAAGTTCGTTTTTGCTTTCTCGAAGAAATACTGTCGTAAGTTCTGGATTTGCCGTGAATTGACTACAATGGCACTGGGATACCTCTGCCTCCAAGTCGTCGGGGTAGGTGAAATCGCTCGATGGCAGCTCCGCGGATGGTGCGCGCGATGTTTCGTAAAAGTGACTCTCGTCATTATATCTAGATTAGCGAGGTCTGTATCGCTCCATTTTATTACCCCGTAGCTATATGATAGTATACTGCTTGCATACACACTGACAGCTTTTGCTAGATTTTTGGCACTGAGTTTGGTTTTAAGCAGTGTTGTCAACCTCTGTTGATATTCGGCTTGGAGCTGTTTCCTTGTAGCGCGGCGTGTTCGATTCCGCGCGCTTGTCATCATATTTTTTTTAGTATTGGAAGGGGTGAGAGGAGGAGGGGAGTGACTGTTTTAAATGATAATTTTCTTCTTTGCGAAACATCGGGAGAGAGGATGAATCATCAATGTTTGAAATCACACTTTTTTTTAACATTGGAAGGAGGAGGGAGGAGGGAGGGCAACTTTTTTATATTTTTTTTTTGCTTTTTTCTAAACATTCGGAAAGAGTGCTTTAAAAATGTTTCAAATCATTTTTTTTTAATATTGGACGGGGTGAGAGGGGGAAGGAATTAGTTTTTTAAATGATTCTTTTTTTGTTTTTGAAAAATCGGGAGAAATAATGCATTATAAAATTTTTAAGTCATTTTTTTTTAATATTAGAATGGGGTGAGAAGGGGAGGGGATTGTTTTTTTTTTATGGAAATTGTTTTCTTTTTTTAGAAACATCGTGAGAGAGGATGCATTAGAAATGTTTGAAATATATATTTTTTTATGGTTAAGAGGTAGAGGGCAAGGGGTATTAGGTTTTTTCATTGATAACTTTTATGATTTGAAACATTTTTAATGCATCTTCCTCTTCCGATATTTCGAAAAAAAAAATATTATTAAAAAATAATCCTCCCTCCCCTTCTTCCAATATTAGATAATATGCGATTTTAAACACTTCTAATGCATCCTCTCCCCCGATGTTTTCAAAAAAAGAGAACAATTATCATTTAAAAAACTATTCCCCTCCCCTTCTCACACCTTCCAAAAAAAAATGATTTGAAATATTTTTAATGCCCCCTCTCCTGATATTTAAAAAAAAGAAAAAAAAATCATTAAGAGAAATATTCTCCGCCCCCTCTTTCCTCCTTCCAGTGTTAAAAAAAAAAAATGATTTGGGACATTTCCAATCCATCCTCTCTTTCAAAATGTCGGAAAAAACATAGATAGATTAGATAGATAGATAGTTTATTTATTCAGTGTTACAATAGATAGTGCGTTGAACATGTCAATATAAATAAAAATATATAAAAGTAATATAACACATAACACAAATAAGTTGTAAATAACAAGTACACGTAGAAAAAATAACACGTTAGTCAAACAAGTATAACAAGACAAGATAATAAATTACTATAAAGTAAGTCATCAAATATCACAGATAGGGTTTTTAAAATAGTGGTCGAGTGAGTATATAACTTTTTCCGCTAACTCTTGGTGAATTATTTTCTTAAACATGGTAGAGTTTAAGTCTTTCATTTTTGCAGGTAAGTGATTATATATTTTGATAATTTGAGTAACGACACTTCTATTCACCCCATATGATCCCAGATATTTGTATACTTCTCCTCTTCCTCCATTCCCAATACTCTCTCCCCTCGTATCCCTGTTTCATATCTCGCGTGCTCTCTCCATTTTTCACCCTCCATACTGCTCACTCGGCATTTATCCAGGCCGAATTAAATATTAATGTCCCGGCCGAATTTTGTTACACATTCTAATAGATCTTTCAGGTAGGACTCGTTCGATGCGTACAGTTTAAGGTCATCCATATACCATAAATGACTCAGTGAGACGTTAGTCTGGGGTATATGGTATCCTTTGTTGTGTCTATTTAAAAACGTGGTCAGAGGACGTAAGGCAAGGCAAAACCAGAGAGGACTCAACGCGTCTACCTGGTATATTCCCCTGCATACGTTTATTTTCCCCAAGTTCAATTTAGATGTCGGTGTGTGCAGAACTATAGTGGTACACCATATGTTCATTGCCTGGGACAAGAATGATGTTATACGCTTTTCTACTCCAAATATTGCAAGAGTCTCTCTAAGCCATGAATGTGGGACGCTGTCAAACGCTTTTTGATAATCCACACAAGCTGTAAACATGGAGGTGTGTCTGGTTTTTGCTGAATCTATAATTCCGGAACCAGCTGTTCTTTGCATCCCCTGGACTTCTTGCGGTATCCCTTCTGCTCTTCATCCAGTAATTTGTTGGTTTCGAGGTGAGCATATATTTTACTGGATATTACAGAGGTAAGGATTTTATATATTGTAGGTAAGCATGTAATAGGTCGGTACCTGGAGGGGTCTGGTGAGAATTTATCAGCCTTAGGGACGAGGTAAGTCATTCCCTCAGTAAGAAAGGTGGGCATTAGCTCAGGATGTTCGATTATATAATTGAAACAGGTCGTCAGTTGTTCATGGGTGGAGGTGAATTTAAAATAAATCGCAGAAAATTTTCCTCTATCTGGGCCCCCGCTTCGTCTTTTTCTTCTTCCGTGATGGGTGATTTGCATAGGTTCCTGTAGACGCCCTTCTGGTTGGTTCCGAAATCATTGTTATTATTATTACTATTATTATTATTAAATGTAAGTACTGTGAAAAAGGCAAGTAAAAATACCAATTTTAAATGAATATTATTATATTATAAATATACATTGTACAGTTAAACTGCTTCGACATATTTTTTCATACCTTAGGTAGATATGTGTTTATTCCTCTCGAAGTTAGAATCGATTAGATTCGTAAGAGCTAGGATCCGCATGGTTTGTCCACTGCGACCACTAGGGTCTATTGTAGAGCGGATGTTATGTTGAGTTCATCCAACAAGTTCAGGCTCGTAACGTAGTATCTTGCCGAATAAGATTTTTTCATGTCTTCTAGGGAAAGGGTCAGACTTTCCGAAAGTTACATACCGTAGATGCTATGCCAATGGTAGGTTCTGGTCCCTGAAATTGCTCAGCAGCACCCTTTTTCGCTAGGGTGTCTGCTTCCTCATTTTCGAGAGTGAGTGAGTACCCAGGTACCCAGAAGAGATATTATTGACCATGTGCCATGTATTTAGAATATGTTAACAGCTCCAGATCAGTCCCGAGTTCCATTTATGCACAACTTATGCTCTCAGTACCGTCTGAGAGCCACTAAATTTTTTTATTGATTTATCTGTGTAGTTTCTATCCAATTCACTCTAGTACAGGTAGGTCTAGTAGGTTGTAACATCTTCTGATTCGTATATTTCGACAAAATATTCCTGCATCAGTGTTTTTTTTTTCGGTGCATCTGTTTGGAAAAGAGATAATGAAACATGCATCGATCATTGGTCGAGTACACATCGTGTTCGACGGCATTCCCAGCATGCCGCTGGAGGTAACCGATTCCAGTACCTTGTTTGCCACACAGCCTAAGTGGCGATTGATTCACTATTTGCTATAGATGAAATGCTGTTAGTCTGGCCTCCCTTTCCACTGCAAGGTTTGTAAGTCCAGAAGAGCTTCTAATGCCAATGAAGGGAAAGAAGACATTGCTGCCGTGATAGCCATACTTGCGATGCTTTGAATGGACGTAAGTTTTGCTATGGCTCTGACTTGTTGAGCCTTTTGTCACCTAGCTATTGTTCCATACGTTATGGTTAGACATACCACCATCACATAGAGCAAATGAACCAGTTTTGGAGATAGCCCTCAAGATTTCCCATGTTATCTAGTTTTAGGAAACAATACAGCTGTAACACTGTTTTGATGTGTGTTGTGGATGATATCATCAAGGCAATTGATAAAGGCAATCATACCCTTTTATGGTTGCTTAATATCTCGAAGACCGCCGACACTATTAATCATGACTTAATGTCGGTAATATTGTCCTACTTTGGTTTGGGACCTACTACTGTCAGCTTGTTTGCATAATTACCTTATTGGAAGAACTCATGATAATCAAATTTCTTTGTCCGGTGTCCCGCTGGAGTCTATTTTAGATCCCCGTTTATATGCAATTTCACATGCAACTTTGTTAAATATATAAACAAGTGTAAATACCATGTTTACGCTGACGATACACAGCTATATTACTCATTCTTTGTTCAGGAGATTGATAATGTTTGTTCTTACATTAACTTAGACATAGAAATTTTAAATACTGTATCTAGAAAACATTCTTTGTACTTGTATTCTGTAAAAACCGATCTAATCCTATTGGCCCTAAAGAGGCTAGAAGTGATTTGGTGAATCGTTCTAAGGTAAAAATTGTAACTGATGGTAGAAATATTTTACTTGATGATAATTTAGACTTTGCTAATCATGTTAATGAATGTGTAGATCATTTGTTCCTTTGAGGATGATTTATGCTAGTAGAGGTCTTTTTTTCTCAAAAAATTAAAAAAAAATATTGTGTGAATCGTTGGTTTCTTCCATATGAGTTATTGTGACACTCATTGTGATTCTTGTATTACATCAAATAGAACTCGTAAAATTCAAAAAGTACAAAATTCTTGTCTCAGATTAATTTTTTATCAAACGTTGCTCGCGGATATCGCATAAGTTGTCGGAAGTTGGATGATTGAATACGAAGCTTCGTAGGCTCTTGCATGCGGCCACGCTGTTTCACTCTAACGTGCTTACCCAGAAATCGCCCTATTTGTATAGAAATATCATTTTCAGGAGTGACGACCACAATGTATGTAACTGTTCGGTTTAAGAGAACACTAACTCCTCCTATACACCACTTCGCACATTTCAGGAGACGTTTTACTTATCGCATAACGTGTACATACAATAATATTCCAGTAGATATAAAAAAAAGAATGCTCATTAAATGTATTTAAGAAGAAATTATATCAGCACCTATTCATTAGACAGCAGGGTGGATAGTTTACACTTTTACATTTTTTGTAATCTTGTCGTTTACCTATTGTTAGTTTAAGTCTAATTTTAAGTTATTTATATATACATTTATTATTGGTAAATTAAATTGAATGGGGTTGACTGGAAGAATAGAAAAAGGCATACGACATCCAGCGGAATACTGCAAATGGTTAGTGACATCTACAATGCTTTCGATTCCAAATATATTCCAGAATAACTTTGTTGAATCTATGAATGATCTTATAATATTGTTGGAACCGAAATTTGTCTATACGCGGACGACACGTCACTCTTAGTACACGCTGAAAACCTCCAAAAACTCAATGAAAAATCCCAAAGAGCAGTTGTGTTTGCTGAAGAATGGTTAGCTGCAAATAAACTAAAAATAAATCATAGCAAGACACAAAACATCACATTTACTACCGATAACAGTGTATCATCGGATGGGAAGTTCTTAGGCATCATCATTGACTCTAAATTGAAGTGGAACCAACACATTGATGACTTGAGTATTAAGTTGTTCTCTGCGTTGTACGCTATACAGAGGATAAAATATACAGCAACCCTGGAAGCCGCAAGAACTGTCTACTTCTCGTACTTCCATTCACTCATATCTTATGGAGTCATTTTCTGGGGAATGGCGATCGAGGTGCATAAAATATTTCTAATGCAAAAGCGGGCGCTTATAATCTTGTCCAACCTAAAATATAATCAAAGCTGTACAACATTCTTTTCAGCTCAAAATATACTTGCGTTGCCATCTTTATATATTTTGTCCGTCGTCACGGATGTGCATAACACCCACTTGTATTCCGTAAATGGTCACCTAGATGGTTACTCCACACGAGGAAGAAATGAGGTGAGGGTACCCTACCGCCGCCTGGCCTGTTCCCAGAAGTCAGTGGATTATTGGGGAGCTAAACTATACAATCACTTACCCTTGGAAATAAAACAACTGGCATCCACTGCTTTTGCAAAGCAGGTTAGGAAACTTCTAATGCGAGTTCCTGCTGGTCTAGTCATCTTTTCATGTCTGTTTGTCTTTCCTAACTTGTTTGTTATATATTTATTTATTTATACATTTATATCTGTTTTATTTTTATGTATTGACATTGTATTTATTATTGTACACATTAGCTATATCGACAATTTCTGTAATGGTTCTATTACAAAATAAATACTACACAGATGCTGCTATGTAGCAGTAAGCGAACTCCGTCTTTTTTTTTTCTTCTGGTTGTTCGAAATATAGAATAATTGGTATTTTTTTGTAAGACGGGAAATAAGGATATTATATTACTATTATTATCTTTCGGTATGTCCTTAAGGATAGCTTTGCCTTGTGGGTGATCTTTAATGCCTTATAAATGTGACGCCTAGGTATTTGACATTGTCTGCAAACGTAAGGTTAACTAACACCTTGAATAGTGGATAATAGCAATGTTCTATTTTTCCTGGTGAATGGTACTACTGTGGTTTTGTTCGGGTTAATGGTCAGATTTTCCCCCGCAGGAACCTGTTGGAGGTTGAGGAAATTTCCTTCTCCCCGATACTTCAGTTTAATCAAGCGCTTCAATAATAGCCAGCAGGTCGTCCACCAATACTGACCATTCAATCCTGAAAAAATCCTCCTTTGCAAACTCCCTCTCCCCGGCCTGAACTTGATTACCTCTCCGCTTAGAGTCGTTATGGCAAGCTTGTTCGTAAGAATAGCGACGATCCAGCTTGCTGTGATCGGTTCTACGCCTCAATGTCCATAAATGCTGCACTTGCTAGTTCTTTGGATCCGACAGAGTTTGAAATCCTAGAGACTAAATTGTTCACTGCAAGATAATTGGATTTATTACTGGTTGCAAATAAGGACTTGTGCTTATTTTGAAAGTATCTACATGTTCATCTGCAATATAGTCTGCAAAAGATAAATAAATAAAACAATGACGTAAGCTGCAGGTGTTCTTAATAGGTTCCGAAGTGAATGGAATAAATAGGATATTCATATTATTCTATTAAATGGAATTAAATTAAAACTGTTTCAAGACATGTTTCGGCTATGGGCTATAGCAAAGTTATTTTCTGGTCTTAATTATTTGTTTGTTCGCACCACATTTTTAAAGTGTTGCATTATTTCTTCATACTGACAGTTTTTTTTGCTTGTTTCTCATTGATTTATCTAAATAAATAGTCAATTTAAAACACCTAAACATTTTGTTTAAGATTAAAATTCAAATTTAATAATAGAAAGAAATAGTTCAGTCAAGCGTTTATCAGTTAATTGAAAGCACAGTCTCTTTTAAATATGGACAATGGGTTTTAGCGATAAATTCACCCAAAAACATTTTACTTTTTTGTGTTTTTTAATCTGGGATATGTTGAATAACGAACCTGATTTTTAGTTGTCTACTATAAAAAAAGGTATTATTTGCTGCGCCCAGTTAACGAATAAAACCATAAATATTTTCTTTATTCTTGCAATAATTACCAAAATAAAATGTATTTTACACCTACAATTCTACATGATATAACTAAATGGTTTTGCCAACATCAGTATGAATGAGATACATTTCCGTTTCGGTGAAAGGTTGTCCTGCCACAGCAATTGTCAAAATTACTATCGAACTGGCTGCATAATTCACCCGGCGTACCGACGGTGGGAATATTAATCGGTTTCGCCTCGTAATCGAATTCATTGAAGTAATTATATATGTATTCGATTCTGAGAAAGACCGCGCTGTCTTCATCATAAACGGCATTGTGTTTGTATCCGCCGTACTTATACGTGCTTTTATATCGTACCGTTTCAAAATATCAATAACCTTGAATATTAAATGACAATTTAAAGTAATTTCGTCTGGCAAAACGTCCTTATGCGTTATTAAAACGCAAGGAAGGTGGCCGTTGCGTGGAAAAATTTATACGTAATCCGTTTTGATATCATCCAATAGGAGATCGAAGCACATTAATTTATGTAATAAAATAAAATGCGCGATTGTGCATATTAATTTACTTTCTTATCTGGATATCTAAGGTAGATGACTTGTAATTAAATTATTAATAAATTTGCAGTACAAAAGCATATCATTTCATTCATAAATGGTTTAACAATTACGGGAAAATGGTCGAATTCTGCACACTTAACTTCATACATCTATTACCTTTAATAAGACCGCAACATACATAGTTGATTTCTTTAAATGTAAAACATTAGACATTCAATATTTGCTAAAAAAAGCACTTGAACGATTTCGTTCCTTAAAAAAAATACAACTGAAAACTTAGTGTGCCCAGTGCATACTGATGATGTACTACGTGTGAAAAATGTACTAAATTGTAATTCTTTACTA
Source organism: Protaetia brevitarsis (assembly GCA_004143645.1). Lineage (NCBI taxonomy): Eukaryota > Metazoa > Arthropoda > Insecta > Coleoptera > Scarabaeidae > Protaetia > Protaetia brevitarsis. The sequence continues at coordinate 2,123,599 of RXPK01000030.1, read as the reverse complement.
ATCATATACAGGTATTCCACGTAAATGGTTCATTAAAAGTTCTATTATTTACTTATATTTGAGATTTTGGCACCATTATATGTTTTAAATTGTATATCTTCATTCATAGCATAGCAAATTTGGAGTCTCTACTTGCAGTATTAACCGAGATATTAATTTCTGAATGATGCAATGATTATTCCTAAAAAAAAAGAAAATCTTAAATAACACAAAAACGACAACATGTAGCTATATAGGAATAGCTAATGAAGGCTAACGTATTTATGGTCGTAGATTCCAAAAATTGTAAAAAAATATACCATTCATTTTTAAAATAACAAAGTTGACGTCCATTTTTGGTCAACCGAAAGTGATATTTTGATTAAAGTATTTCACATTTATAATTCCAAATCGAAGAAATACTAGGTGCCAAAATCTCAAATATAAATAAATAACAGAACATCATACTCATACATTAATGAACTACTTACGTGGAATGCCTGTATAGTACTGTTTGCAACAGATGTACAATAAAACAAACTTTTAGATCTAACAACATATATTGAAAGTTTTTATTTTTTACTTCTTCCGTGATTTTTTCATACACAGATCGCAAAATAGTCTTTTGGAGTATACCAGCCACTGCATTCTTCATGAGGTCATCTTCCACATCCCACACATCTGAACCACATTTCATTGTCACGCCCAAATTCGTTACTAACGAAACAGACATCATAATTTATATGACTAATGTCATCATCGTCGTGGTCATCGTGAAATTCATTTTTGTTGAGTTGCTCACGTTCAGTGTCGCTATCAGGCAGTTGCAATTGACGTCCATAGGAGGTTTTTCTGTGCTTCTTAACTTTATTTATGATTGGTTTTTGTAATCTGCTTTCCTTCTTTCTTTTGTTCATTTCTTTCGTTTCTTTCTCTCAGCTTCCTGTAGTTTCTTCTTCATGTCATGGTATCCCTGCTAAAATCTCACAATTTTGTTTCCTAGATTTGACACCATTTCTATTGTCAGCTGAATGAAACAACTCCTCCAGTCAAGGGAGAAATGTCAACTACTCTTACTTCCTGGAAGTTGGAAGTCATTGGTGTAGTTGAACTGTTAGAAGTTCCAGGTACTGGTCTCAAAGCATCTTCTTTGTTTAATTCAATTTGAACATCCTTAGGCATATCAGTGGAATAGTGATAAACGGCGAACTTGTCCGGGTTCATCGGTGAAATACCAGCAGCTGCGAATCCAGGAATTCCTTTGTCCATTGTAGCCACTTTTAAATAAGTCTTGTTGAAAAGTTCAGTAAGTTTATAGTGGGCAATTCTACAATTTGCAGACGCGCACTTCATTTTTAGATAAAAAGAGCACTCCTTTCATAGAAAATGGTTGAAGTGACTGTCAAAGATTAATAAAATCGGATCTGCCTGTGCTGCCTTAGTATTTCTGCCAAAGTGCTGAAGCCAATCAAGAAATAAATTCTTATTTATTCATTGCTTCTTAGAACAGGCATAAACTGCTCCGATTGAACCTCCACGTTGAAGTTGGGAAGATATTTTCAACTTCGTAGGTGGAACGAAATGTCCTGACGCACTCCTGCTGCACATATGAGGAACTGAAGGTACTCAGGCAGAAATATTTCGGGAGAGATCTATTGGAGCCCTCGAAGGTTCTCAAGTTTCCACTGGGCAAGATACTGGGCAAGATACTGGGCTTTATAGAGAACACCAAGCTGCTCGAGTGGAAATAAGAGAATCAATAGGGATGGTACAATGAGCACCAAGCTCAAGTGCCCGGACACCAAGTGCCTACCCTAACCTGAATGAATGAATGAATGAAGTAAAATATATTTTTTTTTGTTGTTCCTCAATATAAACTACTTTATTTTTCAACGAGAATGAATGTTTTTTTTTATTAAGATTCGAAGTATGTGAAATTTGTAATTATTTTAATATGTGCCAGATATTACATTTTCTTCCGCAATAAATGTATAGTAGGGGAAGGTGGGGCAAGATGGGAACATTAAGCTTTAGAACACTGCATCAGGATTGCAAATTGATATACAAGCTTCTAAGTACGCTTGTTGTAATTTTTAAACATTTATCTGCTGATGGATGAATTTACAATTTTTCGATGGGTACTCTTGATGTGAGAAAATTTTGAAAAGAAATGTGTAAATACACATTTCTTTTCAAAGCCCCATGGTGGGGCAAGATGGGGTTCCAGTTAAGAATGGATCGTACCATAAATCTAGGTAATAGGTAAAAAAAAATAGATTCTTAAAATATTCTTAAAAACATGCAGGAACAAAGCTTAAACACTTTAGAGCGAAACTACTTAAAATAAAAAAAAATACAATAACGATAAAAATATTAAACTTAATCTTCACAATTGAGACAGTAGAAGACGAACTCATCCACGTTATTCGCACAGCCTCCATCTATCCAACCTCGCCATCCATGGCATTGTATCAATACTTGAGGATTGAACTTTACGAGAGATGTGTCAATCGATGGGACTCAATGTCAACCCCACTAAGACAACCCTAGTAGCGTTACCAGGAAAAAGAAAATCCAATCTTAGAACCATTAAACTGGATGGCAAAATATAGACTGGAGAGCGGAAGTTAATATCTAGGCCTCACCCTAGACAACAACTTCTGTGGAACCAAACATGAGCTTCGAGGTAACCAACAAGGCCAAAAGAGCTCTGATTGGTGTGTAGAAACTTGCAGAGGAAAAATTGTGGATGCAACCCAAAATACTGCTTTGGATGTATACAGCGATAGTGAGACCGATCATCACCTATGCATCAGTAGCATGGAGCAAAAGAACTTATTCTGGCCACCGCGAGAATTAACTCTCGAAAGTGCAAAGATTAGCATGTGTATGCATAACGGGGCTATTAGAACCTGCCCAACAGCAGCTATTGAAGATAGTATTGGATCTTGCCCCCCTCCACATTGTAGTTGGAGGGCGTGGCGAAAAGAACCGCACTAAGAATGGTCAAGGAAGGAATGATTGGCATAGCCTCATCTCCTGACGGTATCAAACCTGGATATGCCCCGGGATGACATGTTAAAGAAATTTAGCTTTGTGAAGGAATTCACCACAAAGCTAAGTAACAGAAGCGACGTGGATCATAACACCATCTTGATTTTAATAGAAATGCCATCAAATGGTACACTGATGGCCTCCAAACGCAGAAGAGAACTGGAATAGGAATATACGGGCTCTAGAACTACATATTTCGAAAGCTTGGAAAAATACCAAGTATATTTCAGGCGGAAATACACGCTATTGAAGATGTGTTCAGTTCAATATGATTAGGAACTATCGAAACAGGAGATTATATCATGTCTGATAGTCAAGCAGCCATCAAGGCGCTGAGCTCATATGAAATCAGCTCCAAGATGGTCTGGGAATGCCTAGGGACACTAAATGAGCTAGGCAAAAGAAATAAAGTAACCCTCCTGTGGGTTCGCGTCACACAGAGTGGAAGGAAACGAAATAACGGATAACTCGCGAAAAAAGGGGCTGGAATGCCTTCGTAGGGCCTGACCCTTTTGCGGTTAAGTAGCAGTACAATACTGAAGAAACTAAAAATAGAAATGAGCAGAGAAAATCCATTACTGGGAAAATCTCCAGGGAATGACGCAGAGTAAAATTCTTCTGGAACTTATAACCAGAAGAGGTTACAGAATGCATCAACCTGATAAGAACAATATTCGCATATTAACAGGAATACTTTTCAGGCCATTGTAGACTGAAAGACACCTGAGTAAGCTTGGATTGGAAAAAGGATCCTGAATGCAGATTGTGGGAGGGAACAGCATGTAAAATCGGAAGAGGAGACTTACCTAGACTGGGCCCTCTTACATCCTACCACTTTTTAAAAGGAGTTGATTGGAAGGCCATCTTAAAGCGCAAGAATGGGACACAATAGATCCTTTAGGTCGCAGTGTAACACCACCCTTCATCTACATACATACATACATACATCAATACTTCCCCTTACAATACTAACATTGAGCGTCATCTTCCTCAACAGAAGAACTTGATTATTTCCTTGACGTTTTCTAAAAATCTATCTCCTTCTTTCCTTACAAAATTCGGTTCTTGATCTCTTCTGTTTTTTCTTGTTATTTTTTTTTCTTAACTCTCCTCAGCACTTCTAGTCGCCTTCGGAATTCTCCAGACTTCTTTTTTCTTGCAGCAGATTTTTATACGTAGTGCTTGTAAGGATTGTTGTCTTTGAACTCACCATCAAAATAATAACGAAATTCATTTGCAATTTTAATTGCACGCAATAAAAGAATTACGTAAAGCGGCTTTAACCATTTATAACAGCAACAACCTGAAAAAGGTTTTCACGGAACATGCAAACTATTGGGTATTATTTGTACAACGCCTATATTTTTCCACCCTCAAACGCATTAAAACTTTTCTGAGAAGCACAACGTCAGAAGATCGATTGAACGCATTGGCGGTCCTATCAATAAAAAAGAAGTTAATTCAGTCTATTCTGGATTTTGACAACAAAGTCATAGACGTCTTTCCCAGTATGAAAAATAGGAGAATGGATTTTATGTACAAAAAATAACTTTTATTTTGTGCCCACCCTCTTTCATAACTCACGAGCCGCCACTGAATATCACTTTGTGTGTATCTATATTATGGTAATAAAGATTCTTGCAAGAATCGTGGTTTTATTTAAGATCACAAACAATACTTGTGTTTACTACTTGTAATTCTTATTTAATCTAATTGTTAATGCTGTTGCCGAATTCGCTTAACCATGAAAGCTATAAAATAACTGAGTAAAATTGAAAGATTAAAATTTTGCTGTCACAATCGGTAGACTTTAGTGTTTAGCATATCTTCTACCAAATCTTCTCCCCAACGGAAATGAAAAAAAAATCATTAAAAACAAATTAAATTTTTCAAATTTATGTGAAAGGATACGTTATTATAGTTCACACGGTGCCGATGTTACTTGTATTAAAGGCGATTACTGATTACGAATGCAAGGCACTTTCCGAATGGAGAAATGTTTACGATAGTCTGTAATTCAATAATTCGGTACGCAAATCTGTTATTTGAGCGTACAACGTTTGCGTTTGAGACAGTGATATACATTAGGGGGCAGTGATTTCACACACAATGGGCGTACGGAGTGTAAAATTGCGCACGACGAATAACAAAATCGTATAACAATTACATTAGGCTCAGTTTTCTATTGGCCAGGGAGATGATTTGGTTAATTCAATAAGTGCCGGTCTGATGACGGCATTTAAACGGACCTATTGTGGCCCTGTCATTCTGACGGGCCTTTGTTATCATGTCAATCAATTCCAGCGCTGCTACTCCGCGTTGCAACGTAAACGTCATCAAAAAAATGTATATTAATGTGTACGCTGTAATCGGATATTGAATGCTTTTAACGTTTTGATGTTTACTTTCATAAATAAAATAATAACGAAAAATATCAATTTTTGTGAAAATATATTTTGTATGTAACAAAAATACTCGCAACTGTGACGTTGACGACACTACATACTTCAAAATACCTCACAACAAATTCTATGTTCTGGATTATTTGAATAGCACTGAAAATGTATTTTTTTTAAAATATTATGTAGTAGGGATTGCTAATGAAGTAAAAAAAATTGGAACTGCCGACAATTTTAACTTTCTACAAGCGTATGTACAATGAATCAAGATGTGTATCCAGATTTTGTTGCTTACTATTGGTATTTCGGTTGTTAGAAGACGTAGAGCAACGGTTTAAATGCGAATGTTTCGCAGAACTCAATAATCCTAAGAAATATCGTTTCAAATATACCTTAACTTTTTTAAATTTTAAGATATCTTGAGAAAAACCAAAATTTATGGATTTCAATTTTTCTCAGTAATTCGATAATCCTTAGTATAACCGCTTCTAAAGCTTTATATTATTCAGACACTTTTTTAAGACATCTTTTCTGGTGTAAAGAGAAACTCCCGGTTGTCATTTGTTTTCAAATTATTAGCGCTGCCTTTTGTTTTTTATATGGCGGCCATATTGAATTTCTGATTAATTAGATAGTCTTTAAAAAGAGCTCTTCAACGACGTATAACACAGCTGAAAAAAATATTTTTGGTAGAGATATTGATAAAAAAGTAAATTAATCTCTAATATGAAATTGGTAGGTTAGGAAATTGGATAGAGATATGTAGTTGCAAGTAATGCTCTAAAACAACGAAAAGGTACTGACGACTATATTCATATTAATAAAAAACATATTTTTCGATAAAAATGGGAAGCGATAAAATTAAACATCACGACGTCTCACTCTGAATCATCGATGTGAAACAGTGAAATTAATAGGTTATGAAGCTGATCACAAATAGACAAGATATACTAAATAATACTATAAAATAATAAAAATACAACAAAAGTTGGAAATGTAAAAAGGAAAGAATAAGTACTTAAAGAAACTGTTCAAAATGTCGACTATTCTGTTACATACCTTTTTTGATACCTTATTCTAACACAGTTACAAACACTACGAAGTATATTTCCGTTTACTGATTTTGGCAGCTCTTGCAAATTTCCAGAGTTTCTGACGGTTCAAAACTAAATACTTCGTTTTTGGTGGTACCCCATGAATAAAAACCAATGGAAGTAAGATCGAGTGATCTCGCGGGCCATTCCACTAGTTCATTATTTGATACCACTCTCTCATTACAGTTTTATCTCAAAAAAATGTTGCGCATTACGAGTGTTGAGAGCCGGACAACCATCCTGCTGAGAACAGATGTCTTGCATATTGTCAGGGTTAAAAATTTGCTTCAAAATTTTACATTATCTCATCCGTTAGTAGCTCCAAATATATGTTACCAGTTAAATAGTTATCTACAAAGGAAGTCAGAGAAAGAAAATAAAATTTCATACCAATTAAACCGCACCAGAGATTAAAGCCAAATCAAATTAGAAATCTTCTTTGATTTACCAAGTGTAGATTTCAGTAGACCAGTAATGATAGTTATGTCTAATTATAGTTACACCTCAAAAGTTAGAGTAAATCGTGTTTCATCTGTCCACAGTATTTTGCTAGGATAGTTAGCATCATTTTCACATTTTTGTATGTGCCACCTGCTAACTTCTAATCTTCTGTGATAGCCATTATCGATCAAACCATGTAAAATTGTTGATTTTTACGGGTGGTATTTGTTTTTGTTCAAAATTTTGGAGACAGTGGATTTTGGAATTCTAGTTTCCTGAGCTACTCGGCGAATTAATGTGTTTCGATTGTTAGCAACATTTTGCAAAACAGTATTACAACGTATAACAACATCCTAAACTTCGTAGTTAACTCTTTTTTTGTTCAAAGCTTCCAAAGTACAGTAACGTACAAAAACGTTCAGCGTAACGCGTTGAAGAATTCCTATTTGCTTTAAGATACAGTTCCAACATATCAACCTTTTCTTCATTTGAATATTTGTGTGTTATTATTAATAGATACTTCTTAACTTTAATACTTAACAATTATTTAACAGCAATTACTTAATAATAACTGCGAGTACACCTAGTTGTAATCAACTAATCTCTGTTGCGCTAATAGTACTTTGACTAATTTTGTTTCACATTGGCGTTTAATTTCATGGTTTCCTAATGTTATCGAAAAATATGTTTTTTGTTAATAAGAAATTAACCGTCAGCATCCTTCCATTATTTTACAATTACATATCTCTCAAAATCATAGCCTACTAATTTCATATTAGAAATTAATTCACTTTTTTGTCAATATCTCGGCTATAAATAAGATTTTTTTCAGCTATATTTACATCTTTGAAAAGCTCTTTTTAAAGACTATCTAATTAAACAATAATTGAATATGGCCATCATATAAAAAACAAAAGATAACGCTAATAACTTGAAAACAAATGACAAAATTGTCTTAAAAAAGTGTCTGAATAATGTAAAGCCTTAGACGTTAAGGATTATCGAATTATTGAGAAAATTTGAAATAGACAATATCGATTTTTTCAAAATATCTGAAAATCTAAAAAAGTTAGGCAAATTTGAAACGATATTTCTTGGGGTTAGCCGGCAGTGCGGTTGTGAAGGAAGGGTGCATTATTGTCAATCTTGAAAGTCAAGCAGCAATATGCGGTACCGGTTGTTGATGGGTGCTCGCGTGGGTAACCATTCGAACAGTACTTTCGGTGCGTTTCCACACTCTAAGCCAAGAGCCTTCAAGACCTGTAGTGCTGGGTTATTATTATTGTAGATATGTAAAATGTATAATATCCTAAAAACCTACTTTTAAAATACATTTAATGTCAGTAAATATCAAAGCTAAACACGGCAATAGTTTTTTTTTGCAAGAAGACTCATTAATATCTATAAATATTTTACTGATACAACAAAAAATATCTAAATTAAACCTAATATTTTAATCGCATCCAACGATTAAATGTCTGTGATTTTTCGAATCTCTTGTAGAACGAACGTCCAGTGTTACTTGAAGACCTTCCCTTGGACGTACGACAAACAACCACTTGGCAAAATAACATGACTATAACGTCGTCTAAATGTTATCTTGTAACGCGAAATGTTCAAAAATATATACAACGTACCACTATGCAGTAACTTTTATACGACTTTGTTAATGTTCGCCTAAGCGATGTTACGTAAACAATATTTTCCCCAGTACTGTTAATACGAGGTCTTCGAGTAACCTTACTTCAACATGACGATTAATGTTGAAGTATAGCTCTTCCGTAACATTTCTCATATGTTAAAGAGAAATATTGATACAGTGTGGCTGGTATATCTACGCTAATGTTTCTATTAGGATCTTTTATTTACTCCAACAAGTTCTTGCTGCATTATACAAGGAACAATGATGTGAGGTTTATCGAGAGGTATATTAATTGATATAAAAACGGGATCTCAATCAATCTTATTGAAATTCAATGTTAATATTATAATTTCATGTTACCCTCCATACATCGGGCCCCTCTGTTTATACGAATTTATCTTCACTTACTAAAATTACAATATTAACATTAAACATTAATGCCGAAAAATAATAATGGATAAGACATTTTTATAATATGAACATTGATAGGTATTTTTTGTAGTTATTTTTTTGCAGATACATTAAAAATGGTCAATCATATATTATATATAGTTCTATATAAAAACTAAATAGTACTACTATGAATAATATTGTAAATAGCTATTTAGTAAACGAAACATACATTAATAAATACTTTTAAAAGTAAAATGCTGTTTACAGAAGACAATAATAGCAGTCATTTGATTTAAAAAAAAGTTACATTATATTACATTTTAATAAACTTCAGTATTGGCAAACAGATTATGGGGCACTAAATTAACATGAATAGAATCAAAACAAAACTCACAACACATAGAAAAATGCCCGAATGCATTTTATTCCTTTGAACATTTTGCTGTTTTTCTATCAAATCTTTGTTTTTTGCTATAACGAAACCATTCCATGACAGTTATTTCGTATTCTGTATCTGTGAGTACAATATTTCTTCTAATTCTCTCTGAAATTAAAAAAAAAAGACACCGTCAAAAATAGAGATCAGAAAAGCTATTTTATTTATATGAAAATTGAGGATAAGCTGCATATTTTATATATAACACTGTTTATAATTATTATAAACTTTGTATTTGATCAAGAATTACTATGAATCCTAAGAATGACATTACGTGACATTGCTTATCCTTACAGCACAACAGGTAGGTTTTACTATAACATATATAGGTTATGATATACATAATACATATCTGTCTTAAAGATCTTCGATGAATTTGAAAGGATCGACATACCTACTCGCATTATATATAAAACTTACCTGATAATGTTGATTCATTATTGACGGGAATTTTTTCTCATCAAAACAATTGCGACACACAATCCTAAGATAGTCCTATCCACGCCCTGTCCAGTCACGATTACCGTATATTGTGAAAGAGGGGGTTCACAGGTTCACGCCAACTCGTGTATGCGCGGTACGAAAAAACTTGTGATGGCAAACGATACTAACTTTTACAAGTGCGCAGTGCGCAACCACAACCCCATTAACATGATTATTAGACTATAACAAAATGTTAAAAAATTTCATCACCATTATTTACTTAACTACTAGTTATAGAGAAAATTTGCTCCATTAGTTTTGTGTTTTCAAAATTCTAAATTTGCAGAAACATACGTACCTATCTTACACTTATAAAATGTTGTAACATTCCTTGTAATGATTCACCTTGTAAATATGGCAATGTAACAACTAAATATTACCTCAACATTTCTGACAACAAAGTTTTTGTTTTTGCAACATTGTTTTAAAATATTTTTTCCTGATTACATTGAAATGTTACTGTAATGGTCTGCAATATTTCTATCATAATTTAATGTTGCTGCAAAATTTCAGTAACATGTTTTTGTTTAACATCGCTGTCTAGTAAATAATGTAATATTACTGGGATATCTGCAATATTACTTGCCAAGTGGGAATGTGGTTCCAACATGACGATTGTCCAACACATTATTCAAGAATAGCACGAGAAAAATACTTCTCGATCGAGCCTACAATCGTCGATGAATCGGAAGAGACGGTCCAGTGTCTTGGCCTGCAAGATCGCCAAATCTTACTTCCCCTGACTTCTCTTTGTGGGGCCACTTGAAGTCTGAAGTTTAAGTGCCCACGAGGGAAAACATGATTGAGCAAATTACCAACGCTTGTGCAAGGATTACGCCGGAAACACTTCTCAGTTGTGTGTAATCATTTCAATTGCGAATAAATAAATGTATCGAAGTGAAGGGGCACAATTTTGAGCACATGGCTTTTTGAAATGTTAGTTGATGTTAAAATAAAAAAACACAAAATCATGTTTGCTTGCTTCTCTTTTTTGTGTTTTTTTCTGGACGTTCACAATCATGTTTCTTTTTGCGATTACAGCGCAATCTGTTACGAATCGAAAAAAGTTTCAAACAAAAACTACATACTTCATGGCGTAGAATCCGAATCTGCAATACAGAATGGGGGTTGCCATTTAAGATTTCAAAGTCTCAGCGAACAGACCTATACCTACATATCTAAAATTAGTAAACAAATTTTGAATTTCTCCCAATTATTTTCCGTAACTTTGAAAAAAGGTATACATTAAAGTAACTGTAGTAGGCAAATTCTTGTTTTAACGTTGACGTTACTAAACATAAATTCAAGAAATTTAAATATATCTACTAAGATTTGGTTTGATTTGGTTGATTTGAATCTAGCAGTATTTGTAAGTTAGATAATTTACGGTTATTGTTAGACCACCAACATTCATACATGTGCACATACCTACCTGAAATGTTAATGTATTAACTGTAATAAAAGAAGTTCCTATAGCGATAAAGAAATTAGTTACAAAGTGTTAATGAGATGCATAAAACGCGTTCCTACTCCCGCGATATTTCCAGTTGTGCTCGTAAATAAGGACCTCATTTGTAAAGCGTACCCAGGGAACGTAGACTTAATAAATCAGTGTTGTTTAGCGGCGACACTAGCCGATATAGCCATATGTGAAGTCGGCGGAGGATGAAGAAAAGAAACTACTGAAAACTTCATGGGCCAGAGGACAAGCGTTTACTTTGATAGACTGCCGACCGCCGACCGCCACTGAAAATGTGACAATTTTTAACGCCTTCGCAACCAAAACAAGGGAAATAAAAAATGTGGCGTTACCACACTAATAGGGCTATAAATGAACGTGGTCGATTAATTTTGAGTTATTAATTACTTACACACACTGAATAGACCAGTACGGTCTATACCATACGGTTTAGTAAATTAATTGCGTTATAGCAAAAAATTTACCTAACTAAACCATTTATAAGATGCATTTGTAACTGAAGAATCTTTAGAGCCATATTACACACGTTTCAAAAAAAGAAAATTATTACCTATACTGTAGGCTTCCTAAAAAGGAATATTTGGATAAGGTCTATAATAAAAAAAAAAAATTGTAATTGGCGACTGGTAATGTGTCTGTAACCAATTTAACTAGCTAAAATGCAGCCCTGTTAGGTATCAGAAGATTTCTAGTGGGAGATGGGTAATTATACTTATTTTTTCTTGATTATTTGGGGTTTTAAATGTTAGCAACAAAAATGCATCGAAACATACAGTATGTTTCGAAATTCCATTTTTCATTCGTTTACCAAAAATAACATATTTTCATATTCACTGCCTATTACGCAAGAATTAAATTACAATCATAATTCTTTTCTGGTTATTTAGGTACCTACCTAATATTGTTTATCTCTGATATAGCAACAATTTATTTATGAAAAGCTAAATAATTCCAATTTATCCTAAACTTTGTGCTCCATCTAAGGGTACCACACGAGGCTCCCTATTCCAAGTCCTATATGTATAGATTCCATAACAATTAAAATGATCCTACACTAATTAAATAATTTACCGATAATTATATAGATAGTGGCGAATTATCTTGACAGCCAGATTACAGTTTCCTTTGTCGCTGAATCTTTGAAATGAGTGTATAAACAAAGATGGTCTCCACTGTTGCCAAATTCTTTACTTACTTGGCTCGGTGGACTAAATGCTGTTTTGTATCGTATATGGATTCAAAATATGTATATTGTTTAAAAAAATTCTTCCAGCGACCTCTGTGTTTCAATTGTGTAATCCGTTGTAGTGTACTACATTGACAGCTATTGTACAATTTAAGGCATAATAAGTGACATAAATAAGACATATTTTGGAATAATATTGCATAAGAACAATTATAGTGCCCCCATCGGTTTTTCTTCATAATTACTCTTTAAAGCCCCCTCTTAACTAATGCTCCAGCTTCCGTGCGTGATCGTCACACATCAGTGAGTGGACATTCAAATAAAACGTTAACTACTCTATCTACCCCACTGCATTCACAATGCAAATCATTAATCCTTCCAATTTTACAAAAAATTCCTTTAAAATTACCCGTTATTAATTCTACCGTCTGATACTGCAAACGAGCCCTCATTTTCTTAAAACATGTTACGTTACCGACAAATTTCCTAGTCCACCTCCCATTTAAAGTTATATCTCACCTACTTTGCCTTTTACTATTGAGTATATCCCTAAACGCGTTTTTGACTACGCTAGCTGGAATTAACTCATACCTAATTATCGCGGTATGCCCACTAGACACCGCGTCCCCGCGCCCGGTGGACCCCTAGTCTAGAAAAGTTGACCACCCGCATCCCGCAACATACTCCAGGTGTTTACTAACAAATCGGTCGGATTTTTTAAATTTCCTGATGTCTCTAGTATAGATAAATTATGAGTTATAATTCGCACGTCCTATGCAACGTACTGCCTTTGGACAACGAAGCCACCAAAACCTGGGTCGTGGAGGTCGTGGCATGCATATGGCGCGGATTTAAGTTTTAAGGATTTAGTTAGCTATGATCCCAGGAAAAGAGGAATCAGTAGAGGCGGTTATCTACAGATCCCGCACTTAAATCCGCGCCAAGCATGCTATGATCCCAGCATGCCATGACCTCCACGAACCAGGTTTTGATGGCTTCGTTGTCATCCAAAGGCAGTACGTTACAGAGGACACGTCTGGACAAGCAAGATCTAGGTCTATGTACATGGCATTTCCATTGACAAAGCATCGTTTAGGATCGTTGACAAGAACCAGTACCGGGCATTCATTAAGTTCGGGAGAACTAACTCAGGATCCCAAAATATCTCAATGGCGAAGACAAGGGTAATCTAAGGAAACCTTCAACATAGTAAGGCGGTTTCGGCAAAACTTGCAGTGGCGATGACGTACTTCGACTTCGCACTCGCACAGAATCCCCGGGTTTACAGGGGCAAGGAGATAAGGAGTTCGGGGTATCGATTATGAACTGATTTACAGTAGAAAATCCGAGATTCCCAGAACCTGCATTTTGGGTAAAGAAAAATCTTAAAATACTGCTTTTAACCAGTACCCTTGTTTCCGAGACTTAGACACAATTAAAATCAGGTGATAACCCTGATCTACCAGCAACCCGGGAAGTGTAAGGCCTGATGATGAGCAGGAGAGGTAGTGGATCGCAACTCATCATCGGTTGTGATGCAAATACTGACCACACAATCTGGGTTACTAGCAACAACAACTCTACTACAATTTATTATGACAAATAATATAGACATACTAAATGTGGGCAGTGAACCTTCTTTCATAAATTAAAAAAAGGAAAGACGTAATAGATGTAAAAAGGAAAGATGTAATAGATGTAACTTAGCAACTACCTATGTAGGAAGAAACGTCTATGATTGACACGTGTCTGATGAGGAGAGCTACTCAGATCATAGGCACATCAATTTTAATAAGCGAGCATGCATCTATAAGTGGAACTAATCGTAATTCTCGAAGAACTGACTGGGAAGCTTATGCAGCAGCACTAAAATGCAGTCTGAAAAGGATTCAGCGAAAGATCTATTGTGTCCCCGTTCTTGCTGCTTTACAGCTGGCCTTCCAATCATATTCCTTTCAGAAAGTGTAGGATATCAGAAGGCCCCACGTTAGGTAAGTCCACTTCCACAGAGCCCCGCACGCAGAGGTAAGGCTAAATACAATGGGTTGCGCCTTGTCTTGAGCGAACCCTGACAAGATGGCCTTTCCCCTATCCACCACCTGGGGACGCGATAAGCAACATAATATACCTGCAATTCGTAGCAGGGTAAATTCAAAGACGCCATTACATCAGCGTTCAGATCAACGGGTAGGTGCAAACAGCATTTAGTTGCAATAATCAAACATTCTTATATCATCTCCAATGTCTTGTATCAAAAAGCGTTTTTCGAAACACAAAAATGTTTACTGGGTAATACCCGTTATTATGCAGTTTTCTCTGTTTATAAGAGAGGTGATTATGGAAGAAATGTTGCTTTTAACAGTGTCATGTCGAAGTATAAAATTTTCGATAGTACTTTTCTGATGTCCTAACTTTGAGACTGCTCGCATTATAATGGTGTTGTGTAGTTTTTTATGCAATTATTTTCCACACGTCCGAAAGTGTCGCTTTAGAAACGTGATGTCGCGTTTTATGTTTCGAACATAGTGTCTCATCGTGTTGTATGTTTACTAGCTCTGGCAAAGCCTCAGCATTCTAAAGTACCCAATCAAAGATATGGCGATAGATTTTTGTCCCTGTCGAGTTTCATCATCTGTGGGCAATTCTCATTGTCCACTTTTCCCATAATCATAGAAATCCTTGTCGAACATAGATAATTCTCAGGATGTGAGATAGCAGTGGCGGGCCGTGACAATATTGAGTGGTGGGGCCAATCTCCGATCAACCTCCCCCTACCCCCTCTACTCCAGTTTTTTTTGTATTAATCTTACAAAGTTTTGAATCAATTTAGTTCAGTTGGCAGTAACTTATTACCTCGTTTATTGCTAACTAAAATAATACCCAGACAAAAAATTTAATGTAGATAAATTTAGGAGACATTTTAAAATACATTAAGTTCTTATCGGAAATACTGATCTACTTAAATATAAATACTAACGTATTGCTGTGAACTGATGGTACCAGCATATATGAAAAGTGAAATTAAAAAAAAAATTAAATCAACAAGCTCAGCGGATAAAAATTCAAAAGGGCGCAAAAGATTCTTTGATCTCAGGCTTACATTCGCAATTAAACTAATCTTGAAAAGTAAAATGTGGGCGTAAGTAAATCTTCAATTATTAAAATTGCAAAGGTTGAATTCAAAATAAAAGATACGAAATTTAGAATGATATTTACAATCATTAATTTTATTGTTAAAAAAAAGAAAAAAAAAACATAATACAAATTACAGGGGTAAAAAAAAACCGTAGACAGAAGGTCTTGGTTAAAACCAAACCCTGCGTGAATTTACAATTTAAAAAGGACAATGCAAGTCCTTTAACAAACAAAATGGTAGATTTGTTCTAGAAGAAAATCCAAATCGCACAAAAAATCCACGTGGTCTAAAAATTACAACACACAAAAATTAATTTAAACGTGGACGACCAAGTGTAAAATATGAAATTAATATTTAATTTCACCTTAACCGAGGTGATTAAATATTCAAAACTAAAATTGAAAACTACAAAACGGAAAATTAAACTCTTTAAACAAAAAAAAAACACAATTTTCTTCTAAAGCAAATTACAATAATTACCGATCTTATATCCAAAATGTGCATAATTAAACACAACAGCAATAATTAATTAAAAGAGTTCCTTGAAAGCTGATAAAATTCAATTAAACCGAACTACATTTTAAATAAAAATGAATTTACCAAAAATGGCATCAAAGAAAATAAACAACATCTACTTACGGGTAACTTTCAACGAACTACCTTTTGAGAGGCCCTACATCGCATACATATATAAAATTATCTGCGTGCACTCGCAGCGCATAAAATACAACGAGAATTCTCTTGAATATTACAAAATACAAAATATATATACAATACTGGCGAAGGCAATAAGTACAAATGACTGAAATTAATATAAACAGCTGAACAATTAAATACTTAAATTCATCAAACAAATCTATTAACAAAATCTTACTTAAAAATAAAATATTAACTTCTGAGAGAATTTGCCCGACGCATCGGCAAAGATTGATCTCAAATAAAAGCATAACACCGAATTTATAAACCCCGGGGTGCCAGACCATAGCAGTATTTCCTTCGAACTTGCATATATTTAGTCTTTAAACTGCACAGCGACCATGTACGTCACTTATTTACATTCCCCCACTTAACTAACGCAAAATTATTCAGGTGTTTTTGTGATTTTATATTGACGAAAACATAACACAACACAGAGCACATGAGTTATTTAAGGAAAGATCGTAAAGTAAGATATACTGAATATTTTATGCACAACCCCTCGTCGTATTTCTTACAAAGAAATGGGAAATGGGTGAGTGTATTTAGATGTTATAGTGGCTATCGTCAACATTTACAATTAGGTGTTCCAAATTGAACATATTTGTAGATGGAAACCCAATTTTTATTGCGAGAAAGTGTCTAAACCGAAGTCCGTACGCGATGGTTCTCTACATATGTTTCTACTTTCAATAATCTTTCTTCGCCGGCTCTCTGCATCTGACCATCGTCTGAAGGACACGCTTGCGTACCGTGATTGTCGGACACCCTTCCCGCACAGTGCCGAGCACTAACGAGATGACTCGATCAACCAGCGGGCAGCGGGTCACGAAACGGCTGGCCCCACTTCAATGTAATATTTGCATATACTGCGACTACCCCCTCTTCCGCTAGCTCCGCGCGGATACCTACAAACGTCTGAAATCAGGGGCCAATCTAGACGTGGCCCCAATTCGCCGCTTGTCTGCATAAATAACTACAAAGCGCGTTTGGTCGCATCAAATCATGGGAATCGCAACGTTCGTTCTGTACTTATATGTGTTGTGTGCGTGTATGTATGTGTATATATTTATCGGTATTTTTACAGAAAATAAAAGCTCCTTAATTATTAGTTGTAATTTGCAACGGTGGGGCCATGGCCCCATAGCTCTTTAAGAGGAATCGCCCCTGTGAGTATTCCATTTTTTCGTTTTTACACAATATATATATATAGATCTCTCTTTATAGATCTAACCATGTTACACACAGAACATGCGCTCGTTGAAGAACACACGGTTAAAGGGTCAGTCTTGTGTATTGTATTTGCAATAAAATACAATAAGTGTGTGAATATTATTTACAATTTGCATTTATTCAACCTATACGGCTTAGCCCATCCACATTTCTAGATAGGAACGCTATGTTAATATTACGCTTGTATGGAACGACTACATATACAGTGAGTCCCCGGATCACTGCATCAATAGGTAAAAAGGTCTGAAAATTTTTGAGCCGAAATTTCATCTTGTGGAGTTTAGCCATACTTGGATAAAAAGTAGTTTGTGCCCTACTTTTAGTTTTGAAAAATCAAGTATGCCTTGAAAATTTGCAAAAAGGTGTTTTTTTTTCTCACTAATAAAGTGCATTTTTATAGGAGATACCTACTACAAAATGTTATTAAGAAAAGTTATCCAAGTTAATAAATTATCCAAGTATGCCAAATTTAGATAGAATCAAGCATACTTTGGTAATTTAAGAAGAAGAACGAAAAATATGTTCTTCCCACTAACAAAATGCCTTTTTTGTATGAGAACCTATTGCGTTTTAAAAAGATAACAAACATTTCCAAGACATGCTTGATCCTGTTTAAATTTTGCACACTTTACATAATTACATAATTTATCAATCTGAACAACTTTTATTAATACTTTATCGTATGTTCTATAAAGAGGCACTTTATTAATATGAAGAGTAACTTTTTTTGTAAATTTCCAAAGTATGTTTGATCTTATTTAAATTAACAGAATGAATTAAATAATTCATTAATCTGAACAGCTTCTTTTGATAATATTTTGTTGTATCTCTCCTACAAAAAAAGGCACTTTAAAACAACCTTTTTGTAAAATTTCAAGGCCTTGATTTTTCAAAAGTGAAAGTATGACAGAAATTACTTTCTATCTAAACCCCCAGATGTAGTTTCAACTCAAAAAATTTCAACTGTTTTTACCTATTTATGCGTCGATCCGGGGACACATTGTATAGCAATGAAGGGCGGGCTTATTACGGACAGCAGCGAGTTTTTATACATAAGTTTATGTCCTATAGAAAGGTGTACGCGTTACCAACCAGTATATGTATATAGGTTCTTGCGGATACTAAAACGTGCAATTTCATTTACAATCATATTTTCTTTATTATTTGCAAAGGAAAGCGATTCTCACTGCAAACAGAAATTTATACAAACAAGTACAGCATAAATATGTAAACAATCAATCTTCTATGCCTCAGCTTATCATCGTTGAGGGTAATTTATATCAGATTTTGGTACAAATAACAACTAATTAAGTTTTTTTAATTATGATAAAAAAGACAAATAAATGTAATAAGTATCAGTTGCTGCAAAATAACGTCTGGTTCCCAGATTTAGTAACAAATATAATTATTTTAAATTATCATTTGCCCTCACTCTCCTTCTCCAGTTAAAAAACGATCAATAAATAACGTGGTGTAAAACAGTGGCAAGTTGTTGATATTACTCTTTTAGAATACAAATTTCGCGAATTTGAACATATATTCTTACAAAACCCTTTTCTAGGATACATTTGATGCCGGTGATGTGGAAACTTACAATACAGCAATGCTAATGTGGTTACATATACGAAATTATTCTAACTGGTGACAAATATTAGAAATAAATATTTTGTGAAGCGTTATGTATTTATAAAACTTCAAAAGCAATGCATAAGTTGTTTGCGCTAGTAGAGCAAATAATAAGTGTATAATATATAAAATAATATAAAATTATAAAAGAAAACAACAATTAACTTTTTAAGTTTGGTTTACGTATACGATGGTAATTGGGCAACATTTTGAAAAGCGTGTCCATTTGAAGTGTTTGTTGCTGAAAAAGAAGTAAAGTAGATCAACTTTCATTGTGCTACATTAAAATTTACCCCAGGGCCACACAATGCTTCTCTCTGCAAACATTTTTCACCATATATAATTGTATTTTCTGGGAGAATCTGTTCTTCAGTTACATAACACCCAGCACCAATGATACAACCATTAGTTACGTTACCTTACTACCAACAAAACACTTTGATTCGAAGATGTTATTATCACCAATTTTACATGCTTCAACGTTGCAACCAACTTCAAACACATTGTTTGAACCTATTATTAATACTGGTATATTTTTCTGTTCTTCCCTATCAAAAGGAACTCTACAATATTCAATAATTAATAATACTCCAATGAACCAGATTGTTAATAATCTCATAAGTCAAATATTCACTTACCTATGGGTAATTTTAGATTGTTCCTCAATTAAGCATTTCTCACCGATTATTATTGGACCCGCTTCAGCATTAATAGAAGCACATGGGTGCATTATACTACCTGCTCCAATCGTTACATCTCCCCTCAGTTTCGCTTCATGGCACACTATAGCCCCGGCTATAATTTTAGCACTGAAAAATGGTTACAGTCAATACAGGTATCAAGACCACAACAGATTTTAAAACATACTTATTTCTAGAAGTCATGTTTTTTTTTTGAAAGCGTTCTTTGTATTTAAATATTGAAATAATAAAAAACCATTAACATTCTTTACAACTTAACTCAAATCTTTTTGTAGGTTATATCTGTTTGTTAGTCTGTGGTGTCAAGTAGTATAATCATAATTGTAGTCGATAATACAGATCCCTGTGATCGAGCTTTATTGAGGCCAGTCGAGGTCAAACCAGGGGGTGGAAACTTACTGCTCTCTTTTGTCGATAAGTTTACGCGCCACCAACTTCAGCCCACCGAACTACAACTAATCTGGCGGTACATTCAGTTGTATATATTTTTAATATCCAAGTCTTTTATTTGGATATATACACATATGATAAAATTTGGATATAAATACGATACTAAAGTAATATATAAAAATACTTTATTATTATTATTATATATTATGTATTATATATTATATATAATAGTATCAAAACAAATAATGAATTGGAATTATATATTCGTGGTAGTAGCGAACTTGTTATTAAAGATAATACTTAGTTGTGAAGAAATGATTTAGTTCGAAGTTTCGCAATGGTCCACCATACATAATAAAAAAAGTAATATTGAGTTTATATTTGTTATTATTATGTTTATTTTTTAAATAATTAAAACGAATTTTATCAATCTTGAAAAATATGAAGTTTCAGTTTTGTAATTGGTAATTTTGAAAAAGCTATGATGTACCACAGCGAAACAGCGAATTAAATTATTTCTTCACAATTTAAGTATTATTTTTAATAACTAATCCGCTACTAGCACGAATATATAATTCCAATTCTTGGAGCAACCCACGGACAAGAACACACATACAAAATAATAAAGATTATTTCTTTATTCCAAAACGATAATGAAAAGTATAAATATTTTTTCTATAAACGATAAATAAATTTATTTATTTTCGTTTCTAAACGTTTTCTTAGTTTCTAATTTAATGGCATGCTCTATGTGCGCAGTTCTAAGTTTTGTGTTATGTTTATGTAATATTTTTACTTGATTTACTTATGTTTACTATTACATAATAGTAGAAATTCGTTTTTTATTATAAAAAATAAATATTTAGTTTGGAGTACAAATCGCCATTTATTTTTACATATATCCACCACTTATTTATAAAAAACAGCATACATGATGACGGGTTCGCGCTCTTTCTCTTGATTAGCTGAAAAGTTATGAGGTAACCTTGTATATACGGACCTTGAGGAGCACTTGCTTTTTTCCTTTTTTTTCTCAAGTTTTGCGATTAGGGCAGTTTACAGTGTCATTGTTATTCGTTTACTGGTAGAAAGCAATAAAACTAACGTTTGTTTAAATAGATCTAGTATGATTTAATCTCGACAGAAACCATATAATATAAAAAAACAAGAACACGAAATTTGGAAAACTTCTATTAGAAACTATAAACATAAAATACATTAGGAAAATCAAGCCACTATAATAAGTGATAACCAACAAATAGCACCATATATGCACAATTATTGTACCCTATTCTTACGAGTAAGAATCGTACGATTCTTGCGATGCCACGATGCCGATTCCTACGATGCCAGTCTTAATGATTACCTACTCGCATCGTCGGGAAAGGTAATCGCCGATTATTAATCGACTACATTTTTACTTACTCGTGCAAGTCTCTGGTATCCTCTATGAGCAGTTTCATTATCCACGTGATCTCCACTCGAAAAAGGTGGTGCTGGAGCTATAGGAAATTCAAATTCAAATTCAAAATTTAGAAATTTATTTATATTTACGGCTACGCTATAATTTATTATGCGAAGGGGTAGCTATAATTTATTATGCGTAACCAACAATTTTGTAAGATATTTCTAGTTTTTCATAATGGTACTTTAAATATAAACGTTGGAAAAAAAGGACAGTAAAGCGGGAGTGATTTTGGTGTAAAAATGTATGTAGGTATTTTGAAAAAAGTAGTTTAATAAGCATTTTAGAAGTGGAAAAGCGTCATTAATATATTTATTTTATGTCAACACTAATTTTTTACTTTATTTTTACAAAACACTTTAACGTTTAACGGACGAAGCAAGAGCACAATGTACTAATTGTGCACTAATTTTCACGGAGATTTTATGTATTTTAATTTTTTATGTAGTGTGTCATGCGCTGGGGGTTACGCATTTCAATGTGGGATAAACACGGTTTATGGTTATTACGGTAATATTTATTTTAGTAGCATGTAACATCTAATCTTGCCCAAGTTTAAGTATTTTGTATTTGTTTGGTGTAATATTATTGTACTTATAGTTCATTATTAATTATATATATAATTGTAATATAAGTTTCGTGCTATTTCATTTTGTTTCTGTAATTTATAACTAGCCAAGCTCTTCAATCTAACATACAGAAAAAACAAATGAAACCTATTCACTGAATTTGACCAATTTCATAATTCATAATCTTATTTAACCGGATTGACTTCAACACTAAAGGCCGCTTTACATTTCGCAATTTTTGGTATTGCGTGCAATAAAATTGCGCACAATGAAATATTAGAACACGTTCTATTCCCTGCAATACCAATAAGATTGCACACAGCTGATCGAAATCCATTGAATGCGCATGCACTATTTGTATTGCACGCAATACCAAAAATTGCGAACTGTAAAGCGGCCTTAAGGTTACTATAAGCCAAACCGACTGGGTCTTTGATTATAGCTCTATTTTTGATTTTAGGAAAAAGTATCTTGTACAATAGTTTTACAGAATTCAATGCTGCATAACCTAAAAATATTTTTGACTATACAGGATGTTCCAAAGTAGGAAAACGCGTACTTACTCCGTTAAGTTAAAAAGGAAAAAGAAAAATAACATCATTTTTTATAAGCTACTATATGTGTATCTGTAATAACAACGATGTTGTTTACGCTTTTGTAAAAAAAGGCCCTGCTGAGAGCTTTCGGTTAAGGCGGCGTAGTTTGTATATGCATTTGTTTTAGATATATCATATTTTTTAAATATCATACATACATACTTAGCTTGATACGACAGTGAAATTAAAATTGATATAATTATATACAGGGTTCACTATAGCCCTGAACATTTGCTTAGCTTTAGCCCAAGGTCACTTGATTTTTTTTTAAATAGCGGTGCATATCTTTGCTTTTGCTAAATTAACCCTTACGTAAAGGCCTTTTAATTTATCCTAATAACTATTGTAGATAATTATTTTCAAATAAATTCAATGTTTTTTTTTTTTCATTTTCAAGTCAGCTTAATATATAAACACGATATAACTAAGCGAAGCCACAAATTAGTAAGTACATCGGTATCGGATCATAAAATACAAAACTAATATCACGTTTTTTGAAAATAGAAAGAAATTTGGCGTCATTCGTCTTTGATTAGCAGAAACTATATTTCCGATGTTTAGTAGGATAAGGTAATTACCATAACCTACCAAACAACCATTATATTTAACTAATAGTAATTAAAAGACAAAGCTATCAAAAAAAAATTATATAATACCTTTTCCGTGATTTCTTTTTTTAAAACTACCTAAAGAGACTTATGCATAAGAAAGAGCCTTCCACATAGGAAAATAGGAAAAATGAGGGAAGCATTTATATTCATTCAGGGGCGGTTCCTCTTAAAGAGCCACGAGACCAAGTTGCCCGCAGATTGGCCCCAGCACTCGATATTATCATGAGCCACTACTGCATCCGTTTCGTAGAATTGTTGAAAAACTGCCCCAAAATTTGCAAAAGAGGGTAGAATTGTGCTTAACAGAAAGAGGATATATTTTTCAACATCAGCTCTATAAATTTTGATAATTAAGATGCATTTTGTAGTAGTTTAACGTTTAATGTTCATTTATTTTATTATAAATAAAAGACAAACGTTAAATCTTGTTTTGACGGTTTATGAATAAAATACATGCAATTTAAGTAATTAAGTAAATATATAATAAAATACATAAACAATCACTGAGATGTAAGAATTATTTGAATTACATATAAAATTATATATTTTTCTTGTTAAAGGTTTAGTAGAATATTGGCTGGATGATATTAAAACAGTTTCTTAAATCTTGTAAAACGTTTTGACTATTTTAATAATAAGTCTTTTTCAATTACTAATTAAAATTATTACCACAAGAAACAATTTTTTTATATAGCAAAAATTAATCGATTGTGATATATTACCTTGGTTTTTAACTGTTTTGAAGTTTTTCACAACATTGCGTTGTTATGTCAAGTACCTAACTAATGAAAACGTTGCGGAAGTTGCTTAAATATTGAAAACTACTTTTCATTTTCGCAACTCTAACCTAAAGAACAAATAAATAAATTACTTAATTTTAGAAAAGATTACATAGATAATTGATTTGAAATTCAAAAATTCATTTATAGGCCAATAGAATGAATTCTTTAGTTCACAGGAATAATTCTTTAAAATGTACATCTTTATTTCAAAGCAATATTGTTTATAATATGTTCATAGATGTAACGATTTGACTAATGATGACTGGGGATGATCTACTACCTGCTGCGGCAGGTACCGAGAAATTATGCAAATGAGGTAAGGGGCCATATTAGGAGAAATTGGACTTTTTTTAAGTCGAGAATAATTGTATTTCATTTAATGTAACCAACCGTTTCAATTTAAATCTCATTATTCTAAAGTAAACAATTATTTTTTAACATATCATATATACTTGTATTTGTATTAAAGAATTTTATATGTATAACGCTATTTTAAATATTCACCCCTTTCGCTTAACTAATTTGTATAAATCAATGTGTATAAGAAGGTAATAAATAAGAAAATATATTACATTAAAGGAAATGAAAGTAGGTCCAGAATCTCATAAACTCTTTTTCTTAAAAGGACAGAACGAGTACGAGTACAAGCACTTCGTCTGATTTCATTGTGTTAATTTTAATAGGTTTGTGGTTCTGTGCTTTTTATTGCTTTTTTATGGCTACAACTTTATTTCATCTAATTGGTATTTTGAACAACATGTGCTCACACAGAGTGAACCATGATACAAGAAAATAAGGTATGCTCATCTGAAAACCAAAACTCGTCTTTTTCGCGCATGGCCCTCAGATACGTCATCACTCGACTGTCGCCACTGTTGTTGATGTATTTACCAAATTACTATATTTATTTTAACAAGTTTCAGTTTATTTTTAAATCGATTAGAACACTTTATTTAGTTTTTATTTAATGTTTTGTGTCAGCTTGTGCTTGTAGTAGTTTCGACTTACGTGTATAGTGATTTTAGTTAGGTGTTATAAGTTCGTTTTAGGTTTTGTGTGGATAAACTGTTTATAATGTTGTAATGGAAATTTGTGAGTGACTTTCATTCGTTTGAGGAAGTAGAATAAAAAAAATTGATAAATGAATTTGTAAAAAAGGAAAAATAAAACACTGATGCACTCACAATCATTAATTAATTCTTTCTTTTTTATATCTGCATTTTTTTTATTGCAACACTGCATTAATGTTTGCACCAGACTAACAGATATTTCATTTGCCATTTAAAAAAATATGAACCATTTACAATTAGTGAAATTTTAGTACCTACGTGTAAGTACGAACAAGTATGAAGGTAAGAGCTAAAGAAGCGTAGAATATGTTCAATGAAAGTAAAGCTTGTAATTATTAATGCTTTATTTGCTTCACTGTACTAAAATAAGCAAACATGAAAGGTTACATCAACGGAATCATCACGAAGCAATAACGATTTTGCATTCAATTGAAAATTACATTTAAAAATGTGAATTATCTAAAATTTTGTTTCAATGCACATTTGATTGAAGGAAATGGCAAAAAACGAAAACAGTTTTATTGATTTTAATAGGATAGATTTAAAAAAAAATGGGAGTTAATTTTCTTTACATTGGTGATATCTATTAAATTATTGGATTGGTTGTACTGTTTGGCCCTCAAATACGTCACACCTAGATGCGCAAGAGTATACCTTATTTTCTTGTATCATGGAGTCAACCTTGAAGAAGAAAATATATAGTTAAGGACGCGCGAAAAAGCAATATGGCGGACGCGTATATCAATGCAGTTTACAGCACGACTTATTCGGTAGCTTTTTGCAAAATTGAGACAGTAAATCTTGCTTTTGCTGGTCGTGTTTTGAAGCATGCATGTATACCTTCAATTTGAGTATCTGATTTTTTTAAATTTGCTCTTGCATTTGTCGTAATTACTTTTTTGTTTCCGAGCACAAAGAGAAAAAATAAATTGTACCAAATATAGAATCAAATTAAAAAAATCGAGATAGGCAAATTGAAGGCATACATGTATACTTCAAACCGCAATAAGTAAAATCAAAGTTTTTTACCTCAATTTCGCAAAAAAAGCTACCGAATAAATCGTGCTGTAAACTGCATTGATATACGTATCCGCCATATTGCATTGCCGTACGCCCTTAATAACTATTAGCTGCTGTTAGAGAGTAATTCATTTCATAACTGAAAACATAATTAAATAATTTTAATATCGCAAAATGTAGATGTTTAAATTTGTGAAATAAAAACATGGGTAGACCGTGGACTATCGATGAACTTTTAAGAAACGATGTATTCGCGGGTAGTAATATTTCGGTAAGTGAAAATAGTGATGCGACAGAAAACGATGTTGTGCTATAAATTATTGGAGCACTGAAGCGTAGCAGATAATTCTAAAAAAATGTGCAGAATGGTGTACACTGTTGAAAATATTACGGTGTTGGCGTTAATTTTGCGCTAGTCAAATATTTTAGTGTTGATTTTACAAACTTTGCCAGACGAGTTGACTACGCGTATTTAATAGAACAGAAATTACTAGAATTTCGTGTGAATTCTTTGTTCAGATATGAGGATTGACTATTTTTCTAGACATTCAGAAGCGTCAACCAATCAGAATTTTTCCCTCAGATAGTAATATTGAAACCCAACCTATTCTAATACAGTATTGCATTATACGCACCACCTGCATTGCACGTGTATCTGTTTTCGTGTTTGATTCTCCGTATTAACATATCCAAACAAACCACCAAATGTGACTGACTTGCAAAGTGTAACCTCGTGTTATTAAACGTTAATTCCAGTGGGCATAAAAAATTTCAACATCTTAAGATGTACTGGGAACATCTATTTACGCAATTAGTTTAGACTTGAATCAAATAGCATAAACATTCACTAAATTTTATAATGGTTCTCAAAAAATCATTTTAAAATTGGTACGTTTAGTTGAAACCAAAACTTGTGAATGAGTGGTTTTGCATATTTATAATTGAGAAAACGTCTTAAAGAAAGAATATTATAGCACTAAGAAATAGGAGTTGCATATTAAATTATTATGATTATTAAATTAGACGTTGTGTTTAGAAAATGGTGTTAAAACACCCAATAGATCACATTCATTTAGTTAAACAGCTAGTAAATTTGTCTAGTCTAGATCAAAT
Source organism: Protaetia brevitarsis (assembly GCA_004143645.1). Taxonomy (NCBI): domain Eukaryota; kingdom Metazoa; phylum Arthropoda; class Insecta; order Coleoptera; family Scarabaeidae; genus Protaetia; species Protaetia brevitarsis. Next base: position 2,096,004 of record RXPK01000030.1, on the reverse strand, counting down.
AAAATGTGACTAGAAGTATTTTATAATTCCACGTGTCAGTTGGACAAAATAACCCCTTAGCAATAGACAATACTTGACATTCTTTGCTCGTCAAATTTAAACTTCTATAGTTCTCGACAAAATATCACGAAAAGAGTGTGGACCTCTCCTGACTATTAAATTAGTCAAAAAAAGTGTTAAAATTTTCAACAGTGTATTTAAAAGAAAAAATAAGGAATGACAAGCAACAATCAACAGTAATTTTAATTTTTAAAGTATTTTTTATAGATTTTTTCAATTGTATTCATTCTTATTTTTACTCGATATGCATCTATGTTTCATGTACTTGGGTCTATCACCTGGTGGGAAATAAAATACTATTGCTATAATATATACAAAATAAGGTACAATTACAATTAGGAATACACTAATCAGAGTATCTAAGTTTAATGTAAAACATGTATTTAGCTTAAAAATGTAGGTACATTTGCACGCACAACAATATATTTTATAATCAAACGTAAATGTTTTTATAATAATAAACGTTTAGTATAATAATCTTTGTGAATACGTCCCTATAAACCACCTGTGCTCGAAGGATTGGGTAAACTTTTCTTTCTGAAGATCGAGTGTTAGTAAATAAGCAAATAGTTCTATCTATGGACAGACTATAAACTAAAAGAGCAGGACGCCTTTCTGACAGTGCGTAAGCAATATAAGAATCTCATTTAAAGCAATTCTTTATATTTATTTATGTGTTTGTTAGTTACAATATTTTTTATTCTTACTTATAATAGTATCTCATTACTACTTTGAAACCGTAGCAATACGTTCGTGCAGCTGTAATCCACAAATTCGAAATGTGAAGACTTTTAAGCCCGTCCATAAAGAGAGCAACTCCATGACAGTGGAATAAACTGTACTGTCTACGGATAGCTCTCTTTATTTTCGAACTGAAGTTTGAGTATCCCAGCAGATGTTTTTCTACAGTTGTAGTCGAATCTGATATCTGCAATTAAAAAATGTATTAGGCATGTTAGGTATACATTTGTACTGAAAAAAACTGTTTTTTAAAAAAAGAACAGTAATCTTATATAAGAATTCTTAAAACAAAACTACATCGCGGTAGAAGATCTATTAAATATAAATAAAATAGCGTAAAAGCTATTATATAATATCATAATTTACGCTTAAAAAACAATACATTATAAATTGGAATATTGAAAATTGATAAAGGAAGCAACGTGCCAATGTAGATAGTAGATAGACCACTATCATCGAAAGCAAGTGATTTATCATTTTCTAGTGCCACTTTTTTTTTTATTTTCTGACTAACCAGTTAATTATTTTATTATATAATTAACGTCTATTGTAAAGATAATAGCCTGAATTACTGTTTCAATGAACATTTATCATTATTCACTATATTCAATTAATCGAAATTCGATACGTACAATGCGTAATCACATTTACATACTTAAATGCAGATATTGTAGTAGTAAAAGTTTTTTAAAAACAATAATTGCTAATAATGATCTCTATACTCATTACATTATATGGACGTTAATAGTAGTAAATTGGTACATATATTATTACTAGGTAATTTATATATCCACTGAAAAACCAATTTGTTTAGGACAATATTATAATTTTAATAAAATTTTATCATGAAAAATTAATTAATTTAACAAAATATATCATTATTTTAAATAAATAAAGGGTTAAATGAATAAATAATTTGGTTCAGTTAATCAAATATTGGTTTGCCCATATTTAACTCAATATTTAGTTAGCTTAAACAAAATTTAATATTATCAAACGAACCGGTTTTTTAGTGTAAATTAAATGGTGGCTAGCAAATTGTATACCATATACGAGAATAGTTTATATTATGCCGCTTCTGGGCCAACAAATAGTGAATCACTTTATATAGTTTTTTTTTCTTTTAAGGCGAGGTTTACATGTATTTGACTGGAAAAATCGATTTTTGGTTTTTTGCATTTTTTGAAAGCTCCAAATATATAACATACATGGTTAAAGCGGTTTCGTAATATTCGCATTGTTTAAGCCGCTACGGCTTATTAAAAGAGCGGATGTACCGAACACAAACGGAGCAAATTAGATGTAATACTATATTTGACTCGGGGGTGCTCGGGTCGAAATATCATACTTATTGTTTGTTAGTGTATGTATAGTTGTCTTTAATGATTAGAAATGCCACTGCAGTCGGGATCACAAATAAGCGACAGAGTAGCTATTTATATTACAATAATATGAAGCAATTAGATCCGAAATAAAACGCACATTTGAAGAAACTGATCTAACAATATTTCTTTTACTTAAAACACACTTTCCACGCTTTAGAAAACTACTTAAATAAGATATATCAATTTATTGCAGATGCACTTGCTACACTAATTCTTCTTATAAAAGCTGGCTAGAATATGATGGCAAAGTAACCGCACTACGGATCATCAGAGTAGCACAGGAAAATGGAAGTCGATGCGATGTCTTAAAAGAAATTTTCGCACGATTTCGCATAGGCGACTGAGACAAGACAACTTTTTAAGCAATTTGTGATTTTTAGCCGTACGAAGATGTTACTGTTCAAGAAAAAAAAAAGAGAAAGCGTTGGAGATGTACAAAAAAGAATGAGTGGACTTTGAAGAAAGGGCGCTGGTAAACTGACTGACAAAGTTATTGATACTTTAACAATAGTGTACTGTGGACTAGCAATTAGACAACATCCAGATTCTGCATAAAAAATGAAGGCAGCTATTTGGGCTACATTTCATTATAAATGTTCAACCGACGCGGATCCACGACACATTTATTGGCCAAAAGGTGTAGACAGCCTGTGTAAGTGGCGCGTTGCAGAAGCCAAGGTTGAGCTTGCTTCATTCATACATGACCCTCTTTTGCAAAAAACAAAATCAAGATGCTATTAGGCCGATTTATGAAGTTTTTTCTAGAGTGATTTCTTGCAAAGATGCATTGGAAAAAATTGTCAAAACTGAAACGACTCGTTTAGTTCATGTGTGTAGAAACTAGCTCCAAAAGATTTACACTGCGGCCCATAAACAATTCAACTTGCTACCCTACATTACCGCAAATTGATTCAATGAAGGTTACTTTTCTGTATTACAAATAATGAATGCGGTGGGAATTGCAGTAGGACTTGATGCCAAAAATTTCGTCATCAATTCTGATCGTCAGCGCATACAACGAGCAGAGCAGAGTATGTCCAGCGTTGCAAAACTTGCTGTGCTGTCTAAAGGGAAGCAACAAATTTTGCAAATGCAGAAGTAATAAGAAGAAGAAGGATTAATGTATGGTACTGGAATAGCTGACTAAGTGTATGTTGAACTATTTGTAAAAAATTTTGCTGAGAAACTTTGAACGCGTTTTTCTCGAAACATGATTTTTCAAATCTGCGTAAGTTCTAGTTCTTCAAGTGTTCAATATATCAACTTAATTCTTTTGTTTTCTTAATGTAAACAGTTTTTATTGGAGGTTATACCTATAATATACTAAAAATTGCAATATTCCACATTTTTATATCCACATACACACAAAAAAGAAATAGAAAATAATCAAATCAAAGTCCAGGTATCTGCCACATTGTTTGCTTTTAACTTATTTGGTTAAATTTAGGTATAACCTCCAACAAATTTAATATATTTCTAACTCTTCTTTTTATTTTCAATTTCGGATCGCTTTTGCGTATGCTAGAGTTTACGCAGTTTGACCGTGTTTTCTGTGCACATTGCTACCTAGATACAAATAGCGAACGTTATAGTGGTCTTGTCATTAAAAAAAAATATATTTTTTTAATGTTCAAGTTTTAATATATTTATTAAGAAAAAAGCCGTATTTCGTATATCTTTCCCTTTGTCTGAAAAAAAAGCTCAATGTTTTTGGACTTTTCCGATATATATATGTAAACCTCCCCTTAATTTAGTGCTTGATACCACTTCTAGTATTAGTATTTAATAATTTAACAGTCCATAAACGGTATAAGAAATTGCACTTATTTTTCTCTGTTAATTTAGCACAATTACCTTATAAAAACATACATAATTATTAGCATATCTACGCGTTCATAAATTAAAATTGCATAAAAAACTATTTAATCGCCACAAAATTGTGAACGAGTATAAATAGCTACATTTACAGATTTACTTTAATTGTATGCCAACATTCACAATTTTTATCATTATTGTTATCGTATACTTACTGTAGTTGCTACAAAGCACCTTAAAAATGAACGTAAACATGAACACAGACCGTAACGTAAACGAGAACATAAAACGTAGTCATTTTAAAAATAAGTGTGTATTAATAACAATTTTTTTGATAAAAAAATAGACGAAACAATAGAAAATAAATTAGTTACATAATTATTTTAAATATAAATAAACTGGAACGGATTCTGACAAAAGATGTTTAAAGCAGAGGCGGCTGGTGCTTACGTCCCTACAAGAGCCATTACAATGATCTAATTTCTTCGCATATGTTCGTAACATGTTCGTATTTCGGACGATAGCACACGAACTTCAATCATTGTATTGGCACCGCTTGTAACGTATGCACCAGCCATTTAATTTACTTGAAACCACTGGTTTCAAGTAAATTAAATCACTTAATAATAATCCAAAGAAGTATATAAATTCATACAACTCTACCTAAACTACCAATAAATAAAATTCTATTCATTACAAAGCTATAAAAGTTTGAATACATTCTAACAAATTCATTCGACTACATAGTAGTTGTAAAAAATAAAAAATATAAAACAAATAAAAACTATACAAATAAAATGAATACTTTCTTAATTATGTAATTAGATATCAAATAATAAAAAAAGCGAAATTCTTTCCAATAAAAGTTATTATTGGTAAATATTATAATTTTATTCCATACAATGATAACATTAAATAATGTTCCTAATTACAATAAATTTTAAAATTTAAATTTAAATAAACGAAATAAAGTAATAGACCATAAAAATTTTGAATGATTTCTATGTGATAAATGAAGTTTAATGAATCAAGAAAATGCTATATTCAAAACAAACTACGACGTAGAGGTAAATCTTCTTTTTTAGATTCTTTTAAAATATTATTTTCAGTAATTGGTTGATATTCTATACTATCAATTTCTTGTTTCGATTTACAATGCGCACAATAGCAATTGTTTACTTGTGCCAAATTTTTAACCCTTTATCAAGTGATGTACTAATAAATCGAAATATATCAATAAATCGAAAATCAATTACAACATTTTGCATATCATCTTCCTTAAGGGGATCGGTGCTTATTATTATTTACATACTAGGAGAAAATGTGTTATCTATGTTCCTTTTTCTCAGCTGTTAATTAACCTACATTATCATTTTTCTTTTTTTTAATGTGTACATAAGCGCATCTAGTTTAATTAAGATTGACAACTTTTCAAAATTTTATTCGGCAGGGCCAGAAAAAAAAATGGAACTTGAAAAAGGAAAAGTCTATTTTTGAAGTGATGTAACTTCTCTTTGTTAAGAGTTTTTTTTTTTTAAATCCTCAGCTATAAATTATCTTTTGATATCAAATAATAAGTACGGAAAATTTGAATCGATTTGATCGAGCGGTTTCCGAAAAAGAGGAACATAAATAATACAATTTTTAATCCTTTAAATATTTTTGTTTTACATTTTTCAATTGTTTCATTATAATATTTCTTTTACATTTTGTACATATAGATAAATCATTGGATTGTTTATATTGACGAACAGTCACTTTTTTTTTGAATATGTATGTAATTTTCTTTTGCATTTGGAACGAAATTTATATCTGACCCTAATCGCCAAATTTAAATTTCCCACCACAATTGTTAGTGAATTCAACCTAAAGGCATTAAAGTAAGCATTAATGCACTACAAAATGGAGGGTAATTTTATGTTTCAACGTTGAAGAAAATTGCAGGAAATTTAAATTCGGCTATAAGGGGAATAATTTTCAGATTTTTTACAATCCAAGTCAGAAATATCATTGAATTATATTTTAAATTTTGAATTTCTATTGGTATACATTTTTGAAGTTTTTTTTACATAAATTACAAGCAGCTCCTCACAGCTCCCACCAGTAATATGATTATGATCTCTTACTTTATCTATATCATTTGTGAATTTTTTTATTACGAATATGACAATTTGTTGATTCTTCAATTTTTTTCATTATTTCTGGTGTCCCTACTATTTTATTATTAATTTTCCTAATCTCATTATATATGTTACCAAAGTCAATTAGTGAATTATTGAATAACTTCATTAATTTTTCTACATTGTCACTTCTTATTATTTTCGTTCCATCAATTGTATTAAAACAGAAACTATTTGGAATATGTTCATAACTGTATTCAATTTTTTCACAAACTTCTTTTTTCCAATAAACATTTGAAATCAAATGTAATTGTATGTGGATGATATACTTCAGCTGCACAAAATTTATATAATCTAATATTTTCCTGACATTCCAATATTTATATCTCTTTTACACATGAATTAATATGTTCTTCAAAATTTTGTTTATTTTCAAATATACAATGCTATTTTGAACATAATATGCATGTGTTTGCCTATTTTATGAATTATACCGTTTAATAATGCACTTACACTGAGAAAAATAGATAATAAAAATAGTGACAGCAAATGATGTTTCCAACGCAATGGTCCTCGTATACTAAAATATTTATATTTTTTTTATGTTTTCCTATTTTTTTTACTTACTATAAATAATTCAATTAAACAAACATGCAATACACTATATATATTAGTAGATCGATTCCAAAAATTCCCTTTTGTTAACTCTAGTGGATATTCCATAAGACGTTAATATTTTGATATATCATGATGGTCTATCTGCATGATGAAAAGTATTCAGCAGAATTTAGAATACTTTCTAGTGCATATTCAAAATTTTCTTGCTTCCCACATTTGAATCGATTTGTTTTTATATTTTTTACATTAATACAACATTTTTTGGAAGTTATAAAACTTGGTAATTGTATATAAAAGTATCACCACGAAAGGGAGTATATATACTTGATTTTAAATCTACTTTTAAAACGCGACCAAAACTATTTTTGCCTTAAATCCTTCAAATTTTCTAATTAAAGTATTTGTCATTTTTGTTGCACCCGGTTCGGTTATAGTTTTGTGTCAAATATTATGAATACGTGATGAAAAACATCTCCTCCATAAACCATCAACTTTACCAGATAAATGAAATTCTTCACACTGAACAGTTAAAAAAAATTGAACTCGTACGTTTTCCATTCTTTTAAATCCATTTCTAATGTTTTCAATCATATAAGCTGATATTTTGTATAGATAAGTATATAAGTCATGTTTTGCACTACCAGAACAAAAAGTATAATCAACAACCATTCTTCCCCGTGAACCAGATGCTCTAACCACTTTTACATATTCATCATCTTCTATTATTTTTGGTAATTCATCTAGATCTTCTCTTTTATTATGTATTCCTTGTTTTCTTTTTCTTGATTTCTGAATTACATAATCATCAAAATTAAATTCATCGAAAAATGTTTGTCTAAATAAATGAGCTTTAATAATTTCCTCCAATTCATGCTTTCGTAAACCATTATATGAAAGTTTGTTTTGAATACAGTATTTTCGTAATACAGTAAACTTTATTGAATTTCGCGCTCTAACAACTCTTACATCATCTTGGTCACTTTTGATTATATTTTGTAATTCATTAAAATCTTTTTTTTCTCTTAGTTTCTGAAATACATCATCATCATAATTAAATCCTTTAAAAAACTTTTGTCTGAATAAATGTTCTTTAGTCATTTCTTCCAACTCATGCTTTTCGCCTCCATATGGTAGTTTTATATTTCAAATAATTATGTAAGTAATTTATTTTCTATTGTTGAATTTTTTTATAAAAAAAATGTTTATTAATCACTTATATTTTTGACGCTAGGAGGAACGACTAAATTATTTCTTGAAAAGAATATTTTTTATCAAAATAAATTACTTTGATGCCAAAGAAATAATTGTTTGGATATATGATATCAAATATAAATTCAGATAAATTTATTTCATACAAAACTGGCACAGTTACAGACAAAGTAGTAGCAGATTTACCTCAAAATTGTATGTAGTAGTAAATATGTTAAACATATTCCACGAATACAGAAATTGTCGTGAAGATGGCGGTTCTCCTATTTCACTACACTAATTATCCATACTCGATATAAATTTTCTAGTGACAGACATAGTTATTAGATCTATTTCTTGCCAGATAAATATGTCTTAGAAACCGTTATCGAAACAATTTCCTGATGCATACACGATGGCGCTTTTTGCGAATCAACCGCCAATGTGGAGGAGCAACGGGCAGATGGCGTGTACTGATTTTGACTGTTTTTTTTTTTGTCAATCTGTTAAAACTGTAATTTCATATTTACGGAAAAAAACTATGATGACGAAATCATACCGTGGACAGTAGCTAGAATTTTTATATGACATGCTTAATAAAATTGTTTTTTTTTTGTCAAAGAAACAAATTATTAAACTAAAGATATGTTTTATCAATTATAAACAATTTCGCTTCTTACGATCAAATAAATATTTATTCGAATATAAATTGTGGAGTCCTTCGACCAAATATTCTTTATTATTCCAAACAAAAAATTGTTTAAAATAGTTTACTTTGCGACCTATTATCGATTATTTTCAGTTCAAAGCTATATTTTTTCATAAGGAAGAAATTTCCTACCAAAATCACTATTTCCTTCAGATATTTTTTCTTAAAACCTATTTTATATTTTTTTTTCTTAGAACCTAATAAACATTTCTTTGCTACTATTTAAAAGAATAATTTATTCGGATGAATGCATATTTATTAACGACAAAGAAATCTTTTTCTCAGTGTAGTTCTTCTATACATTTTTTAACAATTTCTTCAGCTAAGCCGAAGTGCTTTTTTCATATTTTATTGTACAAAAAGGAAAGTAAATAAATATTGAAGTAATTACAACTGTAACGAACGTGTTTGAAACAAACTAGAAAAATGTTTTTTTTTTTTTTTGTAATTGTAGGTTATGAACTGCTTATAGACATCTGAAAGCACTAATGGCGCCCACCTTTTGGTGTTGACTTAATTAAATGTCATGTTTAAACCAACATACTGCTCTCAGTTTTACATTTTTGATGTGTTTTTACAATAATGTAGTTCTAATAAAACGTTTCCATTACCATACATGCTTTTAAGGAGATTTACATAAGAACACCTACTAAAGTTACCCTAGAATTGTAATAATTAGGGCTCGGATAGACAGCTATTTCTATTGCGTCATGGAAACGCACGCACAGTGTCGTACATAGTCACATACTATGCAAAAGCAATCGCAAGTTCGCAAGCAGTGCGATCTTAACAGTGAGACGAGGCAGTCACGCCATATACTATATATTATGTTTAATACTCGCGCTTACTTGTACGGCACTGGCTCGCTGCAAATTCTTCAAGCGTCTATAGGAGAAGTCAGTTCACTACTTCCATTTGCAAGTTTTTAAGGGTATACTATTAAAAGAACTTCGCATAAAAATATTCTATTTGTAAGGCAAATTTGTAAAATACAACACGATCTTATATTCTGTACCACCCCCAAATCTCTTAACCCTTGAAAGGAATAAAAAACGAAATGAAATATGTGAAAATTTATCTATATGCATCCGGCTTAAAATGTATACAATTGAGGACGCACCTCTTTAAAATTTTAAAATGACGAAAGTGGAAAAAGTGAAATGGGCAATCAACTCATTCAAACCATAGAAACTACCAAGGATTGGATAGCATTTATCCAATTATACTTCAAAAGAATCCGGTACTTTTGTTGCTAAAGCTCAATCTGTTACTCAGGAGAAGTCGCACTGGGACAATCTTGAGCAAGATTGGACAAGTAAATAAATTTCTACAGCGACTAGATACACTCGTATTTATTCGCATCATGTGGGGGGGGGGGCGTAATGTTGGCTAGTTGTTCCCGAGAACCGACTAAATACGAGCATGTCTAATCACTGTAGAAATTTATTTACTTGCTATAACTTACCTACACTGCACTGGGATACATAACAATGGCCTGGAGGTTATCAAACTTACTTTTACCCCAAAACCCGGCAGCGCGGGACAGGACTGAATAAAGTTTCTGAGACCAATAAATTTGGTGTCATTTCTTAAAAAAAGCTGATAGCTAGACGCGTAAGGCATGATGTATTACTATCTCGGCCATTACACCAAAACCGGTATGCGTATCAAGCAGGAAATTTCCTAGAGACACTCTTGCTCGTATACAGAGAACCCAGCATATTCTACAAACTAAAGAAATGTTTTTGTGCACTTTCCTGGACGTAGACGAAGCATTTAACAATACTTTCGCAGTATCAACCTCAAAAGCATCGAGGAATAAAGGAATCGATTAAACAAGCTGCAGGTGGATAGACTGCATGCTTAAGGAGAGATTATTTTACACAACCATCATGGAAGTGACTGACACTGGTGGCTCGGGTCGAAAGAGGATGTGCGCAAGCTGGGGTTTTGTTCCCTCTGCTATGGAGCCTGATCGTGGACGAGCTACTAATAAGACTGGACAATGAAGGGTATAAAACTTTGGGTACGCAGATGATATTCAAAGGATAAACTAAACAACATAGTGTCGGACAAAATGCAGATTTAATATTAGTCGCTCCAAAACGACCATAACAGCATCTACAACAAGAAGAAAGCAAGATGAAGGAAAAAGGAATGAAAAAATAAAACTAGGAAGTAAAATAACTTAGTGTCATTCTTGACTCCAAGCTCAATTGGAATCGACAGCTTCAGAGCATTAAAACGAAGCAAGAGATAACACTTACGTTAGCTAAAAGACCCCATGCAAAAATATGGGGATTCAGAACAAATATGATGTACTGGACATACGTTACAGTGGCTAAACTCATGACCACTTATGTATATATGGTGGACAATGATTCAGCAACAAACTGCTATAAGTGAACTTGAAGTGCTAAGGACTAATCTTACAGCAGCAATGGAATGTCTACTAGACCTCCTCCCTTCCATTCAGTGATAATGGGGAAGGCAAGAATGAGCCATCTCAGATTCCAAGAACCACAAAGTGGCGAATATGCGTGATTGGAACATAATATTATCCATCACGTGAACAGCAACTTTTTAGGATCGATACACTATTTAACAAAAAGATCGAGGTAAAATTACGGATCCGACGTCCGATTCAATTCCGAAGTTGGAATCAATACAGCCACAGTGACAAGTTCGGAAAATTGGTCTGCTTTAAGACGGATCAAACACCAAGAACGAGTCTGGAATCTACAGTGTGGCGAGAATGCAATATTGCTAGGACCTATAATGTAACACACAGTCTAGCGATACTGAGAGACCGGTTTGGAAATATATTCCAGAACTGAATGGCCTGACAGATCGCAATAAAGTCGCATTTAGGGTGCATTTAATACTAGTGAGTACTCGCAATGTATCGATACTTTTTCATGCGATACTACTATTTGTTTTATCGTAATAATAAAATCGATACCAAGTAAAATATCGACTGCCAGACAATTCGTATCGAATAGTATCGCGAATAACGATAACAACCTTGTTTATATAGTAATTCAACTAATTCAGCCGCTTAGAAGTACATTTGGGTGTTTCTTAGATGGGGCACGGTATAAATGATCTAGATACACTCGATGGTACTTTCAAACGATATCGTAACTATAAAGAAACATAACTCATAATGTGAAATTCTTGACGATGGATTACACCAACTCCTATTATAAAGAAATATACCTTAAAACAAGGATGACACCCATATTTATTAAAAGAATGGGGTACCTGTTGATTATCTTAAAGTTAATAAATCATTCACAATCACATTTCTGTTGGTTATTTTAATTTATTTTTATAATATCTAGCATTAGGCACTTTACAACTACAGATATATGCTGAATAATTAAAAGTAAAATTTTAAAATATTTGCCGAACAATTATGCAACAAGTTGAAATGTCATAAAAATTAGCCTATTTTTTAATCTATTTTAATGACATAATATCGAATGGATTTAAGTGAATACTTGTAAGTATCGATACTTCTAATTGCATACTCAAGTCAGTATCGCAAAACTTAATTGATACCACGATGAATACTCGGTATCGTAGATGAATTGGTATAGAATAAAGCCTAGCCACATTGCTGTGGGTGCCCAGACATTCGGTAAGGTAAAGTCAGGTAAGTGTGTAACCGGGCAAGTGTGTAGTTTGGCTACATTTATTTTCAAAATTAAAATATGGATGTTTACTCTCTTATATTAGTAATGTACTAAACTTACTAATACTAATTTTACAAATAAAAATTCACATCTCCTAACGTGTAATAACTTAGATATCTTGTAAATTAATCATACCTTATTAAAAAGGCATCAGTATAGTATTACACTCTTGACCGAACTAAAGGATAATGCTATTAATATATAAAATGCGGAACGCTTACACACTTGCCCCATTTTGATGGGTAAGTGTGTAGTATTGACAGTGTTTAAAAATTCTTTTTTTTTCTAGTAAACCGTTGATAATTATAAAAGGTGTATCTATTGAAGGCTTACAACTGGGCATATATTACGTACTTCTATGTGTAAAATTTAGCAAAATGTCTTATTATGTGAACAGTGTTACATTTTCTTCACACTATGCAATTTTTACTACACACTTACCTGACTTTACCTTAATCGAAAAACGCTGGGTGAATCTGAGGCTCTGGACACAATAAAACAGGGAATTTTTGGCAAGCCAAAAATAGACAAAACTCAATTGGATATTACGTTTAGAAGAATGCAAACGGTTTTAATTTTTCAAGTTTTTACTTAGCCGAAATAAATAACTGGGTTAAATTACTTTTTTGAAAACCCTCGTATTCGTTTTAAGATTAGGCTCAATAGTTATTTGCATCACAAGGCCAGAAACTATAGTTTTGCAAGTATGAGTACGGTTTGTGTTTTGTTTTTGGGCCGATAAATCTTAATGCCAATCAATCACGGGAATTTCAACAACCCGAATATGGTGTTGACAACTTTTTTGCCGACCTAAGTCAGTGACTGCAGATAAGAAGACAATTAACCAAGTTAGATGTAACTAGTGTTTCTACATCCAAATGTGTTTCAGTCTCAATAAATTGTCAATAGATAGCAGGTGCATATATCTCTACAGTGAAAATATCACAAATTCCTTCTAGTTCCACCTCATTTATGTTACGTTATATCATCCCCCAAAATTATGAGGGAGGGAACATAATTTACGATGACACTGTATAAGAATTGTGGCAAACAATTAAGTAGCTAATCGATTAACCATAAGTATTGATTAATTATTGATATAAGTATTTTAACTCCCAAAAAAGGTAATTGGTTTAAACTTTTTTACATGCACTACAGGACTCATATATTTATAGGTAATTTGTACAATAGTCAGCACACTAATTGGGTGTTTAATCTCATCAGTGATGTACGTATAATTAAATTTTATATTAAATCATTTTTATATATGCAAGCATTTTAAACTATTTTATAAAATCAAGGTATACCTAGTTAAGTTAAATTGAACTACTAAAGTAAATCTTAATTTTTTTTACTATTTAGCAGCAAAAATTCATGTTTGCTCAGAAAAGCACGTCTATAATTTGCAAAGCAAATTAGTTTCGTTGATTGTTATTAAAAAGTTGATTCTGTGATACATTTGTTCTGATTTATTTTTTTAATTTCAATAGAATTCATTTATGAGTAGCTATAGATTTAAAAAAAAAAATTAATATTTCCTACCCTCTAATCTAATAATAATTAAGGCTAGAATGTCAATACAGCTTTTCAGCTGTTTTGACCATTGATATCTAAAGAAATTTGATACACTGTATACTGGTATTAGTATCAAATAAATATAATACACAATACAACGATTATTTTGTTAAATGGGTATCGCAGAAATTTATTACTAAACTATTAAATTGCTTTCGTAAAACTTACCTGCGTTAACACAAATTGGCCACTGAAGCTTTACGTATTAAGAGTGTAGCACATAAGTAAGTCGGTGGATTAAACATTTCAACTGATAAGAAAGATATGTACAGATATCAACAGCAAATATGTTTTTTTTTAACACGCGTTTATATATAGGACTATATTTAAATTAGTTTATAACTCTATTGTTTCTTAACATGAGTGCAAACTATTTTTTTTATATACACGAGCATGTAAGTATACACGGCCAATATGTGCGCACATATAGATTAAAAGCGCATACACAGGTATATTTCAACTCATGCGCCTAAGTCTTATCTAACGCAAATATTTTTTATGTATATTGTTACATCATTGCAACCGTATAGTAAAGTTTAACAATGTCCCGAAAAGTTTGCACAACAAGGCCTTTAAACTTAAATTATGTGACAATTTAATTATACATGATCTAATTAGGAAATATTTTCAATGTTATACCTATACAGGGTGATTCAAAAGCGCCTGACCACTTTCTAGAAGGCGCTAAGGAATCATTATATGACGACAAAATTCAATCGGAATTTCTTTAGAATTTTTATTTTTTTAAGAAATGATATTTGAAAATGAGATGAAAGTGAATTACACAATATTGTCGGACTAATATTGTGTAATTCACGCTAAGGTAAAACTATACGTTAATGAACTATGGCCATTAGAAACCCAAAAATTTAATGAAATTTCAAATCATAAAACTGAAACTGGCGTCAATTTACAATAAATGTTTGAAATTTTGTCGCTCCATTCTTAAGCAGTTTTATAATCTTCTACGAACATTTAACTGAACGTTTTTTAACATTTCCCTTTCGGCGGCAACAATAGTTCGTTGTCTCCTCCACATTCTCGGGGGTAGTACGGTAGATGACGTTCTTTAAGTGGCCCCGTAAAAAGAAGTCTAGAGGAGTAAGATCTGGCGATCGTGGAGGCCAATTAATAGGGCCTCCATGACCAATCTATCTTTGGAGAAAATTGTTATTCAGCCACGTTCTCACTTGCATAGCGTAATAAACAGGCGCTCCGTCTAACTCAGCCATAAATTTAGTAGTCGTGCTAGTGGCAAATTATTTAGCAGACCGCCATTGATAGGATGTGGTAAGAATACAAAACCTAGTAAATGTCCAGAGATTAGGCCAGGCCCAAACATTACAGAAATTACAGAAAAGCGATCCTGAAATCCTCGTCAACACACCACGTTAGGATTTTCTACACTCCAGTAATGGTTATTGTGCATGTTGAAGATCTCGTCGCGAGCAAACATCGTTTCATCAGTCTGCAATACCTGAGAAGGTATGAATTGATTGAGAATTACAAAGAATTGAAATATGAACGCAATCCATTATTTTGCCAGGCCTGTTTAAAAACCATAAATTTTATAGTTGTACTTAATACAATACAATGTCTTGACGTAACTAAATTTCTTTTAACAGATTAAATGTAGCAACATATACTTACATAATTCAGCATGTGAAAACTAGAGGTGCGCATTCTGGCAATTATCTCAGCCCGTTCGTCCCGTCGCATTTATCAGTCCACCCCGCTCAAGCTCGCTCGCCAGCTCGTCGATCCGCAGCCCGTGGCGTCGTATTCACCGGGCGTCCTTTCAAAAGGATAACCTCTCCTTGTGTAGGAAAACTATTTTAATTTAAGGACTTAAGATTTTTATGTGCAGCTGCAAATATCTATAATATGAGAGTATATAATTTACACATTTATAATTACAAATAAACATATGAGGCACATTTTGTTATAAAACTATATATTTTTTACTAAAAAAATTATTTACGATTTGTATTTACTATTAAAATCAAAAGCTAAAGTTTGGTAAGAAGAAGTGTAAATTACGAACCTTCGATCAGAATTAGAATATAAAATGAGATGAGATAAACAAGTTTCGTCAACAAGACATATATTAAAATATAAATTTTCGATAAAATACCAACACCATGGATTAAATCTCGTATGCTCCATTATAAACAGTTATGCTTTTGAATGGAATTTGAATTCCATTTGAATTTTTCTCTAAATCGAATTTATTATTTTTAATATACAGTTTTGAAACAAATGAAAATGTCGGAATATTTTAAACCTCAGTAATTAATTTTTTATTATTACATATAACTATTTGAAATATATGTTGTAAGATTCTGCTTCTTCTCTTTATTATACACACATATCGTACTACAAATTAATAGGTGTATCACTTTTTGTCTCACTTTTTTTTAATTCAAACTCTCCCTAATTTGAACAAATTGTATACATTAGTTACAGTGGAATTATGATTTCAATTACTTGTTTTAATTACTTGTTCGACATCAAGTTGGCATAGGTATATTAGTCAATTAATATAAATAATATAAGTGGTCAAAAATGAATTCGACGGGCCGGCCAGGACATATTGCAAAAAATGCATTAATTTTAAATGGTGAAATTTTTACTGGTTTTATTATGAATCCAGTGGATCCTGCATTAATTACAAGACTCAAATTGGCACCAATTACAACAGCCGACGTAGAGGAACTTTTCTGGCTTACAAGAGTGATAGAAGAAACAACTTTACAATGGAATATTTAGCATTCAATAACACTAGTTTACAAGATGATTTTTTTTTGATTTCATGGACATTGATGAGAGGTGACTTTTCCTATGGATTTTCTCCCACTGAATTCAAAAATTAAGATTACTTTTTTTTTATGGAACAGTTTTTGAAATATTGCGGTTTTTCCATTTGTTGATATTTTTTCAATTTAAAGACCGTATCTAGAGGTAGATATGTCCTATTTTGTCGCTCTTGGTACCTAATGAAAGACATTGAAATGACGAACAAATACATGTAATGGGATCGTTAATTGGGTAAACGGTTCAAAAGATATCGATAATAATAGTCCAGATTTAGAAAGAAAAAAAATTAATCTGATTCTTTGGCCACAGAAAAATTAAAAACATCTGGTTTCTTTTCATGTCCCTAAAGCTGATACTTTTACGTAAGAAATAGCATCAACCAGGAAAAAATCGAGCGAAAAATGAGGCAGTTATCGGCGATTGAGTGAATGAATCCAAAACTCGCATTTTCCAAATATGCTAACTTTTCAACAGTTTATTGTATTTAATCACTCGGAATTATGTATCAGTATGGCTAAAATAAAACGACATAATACAAACGCAGCATTGTCAGATGGCATTGACATCAAAGCATACCAGGAAATTTGAAAAATAGTTTCAGCTGTTGCTCTGCCTTCGATTAGTTTTGGGATCCGTTTCCCTCACGAGGAACCATATGTAGTCTGCGAACATTGCTTCATCCCAAAATTCTTGATAACGTCGCTCAATGGTCGTAATTTGTTGATGAAACCTCTCACCGTGTTCGTCACTTACATCACCAAGATTATCCGGAAAGAAATCCAAATGCGAATGTAAACAATGGATTTTCAGAGACATATGTCCGCCTGTTAGATAAATAAAATAGTAAAAATAATACAAGAGAAAATGAACACAGATTAAATAGTGGCATTCCGTACCCATCTAGTTGTAGTTCTTCAGCAAATCATTAATAATTGCCTCGACTTTTATTCTTCCCAAGGAAATTAGTAACAAATAGTTGAAACGAATTCCAAGCCTTCTTTCCAACAAGCGTTAAATATGTTGGAAACTCTATGCTTCTGAGCAGGTTTTTTATGTGTGAACCATCAAAGATGCCTTTCTTAAGTTTTGCTGTAGAAAGCTGCGAGAAAAGGGTTCTCAAATAGGAAAATACTTGGCTTTCCTTGTCTAAGGCTTTTTGACGTTATTCTTTCTGGCCAGTTTTTTCTTCTATAATTGTGATCACGAGCGCGGCTATCCCAGAGGCGAAGAAAGCAGCAATATTTTGTATACCAATCCTGCATTCCACACAACATACCAACGACTTCAGATCGGAACATAATTTCGAATTGTGATAGTCGTATTGAATGTATTTTATTAAAGCGGCCATTGTGGCGTACGATTCTTTAGTATCGATGGCATGAGCGATCGGTATAGATGGTTTTTCATTTCCATTATGCAATAAAACTGCTTTCAGACTGTGCTTACTACGGTCAATGAACAAGCGTCACTCATTTGGATCACAAGTAGAGAGTAAACCAGGCAACTTAGTTGAATCAACTAAACCGTCTCGTGTGAAACAGGCCTATGACTCTTCGAGTTCCTCAAACAAAGCAGGAGCAAATAGCAATAGCATATGTCTTTTCCTTTTTAAAATATTATATGTAAGCCTTATGACGGTTTCTGTAAAATGTTCCATTTACACCCGGAGCCAAAAGGTTCCCTTGCTTCAGGCGAGATGCAAATAACTCCGCTTCTTCCTTTGATAACTCGAGATCTCTCACCAAATCACTCGGTTCAGGCTGTGTAAAACGTTGCAGTTACGTTTCACTGCTTGGGCCTGCTTCGTGTGATGATTCACAAGATTCAACAGTTGAATCGGGCCACAGGGTAAGGAAACTCAGTTGAATGTGGAACTGGAAGCGAAATCGATGCTACTGTCGCATAAACCCAATTGGCAGTTTTTCCAAGTCCAATTATTTTGTGCAAGCAATCAATCGTATGGGAGAGCAGCTCTCTTCATGTCATCGGTACACCGAATCTCATATATCGTCTAATTTGAAATAAAAATGCGCGTTACAGAGAAACACATTACATATTTATATGAAACTATCAATAGTTGCATATTTAAATTTATTTACTGTTGAACCAGAACCCCACGCGGTAAGAGTTACGTGTCACGATAAACATATTTAATTTGGTATCCAACGCTCATGGACAGTTCTAGGTACTATTCCAAAATATTGCAAATAGTTCTGTTTTAATGAATCCGTGAAACTATATCTTTTGCCCGCGAACGAAATTACCACACAGGTAACAGAAATTATTCGGATCGTTTACGCACTGAAATTCTCGTAGCCTTTTAGCCATTTCGGCGAACACAATAAAATAATTTCAGTCAAATTTATAATTTCAGGTACACAAACTGGTCGCAGTATATTTTGTAAAAATGAAATGTCAGTTTTCGCTGTAGTCGCGTCAAAGAACAAAAAAATCGTTACTGGCATGACCGAATATCGAAAAAATTGACATATTCAGAAAATGCCAGATTTGGATTTATTCACTTAATCGCTAATAACTTTGTCATTTTTTGATGGATTTTCTTCTGATTGGTTTTATTTTTTGTGTAAAAGTATTAGCTTTACGTACATAACGAGAAAACGGACGTTTTCCATCGATTTCTATTTTTCTGTGGCCTCAGAATTAGCTTAAAAAAATATTTTTTTTGATCTGGACTATTTTCATCCACATCTTTTGAACCGCTTCCCTTAACCAATTAAATGTACTTTACATGTATTTATTCACCCTTTCGATGTCTTGGTCTTTGGTATCAAGAACGTCTAAATGGAACACATCTGTCTCTAGATATTATTTTTAAAGTGAAAAGAGCTCAAAAAAGAATAAAAAATCACAATATCTCAAAAACTGTTTCATAAAAAAAATACCTTGTTTTTCGAATTCAGCGGGCGAAAATCCATGACAAAAGTCACCTCTCATCAAATGTATATTTTTGGTGTAAATTAGTGTTTCTGGATTAGTAGTGTTTTTTCTTTTTCAAAACTTTGGTTCAAAAATATATTTTTGATAAAATAATAATAAATAAAAATAAATAATTAACGGTTTCCGGAATTACTAGTTTTTTTTTTCATACAAATTAAAGTACAGTGAACTCCGGTTATAAAGTACTTTCTAGGGATAAAAAAAATAGGTACTTTATAAGCTGTTATGGATACGTTATAAAGATAAAACACAATAAAAATGTAACAGAAACTAAACTAAACCGAAAACAGTTTTCTAAAAACCTTAAAAAAAAACTTTTTAAATAGTACATATACTTGGGTCTGTTTTAGTAAAAAAAATGTTATTTTGGTTTTTTAATTTTTTTCAATATTAATTTAATATTTTCGATGTGCGTCGCAACCTGTAAGGACGCTTGCATAATATCATTTCATCGCAATCATTATCAGTACATTGTAAAAAAAAATGTCATTGTTATAACAGCACCAAGTGGCTCAGAATAACTTGAACTGAATAGGTGAAAATATTGAACTTTATATCCGGAGTAGAAATTATATATATATATATTACATAATATCCGATATAAAATCAAAGAGTATTTTGACTGGGTCCAATGAAATGCGTGCATAATAATCGGAAGTATGTTAACCCCATGTATACGTTATTTGCGGAGTACACTGTAGATATGTCGTGAAAATAGAATGTTATTGGTTAGGTAATTTTTGATTCTCTACGTTGCCGACGTTCTCGAAGTTTATACCTTTTTATATGTTTTTTTTTTTTTTGCGGCTTCTGGTCCGGTCCCTACAGGGGACAGGCAAATGGTTGTGAGAAATTCGTAACCTTTGGCGTAGAAATTTTCGTTCGTTTTCTCCACAGCTGTTCGTTTATACCCTAATAAAAGAAACCCTCGCTTTTTCGTTTCAAGTCGGTAACTTTTATTGTGTCGTAATTGCATAGTATCGTGAAAATGAATCATATCTAGAGTTGGGCAAATTTTCCGACGCGACAGGTACGTATTCAGAACGTGCGCTCCAATTCATGTACTCCAATAAAGCAGACAAACCGTACAGTTGCCAGTCAGTAACAACAGTGCCTGTTTTTCTTATAAAATGTAAACATTTTTATTTCATGTAAATATGTAGTGATATAAAATGCGAATGCATCGCAAGGTGACTCATTTGTTCGCCCGCTTTTTCCGATTTTATCCCCGAGGAAAATTTGCACAACTCTATTAGTATGACTTATCTTTTATAAATACATACTAAATTACAATAATACGATTGATCTGCTTTATTTATATTACATTATTTGAGGCCCGCGTCGTAATACGTATCTGCTCCGCCGGATAATTGCCCAACTCTAATCATATCACAAATCTGGTATACAGAGTGTTTCGTAAAGAAACGTTCAAAATCTTTAACCGGAAAATAGCCTAGCAATACCTACTTTAGAAAGTATTTTTCCATTTTTCTATGTCCGTAAGTATTTCCATTCAATTGTGGATTAAAATTTGTGAAAAGTATTTCTCAAAATTATCCGATCTCCAATAAGTCGCCCGTGTGAGGGTCATATTTGCATCTCTGTTTAACTAGGCCCTGATTAAAGAAAAAAGAATGATGATAAACATTTGTGACCCATATAGTGGTGTAACTTTCCTAATACATAAGTTCTAAATTATAATGTAAATATTGGTAGATAACTACAGGTGAAACACATACATATGTGGTAACCTAGACACTTAGATCTTACTTCAATACTGATAAATATAAGCGAATGTACTTGCATGTATTTTGTATATACTTAGGTTGTACTACTTATGCACGTATCCCGATGTGTGTGCCTATTACTGATACCGACATACATATATATATAAGCAAATATTTTGTTATTCCCTCCAATAATACCTTCACCTTATTTGCACAATGATTAGATAACCATGTATCGACTCAAGTCACTTTATTGAATTACTATTAGCAAAATGAAAAACCATTACTCTGAAGAATTAGTCTTTATTAACTTCACTAATCCAAATCAATCAAGAACTGGTACTCTTACTCATGCTTTTTTAGAGGAAAAAAGATTCAGTGAAATATAAAAAAAATAAGAACTGATTCGCGAATCTCATCACTGTCTATTTCCACAAAATGCTTTTCAAAATACATAGGAGGGGTATCTTGAGTGGGACAGTTTTTTCTAACCGCTTATTAATTGTTTATTTTTTTAGATTTCGGATCTGCCTAAAAGTAGCGTGTTTAGTACGTACGTTTTTTTAACAGAATATAAACAAATAAAGCTTTAAAATAAATGTGATTTTGTCCGATTCAATCCTCAGTGTGTTTCGAATGTGAAGCTGTCATGGGTTGAATAAGAGAAATTTTACAAAACTTACAAAATCAAATCGATAAGATACAAAATGTAAACATTATAAGCTTGGCGCTTTCTTTCAGTAATTTCCGTTTGCAACTTTTTATTTTTTTTTCAATTGTTTTTTTTCTGAGTATTTCGACGTATCACCTAAAATATTAATGGTTCCTTTTTCCTGTCTTTTTGTACTGCGTTCACCCATTATTCGTCCATCAATCTTCAGCTGCTAATTAATTCACTTTTAATTGCGAATATTCCGCGATGTGTAGAAAAATTATATTTTTCTAAAAAATATATATATTTGTACACGACGTTTTGTCAATTTGGTAAAGATTTTTCAAGTGTTGAAGTACAATTCATTTTAACCCTGTTGATGTTAAAGTATGTAATTTTAATTAAACTTGAGTTGGCGTATAGCTGATAATTGTAAGCCTATATTTTGAGTTTTAGATGTTTAAAACAGAAAGGAACTAACAGTTTTAAAAATCCCATTCCTATACAAACTAATTCCTGTTATATAATGTAGAATAAGGATTACCTATCAGCAGAAATGCGTTGAATACTTGTTGGAGAAAGTCGATTGAGATGAATATCACACATAAAGATACATTTACGAAAAGTTCCTTGTCAATAAGAATGGTTTTGATAAGCATTGATTAAACAAAAGCCAAGCTATCTAATAACACTAGAAGGATTAAAAAAATCTTGGAAGTATGGAGGTACTTGGTTCCTGCTAAAAGTCCACATCTACATACAGGGTGTTCCAATGGAAGGGAATTCCTCTATAACTCTTCAACGGTAACAGATAAGAAAAAAGTTTTTACGAATTATTGTTATAGGCTTATGGTTTTTCTATAACGCTAAATTATCGCAATTTGTGCGGAGTGTTTCATAACCTTGGGATAGCCTTCAATTTTGTTTTATTAAATACAATACTCTCACTATTAGGCACTATATTTTTAAAAGTTATCGATAAATTTTGAACAAATAAGATGTAACATACATATTGTTTATTTCTAAGATATCGTTGTTCCTTTAAAAAATATGTCATTTATGTTGCTTGAGGAAGGCGCCTGTATTTTAATTGCCACTTATAACAAGTGAATCAAATTTTGAAATATGTTGATCTACTTACATTTTCAGATGTGTTACTTCAAAGTTAATATACTGGTGTTCGCCACTAAAATGAAAACTGAGATAACCTCTATTTGGGAGAAGATATCTCAATTTTTTTAAATAAAACACTCCGTATATGTTTACATTATTGCATTGCTGTTGATAAAAATTTTGAGTTTTATTATGCATGTCGTATGTCTATCTCTTCCACTTTTCGCGTTACATCAAAGATACATATCACAAGCGTATTACATATTGTACATACCGTACGCATATTTCCATTTGCTACCATTGTGCAGAAAGGGTTTCTGCTAGGTAGCAGTAGGATATGAAAGTACGAAAAACTAACTGGAATAACTCCATAGCCTACCGCTGTGGAGAGTATTCTCAGTTTTGCAACAGCATAGTATATGAAATAGACGTATGTGCGTTATATATTTTGGGTATCCCACTACTACGCACACTTTCGCAACTGTGTCGGATGGTAGTGAATGTTAAAAAAAAAAACGATTGTAAGCCATTCCCAAATTATTTGAACATATTTATTGAAAAAAGAATTCTTACAAAAATATCAAACATTTCTACAAATAGCAAATAAATAATGAATGGCATACTATTCTAACCGTTGAAACCTAATACTTCAGTGATAATGAAATTCAATAGCTACTTTGATTTAAAAAATGGAATCACAACTGTTTTCAAATAAAAATAACTACTTATACAAAGCTATTCCATTATATTTCTGGTAATTTTCATACTTTTAAGAACGATAGTTAAAAGCTAAACATTACGATTAGAAAGTTTGGCCTTTTGACATCCTTTCAATTTTTTTTTGTTAATAAAGGTGAAAATAAAGACGACTAATTAAGCAAGACTGTAATACGTTGAAGCTGTAGGAATTACAATTTTGTTGAATTAGGCATCTTTACTTACACTTACTAGAGCGCTGTCCTTATCAATCAAATCATATATAATATAATCATATATACAATATCAGCTTGACACATTTTTAAGCTTTTTTACTTTTTTTACTTCTTCATGAGGATGCTTACCTAAAGTACTGATAGCAAGAAACAATTAAACCAAAACGTAAAGAGGTTTTAGTTTTTATAACAGAAGCAAATTAATCTTCAAATCATTATTCAATATTACAACTCAACTATTACTGTCGATTTAATTGATGAGGGAGATACTTGTTGAAACCCCATATTCGATGAGTGAAATAAAATGATAAAATAGTACCATTACGATCGTTTCACCACACAGTGGCTTCATGAGATGGGTGAAATGTAACTACTACACTATTAAGACATTTCTGTTTATACAATGAGAAATAGTAGTGGAGTGCAATATAAATCATTTTGGTCATTCAGAGCTAAGCCTAACTTATCATGTCTATTGATATCCATGTATTTTAACAAGTTTAGTTTTTTACTTTTACTTTGAATATGTAAAATGTCAAAATTATTATTAAAGTATGAAGATAAGAAGATGCATTCTACGTTAATTTCATAATCAAAACGTAGAATTAATGTTTTGATTATGAAATCGTTCATAAAAAAAGCAGAAAAATAACGGTATAGCTTGGTATAAGTGGTTATTTTTCGATTTATTTTCTTTTCCGTTAGGTTTATTTTTATATTGTTTGTTGTTTTTCTTGGTTTTAGCGGAATGTTGTGTTGAATATTACACAAAAATGAAATTCCAATGGAAATTTACTGACGTTTCGCTTTTGTATACAAAAGCTTTATCATTTTTAAAAAAATCGTCAGTAAATTTCCATTGGAATTTCTTTTTTGTTTAATGTTCAACACAACATTCCGCTAAAATCAAGGAAAACAGCAAACAATAAAAGTAGTTATTTTTATATGAAAACAGTTGTGGTTCCTTTTTTTAAATCAAAGTAGCTATTAATGACATTTTTAAGATGTTTGAATTTCATTATCACTAAAGCAGAATTAGGTTTCAGTGGTTAGAATAGTATGACATTCTTTATTTATTTGCTATTTGTAGATTTGTTTGGTATTTCTGTAACAATTTTCTTTTTTCAATAAATATGTTAAAATAATTTGGGAATGGATTACAATCGTTTTTTTTTTAACATTCGCCACCATCCGACACAGTCGCGAAAGTGTACGCAGTAATAGGATACGCAAAATATAAACTGCGCCTACGGGTATTTCATATACTATCCTGCTGCAGAAGGTGAAGAATCCACAGTGATAGGCCATCTAGTTATTCCAGTTAGTTTTTCGTACGTTCATATCCTACTACTACCTAACAGGAACCCTTTCTGCACAATGGTAGCAAATGGAAATACGTGAAACTGTAAATTACAAATTCACCTAAGGTAAATATAAAATAAAGTAACTTTTCCATTATCAAAAGTAATGGATTGGCTTAATTTTTTTTCTTCGGGATAGATAGAGCCTAAGCAATTTATTGCTTGTCAGACACATTCGCAGAACCAACTCTCCGTCCCAATCATCATTACGGCTCCGGAAAAAAAACGGTTACCATAAAGACCAGAACGAGATTCGAACTCGCGGGCCCTCGCGCTAGTCGAAATCTCATAAGGGATACGGCTAATACAGGAGCTAATTACAATAAAGAAAACGGTAAATGATTCGAATAGCTATCTCCGATAGAAAAGGAATTGCTCAATGTTTGCTTGCTAATAAACAAATTTGCAAATGATTTTGCTTTGGAATGGACTGGTTTTAATGAAAAGTCTTGGAAATCCCCGCCTGCCTAACTCTTCTGCCTATCTCCCCCCTTACCCTCTTATGGTTAAGTGCCTAGGCCAAAGTTATCTTGCTTTCAGTGCGTGTCTCCTTTAGCGCACTTACGCAATCTCATTAACTAGTTTGGAGTAAAGATGTGCTGAATTAATCGCTTTAAGTGTTGCCAAATTTTCAGCAAATATAATGTGAATGAATACCTAAATCGGTTTGCATCTCTGTACTCCTCTAGCACAGTAATATATCACGGCAACCTCAACCTGAACTCGAGCAAACTGAGATGTGTTTTGATATTTGCTTCAATTATTCCAGCTCCCACTCCATTGTTTCTTTTCAAGCCGTCAGCGTACCAAATCCTCTTCACACTTATAGGGGTGGACTCTTCTTACATGCTTTCCTATTTGGCATTTCTACTTCATATTTTTTTTATGTAAGTTGGTCCGTGAGGAAATTCCCCTTCATTCATCTTTTAATTTTAGACATACCGACTTCTGTATGTTACAAAACTGTCTGTTCTTTGAGTGTATGTAGCGGTGATGGGTCTAGGATTATTTCTGTTGCCGTAGCAGAAATCTTTCTCATCTACACAACTGTCGGTTTGTTGACATAGGGTCTAATTATCTTTCTGTATAACCACAGTCATCTTAGGACTAAGATTTCAGTTTTTCCCTCATAACTGTCTGTAATCGCCCACGGTGATTATAGCTTTGTTAGTTTGATCAAACCAAGGGATTAAGTTATTTTTATTCTTATTGGAAATCTGACAAACTGTGTTTTCTAATCTAATAGTCTACTGTGAATTCAAATAGCTTTGCTTGTCATTTTATTAGAACCTTTGAAAGTAATCCCAGGAGGACTATTATCAAATCCTCTATACAACCCATGCAAGGAATTCTTTCCCTGCTGGCAATTTTCCAGATTCGATTGTCCACTTCACAATGAAGGATACATGATTTTACTTTGTGGGCATTCTTCCCTCGCCCTTATCTCAATGATAACCTCATGAATTGTGCAGTAATCTGTAATAATTCTTTACGTTTTTTTAATCCTTTTCCAGACTAGCTCTTATCTATTAGTGAAGTGTTGGTCTGACGTAAATTCTCAATAATAGATTTTCTCGTGACGTCATAAAATGTTTTCTCATCATTTGAGGATATTAGCCTGGTTATCGGGAGTTAGAAACTATACTCTTGAGATTTCCTAACGCTGCTTCCTTTCCAGACTTTCCAATTAGTAAATATTCCTCCCTAGAAGGGTGATTTCGAAGTTAAATTTTCAGAATTTCAGTCGCAATTCTATTAAAAGTAGTGGTGGGCACTATCGATATTTTCAACTATCGATAGTTGACCATCGATAACTATCGATAGTCGACTATCGATAACTATCGATAGTTGATTATCGATAACTATCGATAGTTCATGCTCTCTCTGCGTTATAAACTATATATATAAATATAATACTGGCGGGCATTATCGATATTTTCAACTATCAACAGTTATCGATAGTCGACTATCGATTATTATCGATAGTCCACTATCGATAGTTATCGATAGTCAACTATCGATAGTCGAAACTATTGATAGTTATCGATAGTCAAAACTATCGATAGTCATCGATAGTCACTCTCGATAGTGCCCACCACTAATTAAAAGTTTTACTGTATTTTCATTAACATGCTATTTAGCACTTGCTACGATTTAACATATCAAGAAAGCCTACATTGCAAAGTTACTAATGAAAATAACGCAACATTAACTTAAATGATTTACGCTCTGAGCTCTAAGGTGCGGATATAGGGGCTTCTTATTACATACTAGAATCCCTCATTGGTTTTAGCTTTATACTTCAAAAATGTTTATGTACGCATTATAGGCGAAATATCTTGAATTTTCATGGATAGGAACAATAATAATGTACAAATTAATCTTTTAAAGAAGCTCCCCCAGAAAAGTTCATACTTTGGCTGCAAGAAGTCAAGAAAATGTACACTTCTCGCAAAAAAAAGTCGGGACACTTGCAATCGAGAATTCTAAAATTTCTTGGGTGTAAATGCAGCATTTGGAGAATATACTCACTTATCAAAGCCATAAAGCACTTATTTAGATGTATTATTGCGATCAAATGTAAAGACTAAAAAATTTAAACAGAAATATAAAAGTATAGAGAGGAAAAAGGTTCATACATAGAGTTTGGAGTTTTAGTGACGGTGTTTCCTTTAGAAATACCGAATATGGGTATGCTCATGCAAAAAAAAATACATAACAACAAAAAGGTCTGTTGAATAGACGGCTTCATTTAGAAGTATATGTATTTAACTTGTTCAATATTATGTAGAGATAACTCTTTTTTAAGAAAACATGGTGATGGGATTTTAAAATTATGTTACTTGTTAGTGCTGCTGAATATTAGTTACTTAGTACGACTTATGCTCACGAGTATTACTTTAACAATAGACAATATGTCAATCAACCTTCTGAATTTTGGAATAATATAATTTTCACAGATTTATTGACTACACTATTATTGATGTATTAATTACTATTGTTGTTTAATATTCTTAAATATTGTATTACTATGCAGTTTTCTTCTATCTATTAAAAAATTACCAAAAACAGTTTTACGATTATTTATAAAATTCTTAAAGCATTAAGTTCGCAATGAAATTATTTACTTTATTAACCCTCCGTTTATTGTATTTTCAAGAAATATATTTTAGCTATCGCCTGTGTAATTCAATGTCGTTGTTCTATTTTTTGAAATATGGCCAACACTTTGTCTGCTTACAAACTGTCTTTATGTAGCACAGCTTCAAGCACTAGAAATGAGAAAGTATTAAATGTGTCATGTTCAAAAAGAAATATTTTAGCACTAACTAAATGTGACAAAAATATGCTTTCTTATAATGTTTGTTATGTTTATAAATGCAATAATATTATAAATAATTGTTAATGCAAGTTCTTCTTTTCTAAAACAAGTAAATGTTTCATTAATATTTGCAACATAAGTTTGTAAAACAGCAATTTAATTTGTTGAACTCCACAAGAAAATTATTAATAAGTAGCAATGGATATCACTAATTTTGATTTTAACACCTAAAATAATTGTTTTACCTTTCTGATAACGTTCTATTTATGTTTCTCTTTAATCTCTCTTTGTTGAAATGTAAATACGTTCCCTGAAAGCTTTATTTACACGCAAAAAAATTTAAAGTACTCAATTGCCGGTGTCCTGATTTTTCCTGCGAGAAGTGTACCTTCACAGGCAATTATCCTAGCGGAAAAAGGTTATAATCGACTTCTACTCATTAAAAGCAAAATGAAGGCTACAGGCAAACAATTAATAATAAAAAAAGTAAATATTCTCCAATGTTTTAATATGTGTGAAAATTCAGACAGATCGAGTAAGCAGTCACCGACGATACCACATAAATGTTTGTGGTGAAAGAATACTTCTCTAGCTTGTCTTACTTTCCTAATTGCTCTTCCTGTGGCTTTTTCTGTAGATTATATAGTTCTCTGCAGTAAATTTTGAAAAATAGGTAAATCATACTCCATTCATTTCTGAACTTGGAAGTAAGCAAAAGCACTCAAAATACTAGCAAAAATCGAAAAGAATAAGGTTTTGGAAAGAAATTATTTTCTCGATTGGTCCATTTCAACGTTGATGCTTTTCCAATAACTTCAGTGTGGGGCGTACTGTGTATATATTACTAATACCGCATTTGTAAATTGCGACAAATATGAAATTCTTGTTACTCTTATCGCCTAATGAACACACGATAAAGGTTTATCGCATACAATCCAGTGTCGCACGGTTCTGTGAATATATAGATAGTTCGAACGAATGCCAATTACAATATCAAAGCTGTATACATTTATGGAGTTATGAAACATTGAACCTGTATTCAATGATTCAAGTTTATATCTTACAATTAGATATTAAAAGATAGGCGCCACATATATTTATACAGAGATATAAATAAATTTATACTGACAATTTGTAAAAGCAGTTTATAACGTTTTGGCAACAATTAATTCTTAGATTTAGTACTTAAAATATACTAAACAAATAATTTCATGCCGACAACAAGCAAGATATAAAAATTAATTTGCTTATTGATACAATATTGGTAACGTAAAATACTACTAAAATCTTTTGGTTTATGAACTTCTTTGGGTTTTCTAGAATTACAAGCACTCATTTTAAATAATAATTTTAAGACAAATAGAACAAAATAAAGAAACCAAATACATTATTTAAAATACATGTTAACAAAAATCAAAATGTCGATGGGAGTCAGTTATGTATAATTTAGGTACACGCATAGAAACCCTATTCGGGAAAAAGCAATATGATTGCTACAACAATTGTTTGGCGATAAATGGTAAAAATAACCATGTCGAAATTAGAAAGCGCAGATTAGATA
The DNA here is from genome assembly GCA_004143645.1 of Protaetia brevitarsis. Taxonomy (NCBI): domain Eukaryota; kingdom Metazoa; phylum Arthropoda; class Insecta; order Coleoptera; family Scarabaeidae; genus Protaetia; species Protaetia brevitarsis. The sequence continues at coordinate 2,065,652 of RXPK01000030.1, read as the reverse complement.
AGGAAGGCTTATTTTATTTTACCGGATAAAATAAAGGAATATTGTACGATATTTCGCATAGCATACATCTCCCAGGAAGAAGAGAAATAATCTTATCCTTGTTTGTGCAACGAAACTGCGGAATATTTAAATGGAATTCTATACGTTATTTTTCTTTGCTTCACTATTTTGCCAAACAAATGTTCCCCATTATCTGAGTGGAATAGATAGGTAGATCTTCTAAGAATAAACAAGACAAAACTTGAGATGCTGGAAAATAGTGGTTCTCCGGATATTTAAGAAGCACTAATAAATTTTAAAAAATGTATGAGTTGTCATAATATATTTTATTATGACATTATATTTGGAGTTGGGCATTATTCGAAAAAATTGTTCAAGTCAATAGGTGCTCTTTTTTTTTGTATTGGAAATTTATAAATTATACTTGTCACATGTATTATGTATTGGTGTTTTATTTTATATGCTTCATATTTACATACTTATATTTTCTATAAAAATACAACGAATAGATTTTACCTAACCCAACAAAGGAAGCTTCTAAAGGTTAAGGAAGGGATCAGTGTTGACATAAAATACATTAATCACGCTTTTTTTACTTATGCACTGATTATTAAATAACTGAGGGAAAATATACTCTTTGCTCCCAGTTTACTGTCCGGAAGTACCTAGTTTTACCTTTTATCTTTATGAAAATTTAGAAATATCAATTTCTTGTAAAATTCCCTAGTCACATATAATTAACTATAGATAAATTTATTTATCGCTAACTGATGAAACATAATTTTATTCATTGGTTACAGTTAAAGATGAAAGATTTTTCGTCCTCGGATAAAGATAAAAGATATTTTTTTCTATCGCCTTCAGATATAGATAATAGTTAAATTATCTTTATCTAGTTTATCTAAATGATATTTTGCTCAAGTCTGATTAAATACCGTCAAACGGGGTTAAGTGAATCAAAAATATAAGTTTTTCGTTAATATTTTCACTTTCAGATATTTGGGAACAAATGAAATATCCTTTAGAAGAGGAACTAAGGTCATAAAATAAATATTAAATCGGAAATATTGCCTAATACAAAATCTTAACTTATCGTCAAAATAGCCTTATTACGAAGTTTCAACATCATCAACACTGATTTGACTGAATTTTAATTAATATTCGTTGTGATTTACTTTACCCCATAATTTGTCTATTTTTTCAAAAAAATAGGAGTCAAGCTTAGCGTATATAATTATGATATTATTTTAATAGTGCATATTATTCCTAAAGGATTAGAGAAACAATATTTCGGTCTATCAGCTGCTAGATATCAGCTGATATACCGAAAATCATCCGAAATCATCGGTTAAAAATGCACCCAGCACGTATTCAAACGTTTAACCGATTTTTGAAAGGGCAACGCATGAGATACCTAGCCGTATTACTTGGCAGACAAGGAACATATGGGAGTAATGTTATCGGCACCTTTGTCTCACTGATCGCTAGAGACGAAGTGATTCACTTAGGCCGTGTTCCCACCAAAAGCAACCGGCGACCGCAACGCAACAGCAACGACACTCGGCGCTAATGTTTAAATGCACGTGTTTCCACCTATGAAAGGCAACTCAACTGCAACGCAACCAATTGGTTTCATTTAAACATTAGCGCCGAGTATCGTTGCTGTTGCGTTGCGATCGCCGGTTGCTTTTGGTGAGAACACGGCCTTATGGCTGTTTGCACCGACACGTTAAGCTTGGTTTAATTTTAAGTGTCGCTTAGATTATGACGTTCACGATATGCATGAGACATGAACTCAGAACTATCACCTTCAAAGTACCGCTTAAAATTAAACCAGGACAGTTTTCCTTGGCTGCTATACGTATATATTTGTTTAATTGCAAATCAGTTTTTTCTTCATAATCTTTCTTCAAAACTCCTATGTGTTCTAATATTTTTTAGCATCATTTACCCCCAAAATTTAAATATTTATTTTATAATATAATCAATAGAAACGTGAAAACAAATTAAATCGTAATAAATTTTTAGAAAAAGGGAATAAGCGTTGGTTCTTCTTCCCGATGTTTTAATAAATGTTTATCACAGGAAAAAAATATTTTCTGCAAAAAGAACACGTGCGTAAACGAAATTAAAAAAGCAGTTTAATGTAATAGTAGTTTGGAGTAAAAAAGAACAAGGAGACAAATAAAAAGCAAAGTAAGGAATGATGAGGAAACACAATGAAAGGCCCAAATAATGTAGAAAATGAACAAAGAAAACGTAACAGCATCTCGAATAGCTCTAAAATTAATTTGTATCTAGTAATACACTTTGATTAATATTAGCGACAATTTTTCCACAAAACACTAACACTTTTGTTATGAAGTCCAAAAAGTTAGATACTCCAACTGATAAGATTTCAGTTCCTGTTCATAATACGAATCATATACATGAACCAACATACCCTTACCGTATGTCTTATAATTCGTTTGTTGTATAATTGGTAAATTATTTTTATTGCTTTCCTATTTATTCTAAAGAATTACAATAGAATTCCTCTTAACCGCTCGGCGATTTAACCGGCCTGCTTGCATTTATAGACCTATGACATTTTGTGCTTCAATTTCAAAAACTAAATATCATACATGTATTAATAACTAGAGGATGTGACTGAAGCCACGGTTCTTAGAATAAGTCCAATTAGAGGTATGTTAGCTTTATTATTTATATACTCGCAGATTAACCGGTCAGGGATGCACTCCCGAGGTGACGGGCTAAAAGGATTATACTGTATTACTTGCTAATTATATTAGTCTGGGCACTCACTCATTCTTGGAAATGAGGAAACACTCTTGCAAGAAAGGGTTATGCGGAGCAATTTCAAGAACCAGAAACTGGTATTGGCATAGACTCTACAGCAACTAAACAACAAATGGATTTTTGGATAACTCACAAATCGATCCAATGTTGAAATAATTGTCCTGATTTGATACATGCGAATGCATGCATTTCATCTAATCACGTCAGAACCAAGGAACTACTTAAACTTGATTTTAAAAATGTTAAAGCAATTGTTTCTGATGTTACAGGGAACTGTAGCTTCACACAACATATACACAGAATCGCACTGTCCGGCGCGATTTAATGCTGATTGCATTTGAAGGACGAAGAGACAGTTGAGAATATTTGCAGCCACAAAAATCAAGTATTTAATCTTTAAGAAGGCTGACCTTTCCCTAGAAGACCTAAAAATAATCTGATTCAACAAGATACTGAGCTGCTTGAAGAGCTTGGATTTGTTGGATAAACTGTAACATTCACTCTATAGTAGGCTCTAGTGGCTGTAGTGGACGGAACGATTAATCGAACTAGGCAGGTACTATCTTTCCTGTTTAATGCAGGTAATATTTAACAATCGTATCGATAAAAAATTTGTTGATTATACTAAACCATAGTACAGAAAAAAATTCAATCCATATGATATAAAAAAGACTTTAAATACATTATATTACAGAAATGTTCATAAGGATAGTATTGTCGGTATTTTCGGCATTCTTTTTATCTAATATGTGTGCATGGTTGATCGGAAAGTCCAAAAAATAGCTTTATTTTATTTAATAAAATATGTAGGAAATTATAATTTTGCCTTAGTGTTATAATCATTCATTCATTCAAGTTAGGGTGGGCACTTAATGTCCGGGCACTTGAGCTAGGTGCTCATTGTACCATCCCTATTGATTCTCTTATTTCCACTCGAGCAGCTTGGTGTTCTCTATAAAGCCCAGTATCTTGCCCAGTGGAAACTTGAGGACCTTCGAGGGCTCCAATAGATCTCTTCCGAAATATTTCTGCCCGAGTACCTTCAGTTCCTCACATGTGCATATTACATGTAAACTCGTTTCCTCCTGTTGTTCGCATCTTCTACACCACGGTTCGCTTACACGGCCTGTGTTGTATAGATGCTTTTTCAGAGGACAGTGTCCAGTTACCAACCCAGTAATGGTTTTAACTTCTTTCTTACTGCGCCTGATTAGGTTATCAGAGAAACTACCATCCCCATCCCCTATCAGCGTTTTGGTATGGAGTTGACCTTCAGTCGACCTCCATTTCTTTGTACTTTCTTTATCTAACCAGGTCTATTTCTCCCTTCTTGCGGAATTCTTAGTAATCCGACATACGGGCTCTGGACCCATGAAGTGTCTCTTCGAGCACTCCTTGGCTGGTTCATCGGCTATTACGTTGCCCCTTATATCCTCATGTCCCGCCACTCAAATCACAGACACCGTGTAGTCTCGTGCCAGTGCATTGACGGATTGCTTGCAGTCCCTAACTAGTTTTGACCTAGTTACGGGGTTCGCGACTGCCTTAACGACAGCCTGGCTGTCAGTCATTATATTAATTTTCTTCCTCATATAGCCCCCTTTTGCAATCATTTCTGCACAGGCTGCAAGGGCGAATACCTCTGCCTGAAGACAGTTGTATGTTTCCCCAGGCTTATGGATATCCTTTGATTAGGACTGGGTCCACAAATACCGGCTCCTCTCCCCTGGCTGGATTTGGATCCATCCGTGTACCAGTTTTCGTTAGCAGTGATCTCACTACGTGCCTGATCTCTGTTGGGTATGGAGATTTTCACCTTCTCAGTGAAGATAATTTCGGGTGTCATGCTGTCCGTGGGCATTTGTAGCAATGGCCCGTCCAGCAACGTGCCCGTAGTATAAGTGTGCCCTCCCACCCTACACAAATATTTTTTTGTTATTTTTTTTAAAAAACATGATTGTAACAGAAAAAAAATAGTAACTGTTAAAACAAACATATTCTGTATGTTGTTGCTATATTTATTTAATGCAAAGGGATCCTTTGCAGTCGGCGTCATTGGAAAAAAAAATACCACAAGTTATTTTATTTTCATTTTGGAAGCACGGTTTCTGTATTTAATTTTGAAGAAGAAGTTCAATGTTTGAATTCCTATAGCTTGCGTATATACAAAAAAAATTGTTAACGTAAGAAACGAGAATACGAGCAATCACTATGCTAGAGAACGCTTGGGCTGTTAGGGAGATATCTCGCTATTTTAAACTTAAGAAGAAAATAGGAAGAACATGAGTCTGTGATTAACTTACCACGAGTACACCGTTCTAAAGTATCCACTGGCCAACAGGACAATACACTGGTACAATATTACACTCAAAACCCATGCATAAACTTCAAAAACCCTATTGAAGCTACCGCATTTCCGGGTAGCATAACTCCAGTCATATCGCGCCGCTATAAAAATAGAGCTAACGCCAAGATATCGTCAGGAAAGACTGAACTTTGCGCGCCGATACCAGCGAATGGACAGCAAATTTTAGAAATCCGTCGTGTTTTCAGATAAAGCAACGTTTCAATCAGTATAAAATACAAATGTAAAGCTTGTAACACGTCCAAAAAACACGAGGTATATCAATAATTATGTGCAACTGAAAAATTACTGTGGGCGTTTTCGGGTATCGGTATGGCATGGATGTCTTATGAAAGACCAGACGTTTGTTAGGAGATCGATGGTCACTTGACAGGTGCTCAGTATAAAGGTATTTTCGATAATGTAATACTGCCTTCTGTGCGGATAAATCGTAGGGATGGCCTTATCTTCCAACATGCATACAGCTCACACAATTCGGCAATGGATTACTAAAAAAACATTGGCCCGCAATGAGCCCTGACCTAAATCCCATTGAAAATTTATGGGGGTGCTTAAAAAAACAGCTGTATGAAGATTTCGCTTAACACCTACCTAACCCAGCTGAGTTGTTTAGAAGAATATTGGTGACATGAAAAACTTTAACGCCAAAATACTACCAAAGAACAAGGAGGATGATACATCTGATATATAACATGGATTATGCCCAACATATGGAGCTACCGACGCAAAATGCCGGATTTTTTTTTATTAAAATATGGCAACTTCTTTTTCAGTGAGACGGTATTTAAGTTATCTGGAACTAAATCTTGGAACAAATTTAAAAAAAAAAATTAAAATCTAAATCTTAAAATATGCACCTTCTTCATTTCATTTTTTATTTCTTCTTTATTAGCTTAACTAAAGTGAATTAGATTTTATTTCAGTTGAGTGCCCACCAAAAAAGGGAAAAAAACAATACATCATCATTAAATCATATTCATTTAAACCTCAAAAGTATCAAAGTTGCATTATGATTAAACTCAAAATTTTAAAAGGAGCACATCTATGTTTTGATAGAGTCAGACTCTGCGTTTTTTTTTTGAATCCGAAAACATCTAACTTATTAGTTTTGGCTTCCTTGTTTATCAAAGATTTGAATTTTTAATTTTTAATTTAATAGAGCGCCGCGAATACGCTAAAAATATTCGAACCACTTCCTTGTTAACTATGGTTAACAAATGTTTCATTTTCTTGGCTTTACACGGCTACTAGAGCGTAATAAAGTATACCCTGACAATTTTTTTTTTGTAAAAAATGATTTTTCGAATGGACCTTAATGTATCCTCCCTATTATTAATCTAAAAATTTTTTTTTTCCGGTTCTAGTGATACAGCACTTGGCTTTCGAATTAAAGCTTTGATAGGAGCAATTTATAACTACTGAGTTATCAACATTTATTCTAAGTTTGTTTTTATTTGTCCAGAACTGGAATTTTTATATAATGTTTGTAGCTAAACGCAAAGTTTCTTCCCAAGCTGAACCTGGCACGAGAATAGAGCAGATTAGATCTACCATATTATGCTTCAAGAACATATGCAAATCATTTATAAACACAATAAAAAGTATAGGGCCAAGAATGGAACCCTGGGAACTCGAGCTGTTACACAACGTACTTCGGACGTGATGCCACCACCTAACCTAACTCTCTGTAATCTATTACTAATATACCTACGGCAACAATGTACAATGTACTGGCGATAGTCCTAACTGCACCTAATTTGTTAATTATGTCCTATTTGCTGCCGCATCTACTAAACACCTATTTAAAATGGAGATGCAACAAAGAACACTGACACAGGCACCTGCTGGTTTACAGACGGTTCGAAAACCTAGATACAAAAATATTTTGTCGCAGTCCAAGAGTCAGAAGATATTACAACCTTGGATGAGCCACAAGGATCTTTTAGGCTGAAATCAATATCAACTATATCCCTATTTTGGGTATACTTGAACAAAAAAGTATGCGAATGAGGCGAACCTAAGCGAGCGAGAAAGAAGATATCGGGTCCCTTCTATTACAAGAATATTTTCTCTCTTGCTTGCTCAGGCTTAAATCGTTCGGGTATTTTTTTCTTAAAGCTATACCTGGGACCAGAACCTACCATTGCACACTGATTTCTAGAACTTAGTTATTGGCCAAATCTCGAAGAATAAACAAATGTTATTGCACAGATATATTTCTTGAGGGACATTTTTTTATTTGAAACAAAGATCGGCAAACTACATAAACCGAAAAATGGTTCATTCTTAATTATTTCGTACATACCGACGGTTGAATTTCATAAGTGTATTATAGTCAGTAATAAACTTTAAGTAAAATTACATATGTATTAGTTCTGCGGATTATTTATTTATTATTCTTCAAACAGTATAAATTTGAAGTCAAAAGCTTCAGATTGCATGAAAGAGAAAAATATATACATGAAATATTTGTATAAATAAACTTTAGTTACGTTTTCTGAAAAAGTCTATACGTGCGCAGAAAAGTGTTTGTTTCCTGTTATACTACTAGTATTCGACATTAATTAGACATATTTTTTTCTGCATATTTCAAGCATTAGCCTAATTAATATTAATTTTGTCTTTCAAGATATGCATCGTTTCAAACGTGAAGACCTGTTTTAAGTGTAATTTGAAACTCATGAAGAAAGTTTAAAAGGTAGCTAACAGCAAATTAAATTCTAGGCAAATCAGAAAGCGTTCCAATTCTGGAATTGGTTTGGTGCATGCGAAGGACTGTATTTCACCGCCATGTCAGAACCAAGGAACTGCTAGAAGTTGACCGTAAAAATGTTAAGTTGATTGTCTGGGTTTTTATAGGTCACTGTAAACTATTCCCTAGAAGACCTGAAAACAATCTCATTCCACAGGATACTAACCTACCTTAAGAGCCTGACCTTGCTAAGATAACATCCATTCTATCTACTAATCGAACCATGAGGAGGCTATCTCTTACTAAACTAATTAACTGACTGTTGAAACATGCGTTCCAGATAATAAAGTGGTAAAGAATTTTTAAAATATTTGGTAAAATACTTGTGTTACAATTGAATAAATGCCTTAATTGTAAACAAGATACCATCTTATTTTTTGGTTATCACAAAAACAAGAATGAAAAATAGCTTTGGATATTTGGGTTACTCTAACTAAACAGAATTTAGTGCTAAGTAGCTTTCATTTTTAGCTAAAGATTTTAAAAAATTATCATGGATACGCCAAGAATCATGTACTGACAATAGTCGTAACCATACCTAATTTGTTATTATGTCATATTTCTCCCGCATCTATTATAAATACTTATTTCACAAGGTTTGTCATTTTCGTTACTGCAAAAAAGAGCACACACCCAGGAAGAACTTAAAATATTTTTTAATAGTTTAACTGGTGAAACTCGGTTAAATGTGCAGATTCTATTATTGCATCCAAACACTATGGAACGGCGAACGTTACGATAAGAATTACTGAATGTTTAACCTTCATATTTAACAAATTATGATCCATAAATCCTTAGAACTAATAACAATAGCAAATATAATGTATGACCCGGCGCAAGAGCACCGTGCATGCACATAACATCAGTTAACTTTCTAATGTGGTTAAAATACGTGTTCCTCTTTCGTAAGCCATGCCTGAAACCAGCTGTCTGCATTTACGTCTAAATATTTCTAAAAAAATTGGCAAACATCACCGCGATAATGGATATTCATTGATAATTTTTATTACGTAAATTTTTAAGTCATGGATATCTAATGGTAATTCGTGTTTATTAAAAAGGTCTGTGCAACGAAAATAACAAAAAAAAACTTTCTAAATAAGTTCCACGTACCGTAGGAACCATCTCAACCAAGAACAATTACATATACCTATCGTTTGTGTATGATACTGTTTCCAGTCAGACGCGTATACAGCTTGGGTTTGTGGAGGAGTAGAAAACAATGTTGACGAAAAGATTATTTCATTTTATATCATGACCTGACCAACAAAAAACCTTTTTAGCGATATAACAATAATAAAACAATAAAAATTGCTTAGTAATTACACATATATGTATGTAATATTATGATTTCTTTTACAAGTTTATTTAGATGTAAGATTTATATTAGGTTTGTTCGCTGTGCAATCAGAAACTATCCACAACTGAACGACGCATGCGTAATAACAGCTGTGCGTTCGCAGTGCAACAATTTCGTATTTCGACCGTTGGTAATTTAAAATTTGGTGTTCGCACAGTATCAAATTGTAGTCAGTGACAGTTTGTGATTAATCCAGAAAGTTCTCGGATTTCTTGTGGATTTTAAATTCGCTCATGCGCACTAAACGAGAGAGATACACTGCGCCGTGTGCTCTGCCGGCTGACATATAAATTCCAATTCCAATTGCTGGACACAGATGGCAGTAGTGTCGGTTTTGGATGTGTTCGCAGAGCAAATTATCAAACTAATTTCAAACTACAATCCCTTTTTGAATCATGCGCACTGGAAAAACCGAAATAGTTTCCAATTAAGTTCTGATTCGCACAGCGAACAAACCTATTACCATTTTGTTCCGCTGGTTTATAGGAGGCGAGAGGGTAGCTACCCCCATTAACGCCTTCCCTCCCTCGTATACCCGCCTGTTTCTAATTGGAATGGTATACTAGATATATTTTACAATAAATATCCCTATACCTGATAGTTAAATAAAATAAGAGGTATTAACTCTTTAACAAATAGAAATAAATAGCTGGTTATGTATGTATTACTTTCCTTCGTATAATACTATTTATTATATTTATAATTCATGGTAACGTATATCTTTCTCGGAGAGTGATTTGTTTTTGAGGGAAATTATTATATAAATTCATTAAATTAATTTGCACATGATTATATCCATATTTATTACTTTTAGCTTTTAGCATATCTTTTACATTCATTACTCGCGGCATTTTCGTTTCAAATTCACTATTTTAGTTATAATATTTAATTTTACCGGCATAATAATAATATTGTTGGTTACTTGAAGCTAAAATGCATGTTCTGTTTATTGTATTGCTAAATAACAAAAATACGATGCTTTATATTAATATTTCATACCATTTCAACGCGGTAGATACAAAATATAGTTCAAAACTTCTTGGAAACTTTGAATATAACTTTTATAAACATTAATACAATAGATTGTATAATATGAAGAAATAATGTATTTTTATAATTCGCAATTGCAAAAATTATTGTTTGTTATATATCTATTTTTTTTATTTATTATAGTGCAGGAAGGTGTTTTAAACAACGAGGTATGATAAACACAACCATACAAAAAAAATAAAGCTAGGGATTTGATTTATTGAAACTAAATTGATATTACCTCCAAACATTCTAAATCATCTAACTAAAAAATGAAAAATACCGAATCGATTGTTTCAAAATTGAATCAGTAAACGATTTAAAGTTAAACGTTAACTAATTCTCTATTTGTTTAATAAATTCTGTTAGAGAAACTGATAAAAAAAAATTGATCTTGGGCAGAAGGGCGTTGATATTAAATAATTAATAACATCGTGCTTATATCTAGTCAAAGTTAGAAAAATATCTTTGGATAAGTAAAACTTATCAAGAAAGTTTCTTCAATAGCATTAATTGTGTAACATCGAAAATGGAATGAAACTAATCTTTTAATTGTATCGCATCTTAGTATCCCATATAAATGACCCATATAAATTTTCGCTGTATAAATATTGCAAAATAAATAGAATTGTCAAGTTCTGTATATGTACATATTTATAACAGAGATAATTGCTTAATTATTTTACTTTAATTATGTGATGCAATTTATAGAAAGACAATTTTAAAATTCCCAAACAATTGCCCTATTAATGAAACTACTAAAACTTAATTTTACACAGTTGATAATACATTTTAAGTACTGATAGTATATTTTTGAAGGTATTATTTATAACCGCGGCATGTTTGCAACAATAGTTTTTTCAAAATGGCGGCATGTATCTTAATATTACGTAAGCATATAGATTTACGATATTTTGAATTGCAACATTTTTGGATTGCCTACGCCTGATAATATTAAAGTTATTTATAATCTGGTTTAGGGTGTAGCCAATGTGTTTACAACTTATAGATTATGACATGATCGTTTTCAATTTTAGACAGCTTGCAAATCATTCGTAATTCTGTCCAAACTTAAAGCATCGCGACATATATCTAAGGTACTCACCTCAAATTGATTTTGAAAGAGGACATAGTAATATCGATCCATCGCCACAAATTTCACAAAGGTAACTGTAATAAATCGACTACTATTCAATTTATACCTGTACTCGACTACACACACTCAGCGATGTTTATTGGTGACATCACGTCGCTTTATCAGTGCATAGGTACGAAACATGTGGAGTGTGGTGTGCGTATGTGCACATGGTGTGATAATTCTATTGTTAAAAGCGCACTTTTCTCCAAAAAACTATTGAATATTAATGATAAAATTGCCCTAATAATCGTAAGCACTCGTCTCCGATTGCCGTTGGACTGGAGTACATTTGTTTTACAAATTAACACTTTTCAGGGCGTTATTTTTCGTGCTACAAGTAGGCACGAAATATTAGAGTAATTGACGCGTATTAGGGGCACAAATACGGCTAGTAAAGGAGCAAAACTCGTTCAAAAAATACCGTTCGTAGGCACTGAAATGTATGTAAATTAGGTATGCTCTTCGTAAATAAGGTAATTATCATTACCTGAACATATACGTTATGTACAAAAGTAACCTGCAAACAAAACCAATAACATTATCTATAGCTCGTCTTGTCTGAGACGACTTTCTTCGCAATGAAAGATAAATAAAACGAAGCGATGCTAAAGCCTGCCAGAGTATACGCTGTACGAATCATAATACAAAAATTTCCTGCCGATAAAAATATGTGTAAGCTATAAAAGTAGGTAAACTAAATCTTAAACTTTTATAAATCATATATTTTGTGTGTTAAAATAGAACAGATATCCTTTTTTTAAATAAAAGCGGGAGTTCAATTTTACACTATTTAAAAGCTATTTACTCGAAATATACACTAACACAAATCATACGGGTTTTTATTGAAAAATAATAAACAAACAAAATGTGAGAAATATAAATAAGTGTAATAGTCATCCGAATATAATATAGTATGAAAAAATCAAACTCCTCACAAATGTTACTGGCAAAAATGAATCGGTTTAAATTTATGAAAAATGCTGTAAGATTTTAGTCTAAGTTTCTCAAAATTTTGTCTGTAGATCTTACCCTTTGTTCGAACGCCATTTTTTTAATACAACTCATTTTTCAATATAAATACATAAGTTTGGAAGCAGTAACAAAATCAGTTCCTAATATTCGTATCATAAGTGATGGGACGGGCAACTCACCTAATGTGTTTTCCTATCCGAGAAACAAGGATTGTAATCAATTTAAGAAATCACCAGAGAGCACGTATGAATTCGCATTTGTATTGAAAATTCAGCTATATTCATAAGTTTGGTAATCGAACCTAGAGTAAGAATTATTCGGAAAGAAAATTTTCTGAAGTTAGTCTACAATGTTTTATCAAAAGTAAGTCTGTAAGTCTGTAAGGCAATTCCAAAATTGTTAATTTCAAAAAAAAAAATAATATAAATACGTAATCCTAAACTTTATTTCCCTTATTGTTGCTTGGTTACTACAATTTCACTTAAATATTATCTGATAATAAACAAAAATGTAATTATCTTCTTTTTGAAATCTAAAATGCCATACAGACAGTACACACTAGAAAAAGGAAATGGGTGAAGTTCGGCATACATGCTTAACAGCAAAGCCGTTCCTCCACCTAACCTTAGACTACTTAACATATATGCACAGTCATAGGCGCCGTTAAATCAAAATTCAGAGGGGAGCAAATAAAATATCAAAAAATCATTAATAGCCAACTACTTGTATGTAAAAGTAGATTAGGTACATACATAAATATTTAGAATATCTATATTTTGTATAATTGTCAAATATTTAAATAAAATACTTAAAAAGAATTAATAGTAGAACTCAGGGAGGGGCAACTGCCCCACCTTGCGCATGGCAAACAGCGCACATGTGCAGAGTATACTATGAGTACGGACATGCTCGCAAAAATCCATTGTTCTTTAGTGGTCCGTTTTGAATGACCTTCAAGCCCAACTGCATTTTGTAAAGTTATTGCCGGAAATTTTTAAACGTATGGAATAATTTATATTTTAAAGGAAGTAGAAATTAGATCAAAAAATACACAAATTTATGCGTTTTTTATTCCGATTTTGTTGCAAATATTTATGAACAGTTTATAGTAATAAAAAACACGATTCCAGTAAATAATGTTTGATTAAGTGATACATATATTTGCAAGTGTTTTACGAAAATTATGTTCATATTCTTTCCTTTTTGTGAAATAAATCTTTATTTATATTTTATAGTGTAAAATATTCTTTCAGGAATAAATATGTTGTTTCTCAAATAAATTAATAAAAATGCAACAGCTTCGGTGGAAGGGACTTTCAAATTTTTGACACGAATATACAATAATTTTTAATTAGGGTTCAAGGGGTATGACTATATCGTTCTGTGCGATACAAAGATTGTTCCTTTTTATTCGACTACTTCACTTCTAACATCCGACTCTGCACTGGTTTGTCAACAATAATGTCCGAGGGTGCACAAGTGGATAGAGTTCAAACGTAGACTATATAATATCGAATTGTCTATAATGTGAATAAATGCGATTACAATTTATACCAGTATAATGCAGTTCAAACCAAAATCACATTATTTTAAAAAATGAACATAAAATGAATTAGGTTAGTTATTGCGATAAATAGCAATCTAGCTTAAAATGTGTATCTAACAAATAAGTTGATTTAATGTGACCTAGGAATCTCTGCACAACGACAATAGTTCTTCTTATTCATGTACTTTCTCAATTCTTGTCGTGTCATATATATTAGATTCATTCGGAAATCCGAAGAAACTGCGACCATTCTTAACATCAAAATTTATCTTGCGAAAATGACTGGCACTACAACATCATACCCATTGGTGTCTTCTTTCACGGTTATTTGAGTTATTTCAGTTAAACCTAACAATATAATATATAAGAAAGTATGTAAATGTTATGGCCACTGGCCACCGATCTTACCTTTTACACAAGAATCTCATGGTTCATTAAATGTTTTTAAAACTGCAGGGGTAATTGAACTTCTTACTGACTAAAATAACTGTTTAAAAAATATATGTAGGTACCTATTTAGAAATAATCACTCTAACGAATATTCCTTATATTTTTAGTTAGGCACGTATTGCGTATATAAATATTGTGGAAGTTAACATATTCAATCTGTAAATCTTTAAGCAAAACTAAAGACACTAACTAATATTGTCGTGGTGTCCGTGAATTAAATAAAACTCAAACTCGTTCTTATTTCTATATTAACTAGAGCAAAACATTTATAAATCCCACATAAAATACATAAAAACTAGAAACGCACTACCACGTGAACGTGCTAACCACCTAAAATTTGAAATTATATTACTACAACATATAAAATAAGATTGTTTAATTATAATCAATAAAATTTATTTAAGATTTTGATGTTTTTTTTTTTTGGAAGTTTGAATTTTAAAGTTGAACTTTAAAATTTTTAACATGCCGACAATCCGTTAAATTTGTGTATATTTACCCACATTTAGTGCGCAGAATTATCAAAAAACGTTATTTTTAGGAAGAAAAATTACCTAATGTGTTGAATACTAAATCCAACTCTGTCCAAATCCTATTCCGAAATCTTTATATCTCCTACACAACACTTGAAAGTCAAATAACGTAATCGTAACCGTCATGTTCATCTAAACACAAATGGGTAGCCTTTTGCAAAACCATTCCCATGAGTTCTCCAAATTCACGCCAACAGCAACAGCCCCGAAGATGTAGCATAGGAGTGAGGACAAAACGTCGGCCAGAAACAGCTCCAGGATGTATTTTCAATTCGCAAACTAAGCAATATCCAATTGATTAAGCTTAAATATTAGAGTGAGTGTCAATATTGTATCCGACTTTTTTTTCCGTTAAAGCTTTTATCTATTTTAGAATTCATCTGAAGTAATCCAGTTTTTGGCCTTATTCTTTTTGTTTCTTTGCGTTAGAACACAAAACGCACGAATATGCACAGTAGAGATTTTGTGCTCTATTTGTGTTGCGACGGGAAGCAAAACGCAATCTGGACGTTTTTTCTTTTTTGATTGGATCAATATTGTTCCATGATGCAAGTAGCTTCAATAATCTTAAATCATCAATGTAGGTAGATTTTTGTTGAAGACACTAAAGTTAGAGGCGAATACACAGTCGCAATCATAACGAATATTTTTACGTGTTATATTTGACTTCATCATTTTTGTATCATGATACGAAATTTTGTTTTATGAAACATTGCATTGCACCATAACTTTTTCCGTTTTTGTTTCTCTAGAAATATTAATTCATTAATAAGCAGCAAATAGCAATTGAAAAAAATAATGTATTAAGATTCATTTTG
Organism: Protaetia brevitarsis; assembly: GCA_004143645.1. Taxonomy (NCBI): domain Eukaryota; kingdom Metazoa; phylum Arthropoda; class Insecta; order Coleoptera; family Scarabaeidae; genus Protaetia; species Protaetia brevitarsis. The sequence continues at coordinate 2,049,890 of RXPK01000030.1, read as the reverse complement.
CGAAGAAATTAAGCAAACGTGTAATGTTTTTAATTCATTTTAAAGTTTTGTGTTATTGTTATAAAATTGCACTGTCACAAATTAGAATATAGTTTCAAAATGATAAAAGCATAGGTATAGTAGATGCTAGAATGCATTGTGGCACAAGGTATGTAATATACAATATACCTTTACCCCCATTACAAGATTATATTTAAAGGCTACATCGTAAATAAAATATATAGAGCGTAAATCTCATGTTGTTGCTAGAAAATATTATCTGCAATATGAATACTTACAAGATTATTTGATATACATACTTCTACATAATATATGCCATCTTATTTAGATGTTAGGTATACAATATTATCTTTTGTACATTAAAAGGTACAAACACCATAAATACTGCTTTTATAACACCACATGATATATTCATTCTATTTACTCAAAATTACTGGTCAACTTCCAACACCCTTTAAGCTCAGCTATTTAAGTGTTTTATTTATTTAATAATTAAAGTAATTCACTAGTATTTTCCGTGAAGAAAATTAGAAATTACAACTTCAGGAATTAAAAACCGTTTTAAATATAAAATATAAAATCGAAATTCCAAAGATCTAATATGATAACTTACCCTAAGAGAAGTAATAACCACTAAAGCATAGCATTTCACACTTCGTACCAGGGGCGGCCTTTCTTAAAGAGCATTGCAAATTACAAATTAATCATTAAGGAGCTTTTATTTTCTGTAAAAATACCGATAAAGACACATATACACGTATATACGAAAGTTACGATTCCCATGATTTAATGCGATCAAATGCGTTGTAGTTATTTGGCCCCTGATTTCACCGGTATTCGCGCGGAGCTAGCGGAAGAGGGGGTAGTCGCAGTATATGCAAAAATTACACTGCAGTTGGGCCAGCCGTTTCGTGGCCCATTGCCAGCTGATTGATGGTCAGTGCTCGGCACTGTGCGGGAGGGATTTCCTACTATCGACACGACACGATAGGCAAGCGTATTAAGGCTGATTTACATTATACCAGACGACTACGACACGGTAACGATCCGATACGACACGATATTTTAGTAGGCATTTACATTATCAGACATTGGTGGGCTAGAAAGTTCTGTCGTAGTTCTATCAGAATAATGGATTTACAAACGTTGTCAAGTTGTGAATTGGCAGTTATTGCTTTATTACTTGATGAAGAGGACACAAATCTTAAAAAAAGAAAACGTGTGTGGGTGCATATGTTGAAGAAAAGAAAAACGGAAGGCGAATACCATACACTGTGGAAAGAATTACACGACAATGATACAAAGTTTTATCAATATTTCAGGATATCCATGTACCAATTTAATTATATAATTAAAATATAACATCTGCACGTGTTTTGTTCTTTTTTACTTATAAAATATAAATCTTCATTCAATCTGCCGTTATGTCAATCGTGTCCTATCGCTGTCGTTCGTATCAAATTCGGATCGTGTCGTATCTATGGAAATATATTCGTTTAACATCAAAAGAATATACTTTTCGTGTCGTATCGAATCATTGTCGCGTCGTAGTCGTTTCGTATAATGTAAATCCGCCTTTAGTCAGACGGAGACGGGTCAGTCGCATACGGACTTCGGTTTAGACACTTCCCGGCAATAAAAATCGGGTTCAAGAATATTTAATATTCATTAATTATAATGATAAAGTGTAGTATTTATCTAGGATGACATCGCAAATTAATAACTATAGTATTTCAAATTAAAATGAACTACCATTATATCTTTCTTAGGGTAAAAATTATGAAAATGAAATAATAGATATAATAAGGGAGTTATTCCTAAGAAATACATCACAATAGTGTTTTAAGTAAAAAAAAGCAAGCCATTTGCTTAGGTAAACAAACAAAGAAAATAAAAATTGTTTCCAATTCTTCTTCTCCTTAGAATATCCATTATATTTCAATCGACGATCTTCGCTTAAATAACTCATGTAGTCTGTATTGTGTTATATTTTCGATGATATAAAATCACAAAAACATCTGAATAAATTTGCGTTAGTTAGGTGAGGGAAATGTAAACAAGTGACTCATGTATATACGTGCAGTTAAAAGACTAAATACATGCAAGTTCGTAGGAAATACGTTAGTATTTATATTTAAGTAGATAAGTATTCCCGATAAGAACTTAACGTATTTCTAATTTTAAAATGTCTCCTAAATTTATCTACATTAAATTTTTTGTGTGGGTATTATTTTAGTTAGCAATAAACAGGTAATAAATTACTGCCGGCTGAACTAAACTGATTCAAAACTTTGTAAAATTAATACAAACAAAACGGACGGGAGAGGGGGGAGGAGTTGACCGGTGATTGGTCCCACCACTCAATATTGTCACGGGCCGCCACTGCTTCGTACCCCAGCAACACTACAAAGTCGTGTACTTACACCCTATCAATTCGACGTCTGAACATCTATTTTTCCATCTGTTAGTAACTTTACTGCTGTTTTTTGTGTAGAGTGTGTTATGCAGTCTTTTTTTTTAAACCGTACGACTGTGGTCACACTAGTGCATTTCCCTCTTGAGGCATCTTCGCGAAAAGGTTGCTTTAACCTATAATTCAGCATAATTTTCCGCAAAAATGTGACGAAAATTTGCTTTAATTATCATAATGACACGCAAATAATTATTCATTCCGTTTACTTCGAGAACCCGTTCACATCCAACTTGTTCTACGGTCCGTAATATGTTTTATTGTCAAAGAACTAAATAATCTAAAACATATTATTTATTGAAGACAAAAGAAAGCTATTTTGATCTGGATTCTTTGACTTTTTTATATGGCATAATTAGAGGTGCACATTTTGGCAATTATCTCGGCCCGGTCTAACCCGTCTCGTTGTTAGCCTGGCTCGACCTTTCCCACTCCGCCGCATTTGCCAGTCCAGCCCGCTCAAGTCCGGCCATCAGTCCGTCAGTCCGGGGCTCGCTACATTCACCAGTTTCCCTTGTAAAAGAAGAACATTCCTTCTATTGGAAAACTAGTTTAATTTGAAGACTTGAGTTTTTTATGTGCAGCTGCAAATATCTATAATAGAAGTTGTAGCAACTAGTGCTGGTGAATATTATGTTGATTTAATAATTAAGTAGAATATATAATTTACACAATATTTATAATTCCAAAGTTTGGTAAATTAGTAACCTTGATCAGATTAGAAAATAACATTTTAAAGTTTTGGCGAGGCATTTTAAAATTCTTCGATAGTTTTACAGAGTTTCATAAAATACAAATTTCGTCTTTAAAGTTTTGTATTAAATCAACTTCTACCCCATTATAAGAATTATGGGCTTTAGTCAAGATTTGAAGAAATTTGATTTTGAATCCCATCCAGCTTCGAATCAAGACTTTTAGATGGAGCATCGAAGTGGTACATTTGAGTAAAGAATAACAATGCATAAGGTATAAAATTAATTATTTGACCAAATAAATATGAATAATGTTTTCAGTGAATAGTTTCAAAAATTTGTCAAATAGAAATATACTCTTTTGCACTAAAAATTATGTCATTTTCAATTTTCTCAACTTCTGGGCATGCATACCTTTATTTCAATATTATTTTTTTCACACGTTGTCCCTGACAAGTTCACCTATATTCAACGTTTCATTATCATTATACAATATACTAATTTACTACTATATATATATATGGTATATACTGATATTACAATGGAATTATGCTTTCAATTATATATTTTATACCTGTAAAAGAGCCGTATGTAGATTATACTATGCTAAATATAAATCAAGTGGTATAAATAGTCACAAATTAATTCGGAGCAATTTTTGTTATACATAGCCTATCAATGACACATATGTGTATATGTACTCCAATTGAATAATCATAAATGCTGCTATACTGGGTGAGATTTTTATCTTGAGACAACGGAATATCTGTAAAACTTTGCATCATTATAGCAGTGCTCTATGTTGGCAGCACTTACCCACCGTAACTTCGCTTTTGTTTATTTCATAAAAACATTTTTCTATTTTTTGTTAATAAAATTTGCACTCTTACACTCAATATCTATAGGTATATTTATATACCTTGATATAAAATCGTACATACTTATGATGCGCACAACACAGATGTTACTGTAAAAGATGATTATAAAAAAATCACGACGCCTCTGGAATATTCGAATAATATTTGTATGAACAAAGGTTACGCTGATCCCCACTCTCTATGAAAAGATAGGTACTGCTGGAAGGATGTTGATGTCCTCATTGAAGGATAAGCTTATGCGTAGAAAAAATGTCCTGCTAACAAGACCAGACCTGCTGTACAAAAGTATTCCTAGAAGCGCTTCCAGCAGGCCAACCGCTTGCACATTCTATCATTAAATTGGAAACCTTCTCCGGACAATCGCACTTTTTAAGAGACGTTACGATCATTCATTTCTGTTTTTACTTGAAGATGGTTAATAATGTGTCGAAATCGTTGGTGAAACGATAGTTTGAATGCAGTAAATAAATTAAAATTTCGAACTGATTAGGAAGTACTTATTTTAACATTTCATTAATCTATCTAATTATGGAAGAAAGATCTGCATACACAAAATTACTAATTTTTTACAATCCAGTGTATTGTTATGAAAAAAAATGTATCTTTCATATTCTTTCAATTCACCTGTGTCTGACGCGTGGAATTGACAATAGGAACATTGGACGAAAACTTTTTTATCGCTTGCTATTTAGAAATAGTATTTTTTTCTCTTTCTTTCTTTTAATATTAATAGAAGTTATGCTGCAGGCGGTATATACATGTACGTATCTTAAGATGAAATATAAAGGCACAAAAATTAATATCGATTGCGCCTTCATATCATATAAGAACCAACAAATTTACTTACCAGGAATCAATTGAAGATATGATTTTACGTTCTTATTTTCGTTTGCGAGGACGGATGTGTCTCATTACATCCGTCCCCGGCAAACATACTCTCACGAGAGCGGCCAATATACATATAGGGAAAAACATATATTTCTTTGAATTTGTTGAATTCACTATAGTTTGGTTTGATTAGCCAGTTTCAATTTATGTTAATTCAATTTGGTATAATTTAATTAACGTTAGCATTGCTTATTCTTACCCTATTACTTACTTTTTCCTTTTTGTTTGTGTCAGAATTGTTATATTCTATAACCTATACCCATTCTCTTGTACTGCCCTGCATTTGGACGTTACCTTCTGGTTAATAAATATATATTGTTGATATTAGTGTTATAATAAATAGCAATTTAAAGCTAGGTGTCCATTGACCGAACGTGCCGCAGTAGCCGCACGAATCGCAGAAATGGTTTCTTTTCAAAAGAATAATGATAAATGCGTCACTAAACCGCGCCGCACGCATCGCATAGCCAAAAATGCGGCTAGTATTCTCGGGGAGCAATTAGTATATTTACTCTGAGTCAAGTCGATAGGATACATATAATTATTTTAATTTGTACTATACCTATATGTAAAGTTACGTATTGTAGACTATCGAACCTTGGGGTGGGAATATTGTTAAAGAATCTGCACGCTCACGGATACTTCATTAATCTACCTATTTGTTTATCGTTAAAATTTATAAAGTTCGCTAAGTATTTATGCATTAAATTTATAGTTATATTTTGATGTCTGATGGCGTGAGAAAACGTTATTCAACAATGTTCAATAACGGTAACTTGAGAGTTTGAATGTGTTTAAAATAAACACATGCCAGTTGACGTGATAAAGAATTTTGGAACGTATCTCAAAAAACCTCGATTTTAGTTTTACTGGGTGCGAACTGTGTTCAGCTTTGTTTCAAATTTTCTTGATGAATAATGAAAAATTCATTAGGGTTTGCACAAGTTTATAGAATTACGAATATCCAGCGTAACTTTCCCAAATACGGAAATTGAAAGTGTTCAGCCCGTGGAGGATGAAGAAAGCCTCCATCAGGAATAAGCCCTCCTTGGGCTACAAAAGGGCAGTTTGAAAAGACAAAGGCCACAGCAACATTGCACCGGCGCTAACAAATAATTAGACCCCCAATGGCGAAGGTATCACATACCAAAGACGATACCCTGACCATTTTGTTATTAATGTGGTACAGATATTTAAAAAAATTCCACGAAAAAAGCATCAGAAAAAAAAGTTGTTTGACATAGTTCTGGTTGTAGAGATGGGCCTTACAAAAAATGTGGAAAATCCGAAAGTGGTTGATTTCTTTCAATTAGAATATGTAATATAAATATAAACAGTATCTTATTATAAATTGATATTTTTATTTTAATTATAATGCAAAATTATATTTCTTTAAAACTTGTTTAAAAAAAGATAATTAGAATATGAATTAAACTGTATACTATGCTAATACTGTGAAAATTATGCAATTTGTGATCGATTATTTTTAATATTAAAACAATATACGCTTTACAACATCGGTGTACAAAGATTAGAAATATTTATATTAATAAATAGCTAATTTAGTGATGGTTCTGCGAGAGTTATTATTATTAATATTTATGTATTATTTTTATAACATATTTTATTCTGCTAACAACAAATGGAGTCATTGGTGGTAACGTCGTATCGGCATCATTTCGACATTAATTAAAGACGTATTTATTTGGTCATTAAAATGGCGTTCTTCAATACTTGTCACCATTCATTTTGATGTTTCTGTTCCCCAAATTGGCATTTGTTTTCCCCATCTTAAAGCGTAGTGTTGTTGTTACGTGTAAGTTAAAAGTTGGGAATGACAATGGAGGGGAATAAATATGTTACAAAAGTTATACACCTACGGTACCGTGTGTGCCGATTTTCCAAGAGCTGACAAACACGAGGTGACACCAGCATGTCTGATCGTTGTAAAATCGGATTAACTTTCCCTACCTTGCCCATCACTGACTTAGGATTTTAAAATAATATCGAGAAAGATGTATTATTAAAGACAAATATTGTAAAATTAGGGAATAAATTTTCCGTTTCATAACACCCCACGCAATTTGCATATTAATTAAATATTTAATTCATGAAGTAATTAATATTTATTTATTTACACAGAACAAAAGTATTTTATAATGGCAAGACACTGGATTTTCTTGAGTCTATTTCCTTAATATAAATATATTTCTTCTTGTTTCTAGAATACTTACTAAGCCCAATGCAATACTTATTCTTGCAGATATAAACCTTTTTCTTATAATTCTTTTCTTGGTTAAAAAAAAAATCTTAATTGTTTCAAATGTAACAAAATTTAATTACCATATTACTCGGGAAGTAGTCTTTTCTTATAGATAAGAGTTATTTAAATTTAGTGAGTCCTATTTTCTGTAGAAAATACAGAACGCACTTTCCAAATTAAATATCTTACTTGATAAGGAGAGCTTGTTTTTTTTCTGTCATTTTTCCTTTAGATGCAATTTCAAACCTCAAACGATTTTTAATTATTAAAAGCATTCGATAAATTTCTGAGCGCACGAGACCAGCTGCATATGGTGGATATTACACTAGAAAAATTCTTTCATCTCAATGTTTTTATAATAGTTAACCCAAAATATCTTTTATCAAAGATCTTTTTTATAGTGTAATATCTATCTAACACTTCACTACTTCACTTAAACTTTACTGGCTGCAATAAGTTTATAACAGAAAAGCGACAACCCAATATGTATATGCGAAAAATATTAGTTTGCAACCAAATATACATGGTATATTGCATTTAGTTAAGCGCAAGCAAACTTGTTTTGGCGACATTTTGGTAAATATTATAGCAACAGTTGAGGTAATTGTAAAAAAGTAGCGTAAATATTCACTTAATAATTACAAACGTATGTAATCCATTGATTCAAATGTTAACGCTCCAAAAATGAAGTAAATTAAAAGTATGTGTAACAATGGGTCAATATTAGCTGCGTTTCATCTTATCAAGAATCATCAGTGTTGCAGGTTGACCGAATGCATTATACGAAAAATTCGTACCTATATACTGTAATCGTCAAAATTTAATTATAGTATAGAAAAGCAGAAAGTAGGAAAGAGCGGGCCGCTTTAAAATAGAAACAGACATATAGCCGTGTCTCCCACGACATGCCTAACGCCCAATATCGTTTCAACATTGGCGTTCGCGTTTATAACTAGGATATGTATCTAATTTAGGAATACAATAATTGTAGACTGCGGTAACCCATTAATAAACTCATTGAGACTCATTGAGGAGGCTATGATATGATCGAAGTTTGTCGTTTACTTACATACTTTCGATTTAATCTAACTTAGTTAATTAAAGCATGTTTAGTGGTTTACCGTCATCCTACAATTGCTGATTGTTGCATTCTTAAATAGACATACATTGAAGTTAAAAATTGGCAATTTGGTAGTTTATTTTCACGAAATTAATGAAATTTTCATCTTATATTCTCATTCATTTATTCCTCTGCACTTCAAAAATTGTTAAATAAAAACATTGAAATCGTATACCCAGGAAACCATTCGTGATGCAGATGTACTGGCTACATCGATTTTATATATTGACGTACAGGAGATGTAAAATACGTGATGTAAAATGCGATAATCTATTATTTAATTAGCCTGCGATGTACCTGATACAGAAACACAAACATATAACAATTCTGTGTATCTGGTTATATAAAACATATAATTTAACATGGTGCGGATGTAAGACAGATATATGAATACGATAATCTATAATTTATATGCCTGTGAATGTACCTGATACAGAACACAAACTATATAACAATTCTATGTATCTAGGTATATAAACATATTAACATGGTGAGGATGTAAGACAGATATATGAATACGATATCTTTTATTTATATGCCTGTGATGTACCTTGATACAGAACACAACTATATATACAATTTCTATTGTATCTGGTATATACAATATTAACATGGTGAGGATGTAAGACAGATATATGAATACGATATCTTTTATTTTATATGCCCTGTGATGTACCTGAATACAGAACACAAACTATATAAATCTTAATGTATCTGGTATATAACATATTAACATGGTGAGGATGTAAGACAGATATATGAATACGATATCTATTATTTATATGCCTGTTATGTAGCTGGATATAAACATCAGGGAACATAAACTATGTATCAATTCTGCGATATGGTACATGTTTTTTTTATTGAAATGTGGCGTCATAGAGATTTCATATACCCCAAAGCGCCGCTCTGCACCTTCTTCAATTCTTGTCTATGTCGTCTAGGTCTAGAAATGGTCAAGAATATGTGCAACAACGTGTATCAGCTTGTGTGCATCGAATATATCTAGTGAAAACTTCCAAGGGTATTGCCAAAATTTTAATTTTCTGCTGTTCGTTGAAGTGATCAACACAGCTAATTTTGTAGGTTAAGCTGTTTTTGTTCTTGTAAAAGTTTTAACTCATTATATCAGTTGCTAGGTTAGGTTAGTCACTTTTGCGGTCAAATTTTATAGGCATATGTAAATATACTACATATTCTTACTTTTTAGATCATAAATTCCAGTACTATATTGATTAACTACTACAAACGGTTACTGAAGTCAAATTAGAAGTTTAAAACGAGCTTTCTATAAAATAGGATGGGTATTGTGAAGAAGTAAGAATTTGTTGAAATATTTTAGAAGAAAAATGCTACATACTATTTGGAATAGCGATTGACAGTAAATCACAAACCCTACCTACAATTATTCCTCAGTCCTAGCCATCAACAACTAATGGATATGGTATCTGAGTACATCTTCGCAAGACATCTCATAATGTGATCCTTCGCTCCTCGGCCATCAATGCCAATGCCGTCAGTGTGGGTAATTTTTTTTTATATCTTCGAACATGTCTCCATTTTAGCCAAATATATTTTTAAATTATGGTATTCGAATATCATATAATTAATAACCAAAATGGAATTTTAATGTGTAGCTGCAAGAATAGTTCAGGCTTTCTGAACAAACGATGAACGAGAAACGGTGTCACAAAAATTATTGTTTATTGTATGTATTTTAACTTATATCATTAAAACCAGTTTCATATAACTTGTGTTATTTTCTATACATTTTTTTTGTTTGGTTTTAGGTTGAAACTGTGTTCTGCAACTGCTTCTGGCCGATGTATCGTTCTCGCTCGTATGAGATATCTTTGAAGCTGCTACTTATGTTGCGGTTGAACCACAGTTTCAGCTGTACAGCAACATTAGTAGCAATACCTAAAGATGTCTCATTCAAGTAAGGACGAAATGTTGCCCACAGGTATTTGCAGGGACACGGTTTCAAACCCGGAAACGGAGTCAATCGTGTCGATGTAACGTTGATATCGCCAGCATATACCTATTCAATATCGCTGGCATATACCTATTCAATATCGCCGGCATATACCTATTCAATATCGCCGGCATATACCTATTCAATATCGCCGGCATATAACTATTCAGTATCGCCAGCATATACCTATTCAATATCGCCAGTATATTCTCAAAATGTGTATTTGTTGCGGACATAAGTCTCAACATGTAAGACGCATGCACGTTACTGAGTACATCACCAGGCTTGCGATATGTACATATCTACATCGCAGGGATGTACCTGATACATAACTTGGTTTCTTAGGTAGTCATTTATAAATTGTTAAAACTTGACATTGCAGCTTGATTATGTTTATTTCAGTATTTTGTTACTGCTGTAAGTTGTATTAAGGAGATTATATTGTAAATTATCATTTTTATTTATATCTCAAAAAGGAATTATTTGCCTACAAATGTTTATATTTTGTTCACAATTATATCAGATTGCTCTGAAGTAAATTGGATCAATTGATATCGTGACAGCTTGTATACAGCAGAACAATATCCTTCTATTCTATAAGTATTTATAATACAATGCAATTTTTTTTTTTATAGGTAATGATGTATAAATAATTATACACATAAATATATTTTCTTTAAGAAAGTATACTTCACTAATCTAGCAATAAAACATTGTTTAGTCCTCCTTATTGAATACTTCATATTTATATATGTAACTCCTATTAAACGGGATTTTTCAATGCACAAACAGTATATTTCCGAATTGCGTATGTTGAACTATGGTTGAAGCTATAAAAAGAATCCAGAGCATTAACACCTACAAACTGTTTTACAAAATTATTTTATATAAAACGACAAATTAGCATATGAATTCAAAATTTTGCTTAACTAATACATACAATTTATTTTTATAACGTAAAACAGCTGACTAACGTTATTATTGTTGGATAATAATTTTAATCACTTATCTTAGCGTATGCAACCAAATTGACGAACATCTACACAAGGTCGTTAACTAAATTGAAAACGAGTAAGGTATGCTATGTTATAAATCTAAGTATACTTTCGCACAAACTCTACGAAATCAGCAGTGCCTGAAATATCAGTGTTGGAACCGTTTCGCGAATACGAAGTGAAAGATGTTTAGGAAAACTATCGTATTGTTAAATCTCAGAGCTAATGTGCTGCAACGTATGTAAATTTTATTACTCCTATTTACTTCCCATTAATTAATTAAGGATTTGCATTTCTGATTAATCTATTTTACATGCGGTTTAATTACGTGTAACAATCCCGGCAGCTTATCACTTATATTCGCGTATGCCTCTTTTTTTTCAGAGAGACATAATTCTATCGATGTCGGGTTCATTGGCATCGGAAATATGGGAAATCGCATGGCGACGAATATGATTAACAAGGGCCTCAAATTAAAAGTATTTGATATCGACTCTGCAGCGGCTCGCAGCGTCAAAGGTGCCACAGCTGTAAATTCACCTAAAGAAGCAGCTGAAGGGGTGAAAGTCGTAATTACCATGTTACCTGACAGCTCAGTGGTTAGAGAAACTGTTAGCGGTAAAGATGGAATCATAGAAGGAATAAGTAAAAACGGTTTGCACGTAGATTGTTCAACTTGCGAACCGAAATTTGCCCAAGAACAATATCAATTCGCCAAAGAGAAGGGATATCGATTTTTAGACGCTCCAGTGTCCGGCGGCGTTACCGGAGCGCAAGCGGCGACCTTGACCTTTATGGTAGGCGGTGACAAACCCGATGTTGACTCTGTAGAAAAAATCCTGCTGACAGCGGGATCTAGGGTGGTACATTGTGGTAATTCCGGTGGTGGACAGATCGCTAAATTATGTAATAATCTACTTTTGGCGGCCAGTATGACGGCCGTATGCGAAGCAATGAATTTAGGTGTAAAAATGGGACTGGATGCTAAACTTTTAGCGTCAATAATCAACACATCAACGGGAAGATGTTGGTCTTCAGAAACCTACAGTCCAGTTCCTGGTTTGATGCCTAATGTGCCATCTTCCAACGGCTACCAAGGCGGCTTCCAGATGAAACTGACGGCTAAAGACTTAGCTTTGGCACAAAGTACAGCGTTGTCGTGTGGTGCGCCACTGCCAGTAACCGGATTGGTACACCAATTGTACCGGATGATGATGGTAAAAGGTTATGGGAACAAAGATTTTTCGTCTGTCTATGAATTTTTCCAAAAGTCATGAAAATCGCCGCCATCAATTCTCTTGTCAAGGACCGCTGTTTTATGTTAAATACTTGAAATTATTGATTTTATGTATAAACAATTTTTAATAAACCATTTTATTTTCGCTATGATTTGCCTTTTTTCGTAGAATTAATTATGAGTATATCAATATATCAACATATTTCTATCGATTAGGTTCCTTATGTGCAACACCTGGCATAAACCGTTCTGGATCGACATATGAATATGACAGGTACTTGCATGCACCTCTCGTAAACCGAACATTTTATATAGAATTCTACTAAATTTCTAATATGATATCGCAGTGTTTTGTCTCATCAAAACCTACGTATTACTTAATCCAAGAACGATGTAATTCAAATGAAATGTAATATACACGTATGTAACGAATCGCCAATTTGTCAATTATCTTATCGCATACTTGGGTAAATTTGCACAAACAGATGGATACGTATATACTTAACTTACTTTTAGATGTGTATATGTTTACACTGCCCTCAAAAAGTTCTCGCCAAATAAGACACATTTTCATTTTTGATTTTTCTATAAGAATATTTAGAGGTTAATCTAGAAACACAAGCTGCTTTTAAAACATTAGCAACTGGGTTTTATTATTTACTTATGCAGAAATGGCCCTTTTTAAAATTGACAAATCAGAGAAGTTTTATTCTTAAAGAGATGTGCATTTTTTCAACGGAATATTTTGAATAAGTCTTACATTTTAGATACATATTAACTCATTTGTACCCACTGTGCTTGCATAGCTTACAATTTCTCTATGTTAGACCAACACCAAACATCAAGCAAATGTATGTTTTGCAACTTTTTTTTGATAAAAATAATGTAATGACAAGTTCTATCAAATCTACTTTTAATTAAAATTATATTTTTACATGTTTCGCTCTAAAAGCATCCTCATCAGGTGAAAATTACGTCACCATAGATTTGTAAAACATGCTAAAATAAAAAATCATTATTAATAATAATTATTTACATTAGGGTGCGATAGGTATCATTTACAGCGCAAGAATGGTGCATCAGCTAATAGGAAATATTGTATTTACAGTTGACAAGGCCAAAAATATATACGAAACAATAACGAACATATTAAAATAATCATAAACACTGTATAAGTACCTAATAATTTTGAAAAAAAATATTGTAAAAACACGAGGAAGGAATTCAAAGTAACAGAAAAAACCGGGAATTTCTTTTTAATTTTACTTGTTTGTTCCGTTACTTTACATTCCTTCTTTGTGTTAATACAATATTTAAAGATCATTATACAGTTTTGTTGTTTATTCGTTATTGTTTCATATACCCCACTTTTTGATTTTTTTATCGGGTTTGACAAATTTATGATGCTCTTAGAATGAAACACCTAGTGAAAAATATATGTGTATAATAATCGTATTTTTCAGTTTTCATTGCCGCAAGCGGGGACAAATAAATCCTATAGCACAATGCTTTTTAATTATCGTTCAATCAAAGATCAAATTATAAGTAATACTTTGGTTCGTAAACAATTATCCTCTAATAAAATGTTTTTAAAAAGTTTGTTGCGAACTATTCTGCAGTCGTTGTACATGTAAAAAATTATTTGATCTCAAATAAATGTATTGATACATGTTTTCTATTATAATTAATCGAAAATGATGTCGAATCATCATGTCATCATGTTGAATAGCCCATTAGTTTTATTTTGTCATTTTCGCATCGTAAAATTAATGGAGAAATCGAATATGACTTATTGTTAATTATATATATTCCAAAACCCCTTATATAAAAACCAAAACAATAAATAAAAATACTTCTAATGCACATTTTTACTCCACTAGGACTTGAAAATTCAATTCTCACACGCTGCATGTATTTTTTTTTTAGTATTCTACTCAGTGTATTTTGAAAAACAAAACTAAGTAATTAAAACAGTGAGCGTAATTCAAGCGTCATTGCTCACGCGCATGTTAAAAATAACTCTTTAAAAATAGTTTACAACACACCCTAAAAATGTATCCAAACTTTTTTAAGTAAAATTTTGGGCTTTATGGATATATGTAGGTTCAAAATTATTATGTAAGCGAGTTTAAAAACAATTGACGTCATACATGAAATGCATAAGAATAGATAATTAACTTCAGATACGTTTATCGCATATTCCATATTACATACATATGTATCTAAATGAAACAGTCATCACGGATGATTTATAAATTTATTTATGGGCTTTTGAATTGCAAATTAACATTAAATTTTATGTAATGATAAAGATTGAATTATTATATTTACTATCAGTTCGGATTTTATCATTCTTTCTTTCTACAGCGACGGGCACATTTAATTCAACGATAAATTTGCTAATAATAAACTCCGTTCTATAAATAGTTTGGAGAGCACACACCTAAATAGTAGTACATTGACGCTTGACGTTATGAGATTTGGCAAATAAAAGGGGCGTGGTTTTAATCAAGTAATGAAAATAACATCTAATATTTTGAGAAACTAGCAAAAAATTATACCTATGCCTGCCAAACACTAACTATCCTTTTCTTATTTTAATTGGATTTTAATATACGTTTTGAAGATAATTTTATAAAGAGAATTTTGACATTCTCTGAAAACTGAAGAATTAATTTTAAAATATTAATTTTACTGTTAGTTAACCTAGGCCTTGCTTTGAGTTACAGAAAGAAAATATACTTTCTACCCATCATCATTCAGAAAACAGTAAAAATAGGAGGCATAATTAAATAATTTTGCTAAAATTGATGCTCTTAGAAATTTAAAATATGATTCTAAACTAATATAAAATAGAAAAGTGTTTTTTGCTGCTTAAAGGATTTTATATGCCTTTCTAGACAATTTGGAGCAAATTAATATAGTTAAGTGAATGATGATTGTTTCGCATAATTACGTTTTCTGTATATCGAAACGTTTCATATTTATGCGACAACTACATTTTCCTACCGGCAATGAGAATACGATATTAATAATTACGAAATAAATCTTAGTAAACACCCGAATTCTCAATATCAATATCCTTAATTGATAGAAGAAATTAGGGGCGGCCCCCCTTAATTGCAAATCACAAATTAATCGTTAAAGAGCTTTTATTTTCTGTAAAAATACCGATGAATATACGTACAGACAGACACACATTTAAGTATAGAACGAACGTTGCGATTCCCATGATTTGTTGCGACCAAATGCGCTTTAAAAATTACGTGAAGTGGGGCCAGTCGTTTCGTGGCCCGCTGCTCGCTGGTTGATCGAATCATCTCGTCAGTACTCGGCACTGTACAGAAAGGGTCTCCCACTATCACGGTAGGCAAGCGGGTTAGTCAGACGCAGACGGGCCAGTCGCATACGGACTTCTGTTTAGACACTTTCCCGCAATAAAAATTGGGTTAAAAAATATTTAATATTTATTAATTATAGTAATAAAGTGTAGTATTATTTTAAGATGACATCGCAAATTAATAACTATAGCATTTCAAATCAAAATGAACTATCATTTATATCTTTCTTAGCAGTGGCGGCCCGTGACAATACTGAGTAGTGGGGCCAATTTCCAGGCAACTCTCCCCCTCCCCCTCCCCCGTTATTTTGTATTAATTTTACAAAGCTTTGAATCATACTAAAATAATACCCTCACAAAAAAATTAATGTAGATAAATTTAGAAGGCATTTTAAAATGAAAAAGTTTTTAAGGGGAATACTTATCTACTTAAATATAAATACTAAAGTATGTCCTTCGAACTTCCATATATTTAGTCTTTATGCTGCACATACATATATAAGTTACTTGTTTATATTTCCCCACCTAACTAACGCAAAATTATTCAGGTGTTTTTGTGATTTTATATCGACGAAAACATTACACAACATAGAGCACATGAGTTAATTAGGCGAAGATCGTGGAGTAAAATATAATGGATTTTATGCATAACCCCACGTATTTCTTACAAAGAAAGGAAAACACAATTTTTATTTTCTTTGTTTGTTTAAAATATTATTATGAAGTATTGTTCAGGAATAACTGCCTTATTATTATTTCATTTTCATAATTTTTACCCTAAGAAAGATGATGAATGTGTGATCCCCCGCTATCACGGTAGGCAAGCGTGTTAGTCAGACGCAGACAGCCGGCGAAAATCGACTATTGAAAGTAGAAACATATGTAGAGGGCCGTCGCATACGGACTTCGGTTTAGACACTTCCCCGTAATAAAAATTGGATTCAAATATATTTAATATTTATTAATTATAGTAATAAAGTGCAGTATTTATCTAGGATGACATCGCAGGTTAATAACTATAGTATTTCAACTTAAAATGAACTTTATATCTTTCTCAGGGTAAAAATTATGAAAATGAAATAATAAATATAATAAGGGAGTTATTCTTGAAAAATACATCATAATAGTGTTTTAAGTAAGAAAAACAAGCCATTTGCTTAAGTAAATAAACAAAGAAAATGAAAATTGTTCTTCCCATTATTTGTAAGAAACATGTCCGCTTATGCTTAGAATTTATATTTTACTTGCTGATCTTCGCTTAAATAACTCATGTGCTCAGTGTTGTATGTTTTCGTCGATATAAAATCACAAAAACTCCTGAATAATTTTGCGTTAGTTAGGTGAGGAAATGTAAACAGATGACGAGATGACTACTCATGTATGTATATACGTGCAGATTAAAAACTAAATATATAAGGAAATACGGTAGTATTTATATTTAGGTAGATAAGTATTTCCAATAAGAACTTAACGTATTTTCCATTTTAAAATGACTTCTAAATTTGTGTACATTATTTTTTTGTGTCGGTATTATTTTGGTTAGGGCCATTTATTACAATCGTGGTTTAAACCGTACATCAATAATCTTCGGTGTAAACTTCACTTTAGACTTACAATCGACGATATAAATTTAAAAAAATAAACTCGACCTTGCTATATTTAATCCTTAAATCGTGACTATATTATAATGGCCCTTAGCAATAAACGAGGTAATAAATTACTGCAAGCTGAGCTAAACTGATTTGAAACTTTGTAAAATAAAATGGAGGGGGAGGAGAGGAGAGGACTTGGCCCGTGATTGGTCCCACCACTAAATATTATCACGAGCCGCCACTTAGTAATCCATCTAAGTATATAACAGTTGCCTTAATTTAGAATTTGGAGATTTTTTGTTTATAGTTAGTAGCTACGATATGATAATCCTTCGTCATTAAATATTGAACAAACAAAATTATTACCCAAGAACTTGCGTAGGTATATGTTATTACAATATTTTAAGGAATTTACTTAATTGTGCCTGATCTACTGATTTCTACTAAATTTTTAAATGCAAATATTATACTGAAAATATAAATATTGAACTAGCAACACTGCATACAAAGATTATTCCCTGAACTCATTTCCAATTTCTATTTACTACGATAAATGAATTAAGAATTAAGTGCCTTCGAAATTTTATAAAGTATTAGCAATTAAAAATATCAAACTTTGTCAATTGTTCTTCTTTTGTTGTGAGTGAATCATATCCATAAATAGCTCTTCTACATAGCTGGAAGCTAGAATTGCATTTTACTTCTACATCACTTCCCATTTACATTTCCCTACTAAAGCTTATTATTAGCTTACTACTTAGCTCCAGTTGGTTGTGAAAGCATGATACAAGTGTGAAAGTACGTTCTCTTTGCTTTGACCGGCAAATCAGTAGTGCCAACCGATGCACTCCTATTTTTTTGTAGTTAATCAACAGTGCCAAAAAATATAGTAAAACAACTTTATTATTTGTAAAATTAGAGACTTATACCTACCTATTATAATTTAATTGGCGCGCCAGAATAAAACATATTCCTACATTATCAACAAATTCTATTAATTTGACAGCTCATTCGAAATTTTTTGGTTAATTTTTTGCAACATAATGCAGTGAAAATTTATGCACAAGCTGCATGATTTTTCAAGCGTAAGTGCCATATGTCTTAATTGAACTTATTTAATGCGTATGTTGAGCAATCAGTTAACTGTGACTCATTTTGACTTTATAGGTTAGAAGAATAGTCTTGAATGGTAGTACTAATGAAGCAAATACTCTAGTAATAACTTAATTTAAAGTACTTACAAACTGCAGACATGGGAATAATTATAGCCAAGTTCAGGGTATGGTATTTCAAATTCATTGTGCTGATAGATATATATTTGGATGTTACAGAAGAAGAAGACAACTGAGGAAGTGTTAGAAACACTAGACAAAGAAATCAAATCAATAGAAACATATAGCGTAAATACAGAACAAGCACAGAAGAGAATCGTCGGAAGGTTCATCATCATATCAGTGATTGTCTATTCTCTGACAGCTTTTCTCTTTTATTTTTATTTCTTTCCAGCATCACTTTACGATTCATTATTTTATGTAATTCCCCTAGCATTTGCACCAGTTATGTATGTACTACTTTTACTTTTGCCAAACATCTCTATAATTTGTGTTGTTTTAGAATTATTTCCACAAAGAAAGGATTAACGTGGTACTATAAAAGAAAAATTTCACAAAACCAAACAAAACTACGTACCCTTAATGATGAAAAGAAGAAAATTTTGGAGAATGTTATGGAAACGGAAACTTATAAAAAAGCAAAGGTTATTTTAGAAAAATATGCACCTGAGCAAATGAGAAAAAACAATAGCTTCCCAGTGCCTTCAAGTGATGCAACAACTCCAGCTAAAAATAGTTCTGCAGTTGTAATTCCTTCTACAGCAGGTATTTTATATATAATAGATAAGGTATATGATTATTTTTCTAACTTTTCTCTTGATTATACTCCCAAGGGAAAACAGACAAAGACATATTATGTAAAGCAAGTTTAATCTTTTTTATACATATATTTTTATAAGTAACTATATTTTTTATAATCATATTGTATTGTCACATATCCATTTATATAATAAAAAGCAGCTACATTTTTTTTAATAATTTATTATTTTTACATATTTCCAGCATAATTACAAAATAAGTATATGACCTACACACAGAATACCCAAAATAATAAATACAATACTATACAATAAAATCATCTCTGTCTCATGTAAAATTAATCATTACTATAAAATTGATAGGCACCAGGATGAGTAATGCACTGAAATAAAAACGAAATATCCAGTATGTTGTAATGAACGTGAAGTAGTCTACCTATTAGGCGCATGCGAAATTGTTTTCGGGGATTTTCGCTTTTATTAAAATGAAACAAAAATTGATGATTCAGAGTAAAATATATTACCAATTATTTCTAGTCAGGAAATAGGAAAACTAAAGAAATAATCATACAATAATGCGCTTTATTCGTACCTAGGTTGCACTAAATTACTTTTTTCCTTTACAGTATGGGAGTCTTTTACTGGACAGAATTGAGTGTTTTCGTTTAGATTTTTAAATTTATACCTATACATATGTGTTATATTAAAAGTTAAATATAAATATTTGTTTTTTTCACCGCTGCTTGTACTATTTTAAATTATGTATATGCTATTATGTGATGTCCCTATGATATAAGATGTCGTAAGAACTAATTTTTATGATACATACTCAACTGTAGTCAGTACCATCAAGTACAGTGATGAAATGAAAAAAAAATAAAAGTCTTTTGAAATAATATAACATTTCAATAAATCTCTGTTTATATTTCAGGTCTTCGACATCGAACGCTAACTTCGACACAACCAAGTCAAGCTATTCGAACCCCATACCCTGTATTTCAAACACCAGGTCATCCAATCATAGGAGCAACTCCCTCGCAAACTGTAGCACGCGTCTCTTCTACCTCAATGGGTTCTGTCTCAGCAATTCCAGCACAAGGAAATATTTCTGGGATGCCCTTGCCTTTGCCAAGGGCAATATTGCCCAGAGATCGGTCGGTTTTTGATAAAATGGTGGAATACTTGGTTGGGGATGGACCCTCAAATAGATATGCATTAATATGCAAACAGTGTTCTAGTCACAATGGTAAGTAACATTGTAAAAGATTCTATAATATGTATATTCATGGTGCTTGCCCTTCACTGGAACTAGGCGCCATTATTTGCTCCGACATTTGGCTGACTAGGTTCGTTTCATGATAGGCTGCATGCCTGGCACCCAAAAAATATTCTTTCCTATTATAATTAATTAATTCTCCTGTTTTTCCTACATCCGTCTTTGCTATAACTTAGACTCCAAACTTTAGTGTTCTTTTTTCCCATTTATTTTATTTAGTAACTACCCTTAAGTTGTCACCAATTTTCCTTACATTTCATTCATAATCACTCATTATTTTTAAACTTAACCTTTAACTTCACACGTCTTTTTCATAAACCGTGATTTTTAACATGATGTTACTTTGTTATTATTTTTTACTTATTTTGTACGTCACGATAGATTGTGGCTAGTGATAGCATTCCACCGAAACTAGTTCCAGTGTACATAACATTATTAAGAAATAATAAGATTTTTATTTTACTTAATACTATCCAAACCTTACACCATGGACCATTTGCAAATATTTTTTTGACGTTATTTAAATTAACTACATATTTCTACTCTACCTGTTTTGTTCGAAAAAAGAAATGATATTTTAAATGGCGATAAAAAATTTTTTCTTTTATTCAAAGATCTTTTTTTCTTTGTGTGATTATAATATTTTATGTTTGTTTTTATTATAATTTCGTAAATTATTAGAACTCTTAGCTATATTTAGAAAAAATAACTTTAAATTTTCCTTTGTTAATGCAATTCTCTACACATTTGCAAAACTAGATTGCATGTACACTGCCAGACAACATTAATATCGTCGTCCACAGCGAATTTTCGTATTTTTCTATCTGATTTTTATAAGTGTCAAGTGTTTTACAAGTAGATACCCCAATAAAACTCCTACCTGCATACGCCGATGTCAGCTAAACGTACACCTGTTCAAATGATGAACAGTTTTGATGCTATACTATAGACGATGACATTAAATTTGTTGGGCAGTATACGTATCTCAATATCTATACATGGGATGCGTGCGGGCATACATCACTGATCTCCCAGCTTTCCCGTACACAGATGTCCGTCCCTTACTAATTAATGAATCCGTCGTTTACGTATAAAGAATATTCAGTAGAGATAGCTTCTCGTTCGTTTTTGGAATCGTAGTAAAATGACCGTAGCCGCTGATAAATAAATGTGTTGCACAGCACGTGCTTTTTTCTTTATAGTGATGGGCTAAAAATATCGATATTATAGCCTATCTAGCATGCTTTGTACAACAGCGGATGTATAATCGATACATAGGCCGCATACAGTGTACGAATTATGATACATATGTATTCGTAACTGTTTCCGCTACCCGAAATGCACCCGCTCGCTCCCTTGTATATTATTGATGTAGCATTGCATTTTTGAGACGAATTGTTCAGTTCCTAAAAAGTCTGTGTTCATTGGTTGAAATCAGCGTAAATCACTAAATACGAATTCTGTTGATGTATTTAAATTTAAATTAAATATTGCTGTTTTAATGAGAAATATTTTCCACCAGGCAATTGATAAATATTAGATGGCGCCAGGTTTTAATACATTTAGTAGGTGTAGAAAAACTTAGTATAATAACAATAAAAAAAAAAACAAATACAAAATCGTAAGAAATCTCACAATGCAATATTCAAATTAACAAAAATAATGTTGGGCAATTTGAATTATGTTTAGTAAAAGGTTTATTTATTTTATAGAATAAAATATTATTGTTTACAACTTATAAGAAGAATATTTATACTGTTATTTATAAGGAATAAAATTGGATATATGGGTAATACGGTCTATTTAATAGAAACTATTTTATATGACCTCAATATTTCGTCATTTATTTAATGACTTCTTCAGGAGCAATTCTACAGTATTATAAAAGGATATGAAGCAATAGTAATGAAAATATATAAGTCGTACTTACAATTTGAATATAATAATATAATTAGATATTTTTGGAATTAAGAATTGTTAAAAAGTCAGAAAAACATTTTTTCAATAAGGTAATGTTACCAGACATTATGTAAAATGTTACAATAAATATGGTTAAGTTGATTTGTGTCTGTTTTAAAATTAATTGAATTTTGATTGCTGTTAATACTAGAGCTGTCGAAACCCGTCTTTTTCAGGAGTCGGGTATCCGTTTAGTGCACTACCCGGTTCCGGGTTACCCGGGTATCGCGCTTTACCCGAAACCGGGTATTACCCGAAATCGAACTTTACCCGAGTAACCGAAACCGGGCATTACCCGAAATCGAGCTTTACCCGGGTACCCGAAAACGGGTAATCCGTAGCCAAAAATTTTGAGTACCCGTGTGCTCCCTCCCCCCCCCCCTACGGTTTCGAGCAAGAGCCCTTGTTAAGACGCACCATTTCTAAAAAAGCCATTTTTTGTAATTATTTTCAACGTCAAGAATTTTAGTGTTATCATAATTAAAATTGTGGTCTAAATTTTTGAAAATGCAGGGACAAAGCACATGAACGTTTCAGTGGCGGCTCGTCAAGAACGTGCAAATTTTTAACTAAAATCCAATCATTTTTTTCGTACATGTCCTTCTTAAATTATCTTGTAAAGTCTCCAGATTTGCCCTTTGTAGTTTGCGTCAAATTAAGTTCTGGTTTTGGTCTGCCCGCAGTTTTAACTTGGATTTTTTTGTTCATAACTAAACGAATTAAAATTGTCTTTCAAATATTGCACAGTAAAACACGCATCCATAATTCTTATTTATATATTGTTTAGTGTTTACTTACAATACTACTTTGTTTGTTTTGTGTGCATTTCATTACTTTTTTTACCTATTATATATTTTCTTTTTTGCTTGTCGGCTGCACCAAAGCGCATTAGCGGCGGCTTTGCTTTGTCGGCTTTTTGCAGAGGGATTTAACGACGCGGCATAGCTTTTAACTGAGGCTGCGCTGTTACCAATTTATTTTTGTTTTTCTAAAAAAATCAATTCATTAATTTTTTGTATCTTTGAAGGAAATGTACGTTTTTTGGGAACAGTTAAAGATTTACGAGTTTAAGTTTGTGATTTTCTGTGCGCGGGTTTAAACGTATGTTATTTAATAAATTAGAATAATTACGCACGCTTGGTTTCATTATAAAACTGTCACCAACAAACAGTATTAATTCTTATGGTAGTTACGACCTGTGAACGGTGAGTCATTCATAAACAAAACATATATAATATAGTTTATCCGTAAAACACGATATCTGAACGTTGATGTCGATCGACTTATTAACATGACCCGAGAACGCAACGAAACCGAGCACAGGAGCACACTCAATTTGTGCACAGTTCGTATGGAATCTGCTGTATCCCTCCCCACCACCGCTACGCCCTTTATGCGGCTAGGCATCGACAAAGTCACCGTAGTCCCGCCTACTCGGCGCACGTGCTCCGTCGTCCGTCGCTTGCCCGGGATGTGTATAAAAAGGAACATCGCGTCGTTTACTCGTTTCGCTGCGTTATATTTCACGAATATATTAAGATCGAGTAATAGATTTTATTAGTTTGTAATCGACGATTTGTTTACGGGGTTCACGTGCTCATGTGCTCCTATACAGAAACCGCCACTGGAACGTTTACCTATACGACTATCACTTTTATGTTGAGTTATTCTATTTTTTAACATTTGAGAAGTTTGACCAATGTAACAACCTTGACAATTACGACAAGGAATATTATATACCACACTTAATTTTTTTTTCCAATAACGGCTACCCTAATAATATTCTTTCCAAATTAATATTATATTATAGTTTTTATTCACTTGCTGCCAGCAGCAGACGACAATAGAATAACACCACAAGTATTGCCGTTTGCTGTTACCGCAAGTGCAGTTGTCATCTGCCCACACTTACTTCATTCAGATCCCAGCACGGTATGTAATCTTAATAAGAGAAAGGGAAACCTGTCATGGCGGCTCAATTCTCCCATACCAATAGATGTCTCTAGCCGTATGTCCGTGACGTTGCCTAGATGCTATCTTCATGTCGAGGCAAATGTCATCAGTTTGCACAGTGGAGCATGTCTGCAGTTATTTTTTCATACTTGTAATTTGCCATAGTACTCTCATACTGTCTGGTTTATGGCTTCTGGCTGTTGTGTTAAACGGTTTGAACCTTTGAAAGTGTGTTTTGCTAGGTGCTGTGTTTATGTTTATTTGCGTTTTGGACTTTTCCTCTGTTACTATCGTGTTTGTTTCTTAATTTTTTTTTGTAAGTAATGTGCATAATATGCTATTAAAATAAAAATTTATTGCAGGTTTGCTATTAGGTTTTAGGATCCGTGAATTTTTAGTTTCGTATGTGCTTTTACCTAAATTTTTAATAAATATAAGTAATTAATAAGCATTTATTATTTTTTCTTTGTCCTTTTCAGTAGTAATTACTTTGCTGGTGCACGTGAAAAACGGGATAAGTTAGTTTTCGATTTCCACACGATTATAATGCTAATCGATAACGACTTCTCTCGTTTTTCGCGTTCACCAGCAAAACTTAAAATTATTAACTATTATTAAATATACCTATTTTTGAATTCTACCGCCAATAGTTCTCCACTGACATTAGAGGGCGTTATAATCGCGGTTTCACTTTATTATTAGGGACATTGCATTCTATTTGGTTATCTATGGATCCCAGCTCACATCGATCACTAGCTTAATTCATTAATAAATTCTTTCCCTACGGACAGAATTTATTAATGAACGATAATTAACCCCTTAGTTTTTTCTGCAAGTCTGATTATTGTAATCTTCTTCATTTCATTTGTAATATGTGATCATATAGAAATGTTTTTGTTTTACAACAATTCCAAATAAATTTAAGATAACACGTATTGCATTGTTTTCAGGTATGGCGCTAAAAGAAGAATTTGAGTATATGTCTTTTAGATGCTGTTATTGTTACTTCTTTAACCCTGCCCGAAAAAAGCGACCACTTGCTCCAAAATTAGAAATTGAAAGTAAACCGCAATTATCTATTGAAGGACCGGATAGTTCAGAATCTGAAAAGAATTCTTCTACGGATATCGATAGTGATCAAGATGGCAAGACTTCCTCTGGAAGACTTCCGAAACATCTTTGTACGCTATATCCAAAAGATAAAGAACCCAGTTCAGACAGTGAAAGAAATGACTTCGATAAATTATCTGATGTTGAATTTAAAAGCTCTGACAACGAGACAACTCCAATGGTAGTCGAAAACAGTACTAATGAAGAAGTACAGCCAGTAGTTGAAACACAACCAGAAGAGGGTGAGAAGGTGAAACAAGAATGTTAGGTCTCATTTTTTAAAAGAAGACTGAGCGACCAATGTGTCGCAACACTGAAGGAAATTAATTGTAGTACATTACAGTCTCCAATATTGATAAGATGACTTATTTTCTTCCCTGAAGATAATTACATATATCGTTTACACTTATTTTGTATTGTTTGAGTACTACATATACTTTACCCTTTTATTAATTTAATAATCACCTAATATAAAAAAGAACTAATAGACTTATTTATTGTGTTTAACTTAATTGTTACGACATTACACAGAGAAGGATCAAACACTATCATACTTAACAACTACATCCAATTAATGCAATAAATTATGCCTGGTGAGAATTGTTGAAACTGCGTGATAGCATACGAAGGTATAAAAATCTTATCAGCTGCAATTTCTGTGTTACGTATCAAATTTTATATGAACAGGAATATGTCCAGAAATAGGGAATATCTTATTTATTTCAAACTATGTCCGTTAAGTAAATTGTAAATCCGTAGAAGAATAAATAATATTGTTATGTTCAATTTGAACATTGTTTTTTGTAAAATTGTTGACAAGCGTGTCTCGCCAAATTAATAGGTAGTTCTCCCGTGATAGTCACTGTTGGATATTTAACATATTTTAAAGTGAAAATTGCTCTTTAACAAAGTCAACGACAAATTATATGAAATAATTTCCTTTATTTATCATATCAAAAATAATACACAATAATAACAGCATATTACATTTACTGTTGCTTTTACAGCTTTATTTCTATTTTTATTACATGTATGGTACGGGATTGTGATACTTCTGATGGATTGTTTTGTGTTAAATATTGGATTTAGGTGCCTTTTTGTCTTTTGATACAGCAAATATTAATAAAAGCTTTATTATTTTTACGTATTTTTATTAACAAAAAAAGCCCTTGTGTATGAACATTACATATTACAATTTTTTTAACGCACATATAATAGTTTCAGAGCGACTTTCTGGAAATAACCGTGTACTAAGTTAAGCTACTTATGTCACCAGAACAACTTGGAACGGCACTAAATATATTGTACTGTAAATTTGGTCCAACAAACGATTCCGAAGTTTAGTTCATGTTTATATTATAATCTATAATCTGCTCATAATCGCAAAAATAATCTTTTTACTATGCGACAGTGAAAAAGAAATTATGAATTATAAAATATGTGTGGATTTAGAATTTTTGTTCTTTGCTATTTATTGTTGCCACGTACATGGAAAGCAGTCGATCTATAGTGGAACTTGCACCTCTTCAAACCAAATACAAAATGACTATACGTTCGATTCTTGTCTAATACAAAAGTAGGCGAACAAGTGCGACGGACACTTTTTTAAATTTTTGTAAACAAACGTTGGATCTTAAACAAACATATCCCTAATAGCCAAATTTAAATTTCCCGCAACAATTTTTAGTAACTTCAACATAAAGGCATTAAAACGACTATCAATGTAGTACAAAGTAGTAGGTAATTTTATATTTCAACATTGAAGTAACTAAGAATAATTGCGGGAAATTTAAATTTGGCTATGTGGGATGTTCCATAAAACAAAGGAACACATAACTGTAATTCACCAATCGTCACCAAGGCCAGCATAAGAATGCCGCGCTTCGGGAATATTCGGTGTTTGTTTTTCGAATGACGTATGTGTATTGTATACAAATACATTACTCGCAAGTCTCGATAATTTGAATAATCTATAGCCGCATTTCTTGAAAAAAAAGAACGAAATTTTCAGGTTTTTATTTTTCTAAAATATCGACTATTATTTCTTTAAAGTAGACTTTTTGGAGAATTTGTTTTTTAGAACAACTTTCCTACACTTCCCAGTAGTTTTGGAGATGCAGCTTCACAACGTTAGAAATTTTCCAAAACTGTGAAATTTTTAGAGTTTATTACTATTGCTATTTCTTAAATATCTAATTGTTAAACTTGGGATACTGGCCAGGATATCAACTCATACGTATTCAAAGAACACATCAGGTTCATCAGAGCAGCGTATACGAAAATACCAAGGGAGAAAAAGAATATATTATGTTCTTTTTGTCCCTTTGCATTAGAACCAAAGCACCCAAAGTTAGAACACCGTATATATGGACATAAACTACGGCGATTGTGTTGTCATGGGAAGCAGAATGCAATGTGCTTGTGTTGCGTAAGTAGCAATTTCCGGTGAAAACCTTATATCAGTATATATAGATTTTTGTTGCAGTGATAATGAACCTGATTAATAATGTTCCTCATTGTTTCCGCAACAAATTCCGACTGCTTCTTATTGTCATCGGTTTCCATTTTGATCGATAAACTTCAAAGGAAAACCAGCAACACACGGAAACGGAAACAAACTGCTGGGCAATGAAAACAAATATTTATTACGTTGAATTGTTCATTACATATATTGTTATTATACACGATTATACGAAGATATGATATCGATGAGTCAATATAGTGATCGCAATCACCGTTATTGATAAATAACATTCATGACTCACGACGTGATTTAAGAATCACCGTTTCGCTCATCACTAATTGTTATAAATACCAATGTGTATACACTAAAAAACATGCGCATGCGCGAGAGAACTGTGGACAGGAATGTAATGGATTCATGATTCATGCGTATAGTTGTAATATTACAATTTTTGTTGTTTTGAAAGAATTCATTTTTGTGTCACGATGTTAAATTTTTTTTCATAAAACATTATGGCTTTGTATCGTAGTGACAAAAGCTAATATTTTGTAATTTTACGTTCAAATTACTAAAAATTATTTTGGGAAATTAAAATTTGTCAAGTTAGAGAAATCTATTACCTACCATACATTAGTCCTGCACTCCTACTCCTGTATTTTTCCTGTATAATTTGCTCATGTAGTATTACAACGTATTCTGAATTATACCTATATATAAATATCAAAGCGAAAATTATTTGTCAGTACACACATAATAATAAATAATGTTTGAAAAAAAAAGTATTTCTAACATTTAATTATTCATCGCAATCGATTTTACTTTCTCTTAACTTTTTGTTACTAAATTTTATTGTATGTAATTTGAAAATTGTACTGCTGATAACCAAAGAACAAAAATATTAATTTTTGGTTTTGTCAAATGTAAACACAGCATTCTGTCAGCTCTGACCCACCATTTTTTTTTCATTTTCTCGTGTCACAGGCAGTGTTCGTATATACCTTGATCGGCAATTCCCGGTGCCGACACGAAAAATTCCCGTTTTGACACTGCAATTCCCTTTTTTTGGGGGGCAAATACAAAATTATTAACTTTTTTTAATAAATTACTTGCTAAATTAAAATAAATGTACCGATACAATGACAGATTCATTTTAACTAAAGCAAATGGAAAACAAAATACAAAAATAATAAAAATTTAAATCTATTTTTATTGATGCAATAATAATATTTTATCCAATAATTCCCTCTAAAACAAAACTTTTTCCTCTATCGTTCAAAATTCCCTCTAAAAAGGGAATTTCCCTCTCATATACGAACATGGTCACAGGTGTCAAAACGCATTGGTACCAATCCACATCTACGAAATATTTCATTGGTGTATTATTTTATTAAATTAATAAGATTTTCTAAATATTTTTCTCTGTCAAAAAATCTAATACAAATGTCGTGCATTAGGTTATTTACAGCAACTCCTGTCTGAACTGAATTCTCGTGCTGTTTGTATGAAAACTACCGCACTCTTATATATTCAGTATCTATTTTAGATGTGCAATTTCAACTTTCACTATTTATGACTATTTATATGATGCTATTGGATTTTTATTAACTTTCTCAAAGGTATTTGCATAACAAAATTTGTACATAAATTACAGATGAATTTAATTTGACATATACTTATATACGTATTTCCCACATTTTTTTTTTATTTATTTTCAATAGTGTGAAAAGATTTTTGTTACTGGCAACATTGTCTTTCACCTTTCATTTGAAAATGGTTCTGTATATGATATTGTGTCAATCTTATTTATCAGTGTAACAATTTCTTTTTGTTGCTGAAGTTAAAATGGGGTAAACAATTAGTATAACCATTTTACTATATTAATAAATATATTTTAATATTCTCAGAGACCAAACAACTCCGGAATCTGAAAAAATGGATATATCTGAAACATCTGATGCATCATGTAATGAAGAATGCAACCCAAAAGATGTTTTACGCTTAAGCAAGCCGTTGCACACTGAGTCTCTGGATAATGAATCATTGGATAACAAACAGTATGAAGATATCACACGTACAAAGAACCATTCAATTACAAAAAATGCAACTAATTCACATCCACTAATGTATTCACCAATTTCCCCAATATCGTCAGATTTCCCGGATTTAATTCCAGAAAAGCCCAAGAGAACATCGTATCAGTATTACGAAAAACAACCTTTCAAACCAGAAGCTCATAGCTCTGCATTTAATTTTACTGCTAATACAGAGTCAGATTCTTTTCAATATCCATTTGAAAAATCTTCAAATTTTGACTTACCTCTCTTAGATGAGTATTCTGAAAAACTACCAGGTAATGACATTTCCATATCGCAATATTTATAATATTTTATGATCGGTTTTAGATTTTCCAGCTAGTCCATCAGCTTTGAAAAAGGCATTGGTGTATGATATGCCATTGGAAATTTGCCAGACTGAATTGAGTGATACTGAAAATGAAAAATCTATATATGAAGCCCATTTAAGTTCAAACTTACAAAATGTATCCTTAGTTATGACTGAAAAAGAAGGTATAGGATATTCTTTGCATCATTTATATTCATTTATTGTGTGCTTTTTAAGTCACATTTGCTATTCGAGTGAAATGTATTTGAATAAATCCACATTCTCAGCTCGTTCATTTAAGGACAATTAGGTTATGTTTTCAGGAGCATTTAAGCACTTCCTATTGACTACAAACATGAAATGATCTCTCAAGCAGTAATAACAATTTCAAAACACGGTTTAAATTGCTCAGTTCTATTTAAGGTTTTTTCTACACAAATACACAAACAATTGTTTGTATAATTTAAAAACCTACATTTTTTTTTTTAATTTTTTTGTTAATTTCTGTAGTAATAGGATATTTTTTAAGGAAATAAGGTGATTGAAATAATGGTTCATTTTTCACGTTTTTTTTTTAACTAAGGCAACTGGTTTCGTGCAAATGAGGGGTCAGTTAAGAATTAAAAGCAGATTATTAATCTGCTATATTTATATTAGTTATATTATAGCTGATGGCATGTTGATCTGATATAAAGATATTCATGTAATGTATTTCTCACTCTGTGTGAGTAAATTAAAAAGTAAATAAGGGATTGAAATAAAAATCTTTTTGATTAAAACGATCGATTTCGTCCAAATGAGGGCATCCTCAGGCAAGAATTAAAAGCAGATTGTTCATCTGCTTTTAACGTGAGAAAGTAGACCTTTATTTCAGTCCCTTATTTCCTTATTATTTACTCATGCAGAGTCAAAAATAGATTATATAAATATTTTGTGTATCAGATCAGCATGCTAACCTCCTAATAGCTGTGTTCACAGAGGAATCATAACCTAGTCAGACACTTCGATTGGTTCAAAGGAATGTGAAATAGTTTTCTGACTGATTTCACAGTATATGATTGGCTCTGACTAGTTTGTGGTTCCTCTGCGAGCACAGCTAAAATTTGCTGTGAGGTATAGTATGTTTCAGTAAAGAAAGATGCAGTAAGTTTCAAAAACCTGCACAAAGTGTGACATTTATCATGTCAAGGCAGGCTACCATTGATTGTTATCTGGCGGTGACGGTTGACTACCAATATTCGTTCAATGCGCGTGTGAGGTACTGTACCTTAGTCTAATGAAACATAAGCTGCATTCGTTCGTGCAATGATTCAAAATCACGATTACTTGCTATCCAATAGAATTTACGCATTTTTGAAATTCCCTTCGCTTATTGGTAGTTAGCCACCTCCTGTTTGTAATCCCTGGCTTGAATAAAAGCAGCTATATTCTGCTCTTCCTTGTAAACCTATAAATTGTATTTTGTTTAGCGCAAACTTTAGATTTACCGTGAGAAATCAATGTTTTATTGGTATTATAATCAAACTATTCGCAAACTAGCATTTGAATTATTGTACTTGTGGAAATAGTTGTTGTTTAAAATATTGTAAATACTATAAGCGTCATAAATTTTGTTTTAACATTTCTCTATTTTTAGGTAATTTAAACTTCTTAGCACATGGTAGAAGAAGCAATAAATTACGAAGAATAAAAGTAGTTCACACTGAAGCAAGTCATGACAGTGACATATCAAGTATAGATAGCAATTCTGATAGTCTTAGATCTGAGGATGTATTTACAGGCAATCTTAACCATGTAGATGATGATGATTTGGATGTAACATGTAATAATGAAATAAGTGAGTATTAAATCATAATATATAGTACCAGCGATTGTTGTTCTATGCACAACGATTTTCTGAATTTATTCGACTGATAAAATGTAAATGAGAAAGTGAGATCTTATATAGGTGGAAATGAATAGAATGCTTTGTAAAGGATAATATACAGTTTGAGATTACTTCTAAAAGAAAAATACCAGAAATAAAACGAACTTTTGACTTACTGACTATGATATTTAATTTGAAGTGTGTTTATTTGTTTTTTGCCAATTTATATTATCAAGATTTATATCTTTTGAGTAAAGTATTATTAACTACTTGATGAATTGAAAATATTTAATAACGTATACACGATGTTACTAAATGAGAAATGTATTGCATCATTAGCAATTATTTTTTTTTTTTTTTTGGTGATTTCACGTCATACTTTACCACATTAACAGCAATTAATGTAGGAAAACTAGGTATAATTCAAATACCTACTATAAATTCAAAAATATATTTTGTTCCTGTACAGTACCTATTTGCCATTTGCTGTTGAAACATTTAGCGTTTTTTGGCGGTGGACTATTCGGTCAATGATGACAAAATTTGGTAACGACACGTTCACGTCAAAAAAAAATGTTGACATTTGATATAAACATGGTCACTAACATAACGCCAAAACGGAGTTCTATGTTAGTGGCTGTGTGTGTCAGTATTCTAATCATCCCATCTTAACCTCAGAAATCACAAATATGAATCTGAATCTGGAGCAAATAGTTCTGCTGCTTACATTACAGCAAAAAGATGACGATTTTCTTGTACTTTCCAATGATATGGACAATGTAAGTGCAGAAATTGCAACGACTGCGTCGGCAGCGCTAACACATAGGGAAAAACACTACAAACAACCATTATATTTTGAACAATATGTGGAAATGTATTCGTATAACGAGTATAACTTTTTATCTGTTGCATCAAATAACTGTAAAATTTTGCGCGGCTGTTTCACCATTACAAATTGTCTAATAATATAGTATATATAATTCAATCTTAACGTCAAATATCAACCTAGCAATAAGACAAGGTAAACCATTAAACAGTGCATATCTAATATATATATACCTAACCAACAAATGACAAACACGGCTTCTACTTGTATTAATGTCGCTGCAATCGCTTTTTTCGCTTGTGAACGAAGTTTAGAGTATGTTCATGAATTCTCATGACCAAACCGGATGTATTTTAGCATTGAATTACTTTGATTAGAGCAGTACTAGAAATGACCACAACGCAAAAATAGCAAATTCTATGACCAATTCACATATTTAGTGATAAAGTTATGCGCCAAAATACGCTAATTATTAACTACGCCAACACTATATGTATTTTAATGAAATCCAAGATGTAAAATACTATTTAACAGAATCGGCCTATAATTTTAATTTAGCCACTTAGTAGTTATTATCACTGGATACATTTAAAAGCATTTAACGAATAAATCCAACAAATATGTTTTCACAAATTTTAAATGCAATTGAATTAAAAAAAAATGTTTTTGTGCTATAAGAAAACTAAATTAGAATAAATAAGTTGGGCTAGCTTCCGTCAATTAGACGCTAATGACCTATGTATCGTATTATCTTGATTGTTATATACACATCAAATTCTAAGTATTAAGAAAATATAAAATAAAAGAAATAGGTGTTTTACCATCAAACAAGAAGTGGATAGATTAGTAAATTTATGCATTATAGATCTAATTTTTTTTTTCTAGCAAATGATTCTCCTGAACCAATTGAACCACTCAGTGCTGCCGAGAACGAAGGCACGCAAGACATTGGCAAAGAATGGTTCTACCAGGAGGTGAACAGCGTACTATTGATATGCGTGTTATAGAACCTTATAAAAGAGTTTTATCTCATGGAGGATACTTAAGGGCTGGTGGTCACACTGCTATTGTGGTGTTCTCAGCATGCTTTTTGCCGGATAAATCTAGAATCGATTATGATTATGTTATGGATAATTTATTTCTGTAAGTGTTTCTTATTCGTTTTATATATTCAGTAGTGTAGATATAGCGCTCGCTGATAGTAAATTATTAATATCTTATTTATTGGTGGTTGCAGATTGTGGTTTTTGCAGATTTTAGGCTTAAAGTTAGCTATTTCTTATATCTATTGGTGCTGAATGATTATGACTAGTGCGTCAGAGCATTTGAATTGCATACAATCACCTAAAATTCAAAATTACTGCTTTGGTTTGATAAGGAAAAATTCCTAGATTTTGTACTACCCTTTATTTAATATGATTATTATTTCTTTACAAAGAACTTGTGATGTACACAATTTGACTTCCCTTTATATGTTTACCCTACCATTTTTCTTTATTTACCTTTCCTGTGAACGATGAACGAAAACTGTTCCTCTGCTCGTTCCAGATCTCTTAGGAATGCAGCCTTAACAGTTTTTTCATGCATACTTGGTATAACAGAAACAAATATTTGTATATGTCCATTTTCCTGTATTAAAATGTATAGGAACATACTCTTTTCCTATTCTATCAAACGCAAACCATGTATACCTTTCTTTTGTAGTTTGCTTGAGCTATCGATCGTATCAATACAAGTAAATACTTGAAGCATGAAACACATCTTAATAAATTACGAACAACAAAACAAGGATAAGTGTAACACAGACAAGTTGGTTAATTGTTTATTTATGGTTGTGTTGTTCGTAATTTGTCGATATGTTTTCATCCATAATGTCCTCTTGATGAATTTCTCCAAAGACACCATGACAATTAATGTAATTTAACGATTTACACGCTTTACATAAAAGATATATTCTTTACTATTTTTATAGAAGTAGAAAAGATGTAACAAATTATAGTCTGGTTGAAAAAGTCGTTAAGCAACTACGACACGTAGTAAGAATTAAATAAATATCCAATGGATGTATGAAATTTGTCTAGCTATTCTAGCATCCCAATTATAATCTATCATATTTACATAAAACTTATTTACGCACCCCTATTAATCAATTCGGAATTGTGATTTTAGATATGTACTTTGGACATTAGAGAGGTTGGTTACTGAAGATTATGTGTTAATTTATCTTCATGGCGCTGCCACTAGATTACCATCCTTTAGTTGGTTAAAAAGGTGTTATCAGATGGTAGGA
The DNA here is from genome assembly GCA_004143645.1 of Protaetia brevitarsis. Taxonomy (NCBI): domain Eukaryota; kingdom Metazoa; phylum Arthropoda; class Insecta; order Coleoptera; family Scarabaeidae; genus Protaetia; species Protaetia brevitarsis. The sequence continues at coordinate 2,014,443 of RXPK01000030.1, read as the reverse complement.
AGAAAGTTGCGGAAGAATTTAACACATTTGTACATAGTTCATCCAACTCTATGGATTAAAACAATGCTTTTTATGGCAAAACCATTCATAAGGTAATATTTTGTTTTATAAACCATTCCAGCAATCACTTTCTGAAATATAAAAATATAAAACGTTATGCCGTTCCTAACTAAATTTATTTTTTCAGTACAAAATTTTACCGTAAAATTACTTTTGTTGGAAATCTCAAAGAATTAACAGCAAGAGTTCCTTTAGAATACGCGGCTATACCAGAAAAAGTGAAAGCCTATGATAGTCTCCACTGTAGAACGTAACTGATAATGCCGAACCACATCGACACTAAGGCAAAATATACAAAAACCTCATTGAATCTTATTACTTACATTCTATTTCCTTTTTTACTGTGATTTCTAATTTACCTTATACTATACTTATTATGAATTACGTCTTATATTTTCAAATATTTAAAAGTATTATATTTACAAAGAATCTCATTTTTCTTACTAGGGCCGATTTGTTTGCCAGAGAATATACATCGAATTTTTTTGTACCTTTCTATATACATACATATGTAAGATCATGATAGTGTTAGTTTTATAATTGATATCACGACATCCTACAAATCATATAAAAAGTACCTCCCAATAGAAATATCTATATAGAACTATATTGAAATATAAAGAATAGAGTATTTTTCTGATCTGCAGTACTATTTTAGTTTGGTAGGATAATGTGAATGTACAGTATTCAAACTCCTACATTCCATTGCATGGATGTGTTTTTTTTTTGTAGTGTTTATGTCATAGGTGATTGTATCTGATATGTGATATGTTTATATTGTACCTACTTGCTATACAGCAATATAAGTGTATTAGATGAAGGGCCTGTCTAAAAAAGAAATAAACATAAATTTTAACTTTCTTTTTCGCTTTTCATTATTCTTAATATAAAATCCCTCAACATTCCTCTAACTATTTTATTTTGGAACACAACAAATTAAAATTATTGAACTCTAAATGAAACGGGCCAAATTTGAACGGTAGCGGGCGAAATCTGAAGCAGTGCAAGTTTTATGTGCAATAGATTTCTATTTAGCTCGGATGTATCGCTAGCTACGTGGTATGAATTTGAAACCCGAACATTTGAATACAATGAGTTCTGCTTTTCAGCAAATATTTGTAAAGTAAAAAAAATCTCTTATCAACTATCCCAATACATTCCAAATTTGTCATTCGGCTTGCTCGTTGTCTTACACCTGTGTGAATTGGTACAAACTTTTCCCATGCATTTTACATATTTAGTTACAAAAATACAAAGCGAAAACTTTGCGCTGGCGTAGATCAACGAACGAACTCATTTACGTACAATACATAAAATAGGAAGCCTTAAGTTTTATTTTATATTTGAATCTGACGTAAAATTTGATGAAAAAGCGAAATCTCGGTTAACATTTTGAATTGCGTCCAGAGTAGCATATGTCTAAGACTGCGTTCCAAGTCGCGCATTTTATGCGATGCGTGCATTGAAAGACATAGAACACTGTGAGCGTTTCGATTTGTTTGTCGTGCATATGCTACGCATAGGCTGCATTACCTTTTTTTCTATGCGTTGTATGTTCCATTCTAGCCTCTGTCAGGATCTAAACTGATTTCGCGGCAAAACTTTTTATGCACACATACATGTTAAATCGGAACGATGTATCGTTACATCAGACGCATAATATGCATTATGCGTGACTCGGAACGCAGCCTAAAATATCGATATTTGGCATCCGATATAACGATATATCATTTTTACTGAATAGAAGGAAGTAGCACCTGCAGGTTTGTAGATGTTGCAGTGCCGAACTTGCACAGAGAACTTGCAATACATTAGTTGCTCTTCGTTTCGAAGTATGTAGAGACAAATCCAAACATCTAAACATATTATTATATATAGTATGTCCACGCATGGAGTTAATAGGTAGGTTAATAGATAATTAGAATTTATTTAATATTTGGGAAATAAGTCCTGCTTGATCTGAAACTATTTTATTGTTTGCTTCCGGTTTTTTAAAATCCAGTAGGCCTTTGCAGCTGAGTCAAAACTGGTTTCGATTCAGGTAAAATACCTTTTCCGTTGACAGTATGCCAAAATGTTATTAAGAGGTGTTGTTTAGAATGAAAAGATGACGGCATACAAATTTTCAGAGTCATCGGCCTATTTTGATAAACTCAATTGTTTGTCAATTTTTGGATCAGGTAATCTTACTTCGTTTAAGTTTTTGTCGGGAGTGTATTAATGTGTCCTTGGATAAAAAAAAAGAACTGAACAAACAATTTATTTCAATATTATTTCAATTAGGTGGATTATATTGTGTTCTAGATTTGTTTGTTTTTAGTGGACTTCGTTCATTCTTTTAACTAGGGCTGTCGAAATCACAATATAGAGGGTGCGTTCGAATATCTTCTCCGAGGTACTCGATGACGTGAATAGATGTCTATCCAATTACGAGTTGTATGCGTCAAAGAGTAACTCGGAGAAAATATTCTAACGCACCCAGAGAATATTTCTCTATACTGGGATAAGATTCCGTGTATTGTCGCATAATAGAATTCTATGAAAACAAGCGATTATCGCGATGTTATAGTAGGAAGAAACTGGAAATACATGTACCCGAAATAGCCAAATACGTCAAATTTTCATATACTATGGAATTCCATACTACACGGAATCCTATCTCTGTATAGTCGAAAGGAGCCGTGTATTCGTCCAGTGCATTATCAGATACCGGTTTAGCCGAGTAGTTAGTCCTAGAATCAGGTACTTAAATCGGCTTTACCCGAAATCGACTATTACCTGGAATCGGGTATTATTCGAAATTGAGCTTTAGCGAAATTTAGATGTCTAGCGTTTGCTAGTTCTGTTTAATGCGTTTTCTACTAGATTTTGTCGGTGAATTGTTCGACTGCGTTGCAAATTTTCGTTAGAAAAACGATTGCAGAGTTTTGTCAAACAGTCCCTTGGTCGACTATTGACATGAGTAGACGTATTATTGATGCCATTTTGTAATTCATTTTGATATTCTAAATTTTCGCATAAATTGAATTTTATATAGTCATCAAGGAATTCATTTAGTAATAATGAAGATACGAGTGGATGAAGGTGCTATGTCGTATTTTAAAAACTATCTTTTTTGCATGAATCAAGGTGTTTTGTACCCTTCTTTCACATAGCACCATCGAAAATTCCAGAAATTCAAGAATACTCGAGTCTTGTGAATGTATGAAGGGGTTATGTTACACTACTTTTGAGAAAAATTACATGAAAAAACTCAATTTCTGAAAAAGTTTGATTTTGTAACATAACACCTTCATCCACTCGTGTCTTCAATTGTTAATATATTGATGTGCGCACATTATAGATATAAGACCATTTATTATTCTTATGCAGAAAGATATATTTTAGTTGTTATTTGCTCATTATAGTTAAAGAGTTAATTTTTCAGTTTTTCTATTTTGCTGATTCATTTTAATTTTATCAATCACCTCGGTTGGGTGAGTAGTAGCATTGTGCTTGCATTTAGTTTTTCATTCTTGTTATTTACTGGGAATTGTCCACGCTTAATTTAGTTTATTTTAATTTGTTGAAACCACGTGGATTGAATTTGTAATATTCAGGATTATCTTCCTGAACAAACAAAACTTTTGCTTTGCAGTTTTTAATTTAGGCCAGAACCTTCAGTTCACGGTTTTTTCTGCACAAGTTGTAATTTAGCCCTTTTTGAATAATAAATTTTGATTGTTAATTATCTTCGTTGGGTTAAAAATTCTGTGATTTTATTTTATATTGAACCTTTTCAATTTTTGGGGTAATTAAGGGAGTCTGATTTCATTCACTCACACTTTACTTTTCGTGGTTAGATTCAAGTTTTAATTTGCGAGGGTAACTCTGAGGTTACCAGGTTAGATGTTAAGCATAAATCAGTACGTAAAATGTGTTTGCTTGTGAAGTCTTGATAAATTTGTGTACATTTTAAATGCATTTCTGAACCCTTTACTATTGATTATTAAAATCTAAGATGATATTTCCAATCTTTGGTATTAGAAAGAAAAACGAAGAAATTAGTTCTGTCCAATCTTTTAATGTAATATAATTAGCGACCGGTTTCGGCTCTAGGCCATCCTCAGGCGTACTGTTTGAATGAAACAACAAATTGTAGCATGACTTAATTTTAAGTTGTAAATTTTATATACTTACATACGTCAAATTAGATAATTAAAGCTACGTCATTAAACTTTAAGTGTTCTTATATTTAAAAACATTAAATAAAATAGAATAGAGAAACAATGCACAAATGAAATTGGAAAATACGTTAAAATTTATATTGGTTTCTATTTTAAGTGTGACAACGGACTGGATATATTTTGTCCTGTTTTGTACAACGTCTTTAAAATAAATGTTTCTTGTATGTGCGTATGTGTATAAATAAATACATTGTAAATGTTTTAAATGTTTGTGTGTGTGCGTGTGTGTGTGTGTATGTGTTGAGATGTATATTCTTGTTAAATTAAATATACATCTCAACACACACACACACATTTAAAACATATTTTAAATCACATTTCAGATCTTAATAATAGTAAAGGTTATCCATTACACATAATAGAAAATCTAAACATAATAAATATGGAATAAGCTGTCAATGGTTTCTTTTTCTTTACAGGAAATTAAGAGAACCTGTAACCCTACCGGGCGCGCTCCCCGGGTGGCGGATGGGGGAGCGCTCTTTGGCCATCTAGCCGGAGGGATAAAGTACCTTCCGTGGACTAACAGGAGATCGGCTCGTTTTTTGTGAGTACCCTGGGAGTGCTCGCGGACTTCTGTTTTGGCTTTTCTCGACCGGATAGTCTTCGAGCTGATGAGAGTTGCCTCTGCCGAGAGGTGCCCGTAGGGCGCAGTCAGAGGCCAGCTTCTTCGGGCCTTGATCAGGAAGTGCGCGACGGATACAGAAGTCGGAATCTGCGGGACAGAAACCGAGAGAAAAACTTTCTAAGCTTTTGGCATCCCTGAGCAAAGCAAGAACGCAGGTCGCCGAATGCGTAACGAGTCGGAACGACGCCAAAAGCTTAGCGTCTAACGGCGCCGATGGCGGAGGCCGTCTTAAACAGCATCTGAGCTCGAGTTCATCTTAAAGATGAAAGCCGAGGAGGACCGAGAACTTGCGAAATGCAAGGATACCCTGGCAAGGATGAAGACGGCGACGGAGCGCCTGAAAAATATGCCTATGGACATCAAGAACGGGCTCAAAGAGCTGATGGGGTCAGTAGATTTCTTAACCTACTGCAGGGTTAGCTGGAAAAAAGCGGAACAACACGCCAAGGGCGCGGCTCCGGAGGAACCACGGGTCGTCCAAACTGGGCCCCAGCAAGGCAAACCTACACGGAAGTGCTAGGGACAATGAGGAGGAGCGCCACAACGGGTAATATGGCCACTGACATACAAATGGTTAGAAAAACCAAGGCCGGAAAAATCTTGGTGGAATTGCGGCGAGATGTTAAAGATCAGGAGGGTATAGCCCGCAGAATTAGAGAGTTGTTGGGTGGGGGCGCTGACGTCAACGCTCTTTAGCCTAAAGCAACGCTCGAGTTCAGGGATCTGGATTGTCTAACCATCCAGGAAGAAGTTCGACAGGCTATCAGATGCACCCTGAAAAATGGAGCCGTCGAGGCCAAAGTGGCCATAACAAAGTCAGGGAATTGAGGATGGCTATCGTCCACCTTAACGAGGCAGATGCAGTAAAACTGCTCAAGGCCGCCCCTACTGTGGCAGGTGTGAGGCCTGGCTCCAGTCATCGCCAGATCAGATCGCCAGCTCTTTCAGGCAAACATACATCGAAGCAGGACGGCTGACGATCTTCTTTGCCAGCTACGTTTAGAGCGAGCACTCGACGCCGTCATCAGCGAGCAATACCGGGACGGAGAGAATGCCAAGGCTGTGGAATGGTGCATGCCTGAGACGGACATGCGGAGATGGAACGTCCTGGAAGTGGCGTCGAGGCTAGGCTGGACGTCATCAATACAGGCAATACCGCAAACTTCCGAAGATCAGGTTATGGGGAGACTATACCCGACGTAACTTTTGCATCGGAGGCTTTAATCCGCGATGTTGCAAACTGGAGAGTCGTCGAGGACTGGTAGTGATCACCAATATATAGTCTTCGACATCACAAAAGGACAGGTCGGAAAGCTAGTCAACGTACAGCTTCCTCCGGAGGCGAGATGGAACCCTGTCAGGCTGGACGAGGGGCCTCTGGCCGTGACAGTTGCAGCCGGTCAGAATACAATCATTAGAAGCACGGATTCCGCTGAGGGGGCTGCGGGAGCCGCGATTTCCTTGCTACGAAACGACTGCGCTGCATCGAAGCCGCGGGTGCGTCGTTCCGGTGGAAGGCGGAACTGCCAAGAAACAACTGAAAATGACGATAAACGCCAGCAAGAGGGCCAAATGGGAGGACTTACGACAGGAGGTTAACAACGATCCCTGGGGAGTCAGCTACAAAATCGCTACCAAGAAGTTGAGCATGAAGTTTGCGCGTCTCGGGAGCAGCACAGATGGATCGCATCGTCGAGGAACTTTTCCCAAAGCACCTGGAGAGAGAACCCGATGCCGATGGGGTGGAATCGACGAGACCCCGGCGTTTACAGAGGACAAGCTGACCAAGGCCGCACGTCTCCTGCAGAGCGGGAAAGCACCAGGGCCGGACGGAATCCCCGTCGAAGCCGTAAAGAGTGTTGCAAACAGGTGTCCACAACTCCTTTTGCACACTTACAACTAGTGTCTGAAGGAAGGAATTTTTCCACGGACATGGAAAATCCAACACCTCGTGCTTATGCGAAGCTGCTTGAAAGGCTCCTGGCCAGCGTCTACGCTGCCGGAGGACTATCTCCCAGGCAGCACGGCTTCAGAAAGGGTCATTTTACAATCAGCGCCATTCGGGAAATAGTGGACACATATCTTACGGAACGGCGCAAGAACAGACACACCAGGTGAATAGTGGCGCTCGTCACTCTTGATGTGAAGAACGCTTTCAACAGCGCCAGATAGGATGTTATTCTGGACGTCCTGGAGAACCGCTTCCACATCCCGCATTACCTCCTGCGAGTGTTGCGTAGGGGTGGCTCACGGTGAGGATAACGGAGGCCTGGAGCCGCCCAGAAATCGGTGCTGGGACCAGACCTGTGGAACATCTTCTACTACGGCATCCTCCGTATGGAGATGCCTGCTGACACCTACCAGGTTGCCTACGCCGACGACATCGCGACCGTGATTGTCGCTACCACCTCGAGGACGCCCAAAGGCGGTTCAATCAGGTCATGAGGAGGGTCACCACCTCGATGGACGAGGACTGGTTGGAGCTGGCCGCCCAAAAAACGGAAGTTGTATTGCTGACCGAACGTAGGATTCCTCTGCGCATACCGCTGAAGGTCGATACGAAGACGATCACGATATCCAAGTCTGTGAGGTACCTACCCAAGAAACCAAGTTATGTATCAGGTACATCGCTACGATGTAAATATGTACATATCGCAAGCCTGGTGATGTACTCAGTAACGTGCATGCGCCTTACATGTTGAGACTTATGTCCGCAACAAGTACACATTCTGAGAATATACTAGCGATATTGAATAGGTATATGCTGGCGATATTGAATAGGTATATACCGGCGATATTGAATAGGTATATGCCGGTGATATTGAATAGGTATAGTATATGCCAGCGATATTGAATAGGTATATGCCAGCGATATTGAATAGGTATAGTATATGCCAGCGATATTGAATAGGTATATGCCAGCGATATTGAATAGGTATATGCTGGCGATATCAACGTTACATCGACACGATGACTCGGTTTCCGGGTTGAAACCGTGTCCTGCAAATACCTGTGACCGACATTTCGTCCTCACTTGAATGAGACATCTTTAGGTATTGCTACTAATGCTGCTGTACAGCTGAAACTGTGGTTCTACCGCAACATAAGTAGCAGCTTCAAAGATATCTCATACGAGCGAGAACGATACGTCGGCCAGAAGCAGTTGCAGAACACAGTTTCAACCTAAAACCAAACAAAAAAATGTATAGAAAATAACACAAGTTATATGAAACTAGTTTTTAATGATATAAGTTAAAAATACATACATACATAATTTTTTGTACACCGTTTCTCGTTCATCGTTGTTCAGAAAGTCTGAGCTATTCTGCAGCTACACATTCAAATTCCATTTTGGTTCGAATACCATAATTTAAAAATATATTTGGATAAAATGGAGACATGTTCGAAGGTATAAAAAAATTTTGCCCACACTGACGGCATTGGCATTGATGGCCGAGGAGCGAAGGATCACATTATGAGATGTCTTGCGAAGTTGTACTCAGATACCATATCCATTAATTGTTGATGGCTAGCTAGGACTGAGGAATAATTGTAGGGTTTGTGATTTACTGTCAATCGGTGTTCCAAATAGTATGTAGCATTTTTCTTCTTAATATTTCAAATTCTTACTTCTTCACAATACCCATCCTATTTTATAGAGAGCTCGTTTTAAACTTCTAATTTGACTTCAGTAACCGTTTGTAGTATGTGTTACAAAACCTTAACAGTCTCTGAAAATTAAAAGACGTACCATTGTATTAACCAATAAAGTACTGGAATTTATGATCTAAAAAGTAAGAATATGTAGTATATTTACATATACCTAGCAAATACCAATAAAATTTGACCGCAAAAGTGACTAACCTAGCAACTGATATAATGAGTTAAAACTTTTACAAGAGCAAAAACAGCTTAACCTACAAAATTAACTGTGTTAATCACTTACTTTCCATGAACAGCACAAAATTGAAATTTTGGCAATACCCTTGGAAGTTATCACTAGATATATTCGATGCACAGAAGCTGATACATGTTGAAGCATATATTCTAGACCTAGACGACAAAGACAAGAATTTGAAGAAGGTGCAGAGCGGGCTTTGGGGTGTATGAAATCTGTAGTGACGCCACATTTCGATAAAAAAAAACATGTACCATACGCAGAATTGTTACCAGAATGTTACATAGTTTATGTTCGCTGATGTTTTATATCAGCTACATAACAGGCATATAAATAATAGATATCGTATTCATATATCTGTCTTACATCCTCACCATGTTAATATGTTATATACCAGATACATAGAATTGTTATATAGTTTGTGTTCTGTATCAGGTACATCACAGGCATATAAATAACAGATATCGTATTCATATATCTGTCTTATATCCTCACCATGTTAATATGTTATATATCAGATACATAGAATTGTTATATAGTTTGTGTTCTGTATCAGGTACATCACAAGCATATAAATAATAGATATCGTATTCATGTATCTGTCTTACATCCTCACCATGTTAATATGTTATATACCAGATACATAGAATTGCTATATAGTTTATGTTCTGTATCAGGTACATCGCAGGCATATAAATAATAGATTATCGCATTTACATCTCTATTTTACATCTCCTGTACGTCAATATATAAAATCGATGTAGCCAGTACATCTGCATCACGAATGGTTTCCTGGGTAGGAATACACCTGGATAGACGATATGACGAACTGGCACCATATTTGCTCCGCGACAAATTAAGCGGCCCAGAAGGTCAGTCTACTCAGCCGACTGATGGCCAATGTCGGGGGGCGATCGGCAAGTAAGCGCCAGCTTCTGATGTCGGTGTCGGAGTCCATTCTCCGAAAGGAGAAGTATCGCAAGAGGATGGCCGCAGTCCAAAGGAGGGGAGCTTTACGAATAGCAAGTTCCTACAGGACGGTATTGGAGGCAGTGGCCCTATTTATAGCAGGAGTAATCGCTATATCAACAAGCAGGCGGGATGCGCGAGAGCGTACCATGTGGGTCTAGCAGGAACGATAGAACACGGACACGAAAGGTAGATGGACGACCGAATTGATTACGGATATTCCAGTCTGGATGGACAGAGATCACGGAGAGGTTGACTATTACCTCACTCAGATGCTGACAGGGCACGGGTACTTCTACAATTACCTATGCAAAATGGGAAAAGTGGATAGTGTCTCCTGTCGATATCAGGACAACTACTGTGACGATACTCGCAATACATTCTTCGAATACGTAAGGTGGCACAGAGACTAACTGGAACGAAATCTCGGAGTATTTACACCGGCAAATCCAATTCGGGTGATGCTGCGAGGCCGGGGCGCATGGTACAGGCTCTCTGCCTGGGCTTCGCCTTCGCGAAGACGATTTTGATCGCTAAGAAGCAGGAGATGGACGGAGGCTAAACACGAGGCACCACCTCGAAGGAACGTGATAAACAATACCGAGGTGGAATCTTGCTCGACGGGGAGGTTTTTTGGTGGGTGCGAGTCCCACACACTGGGTTTAACGCCTGTTGGTGCATAAAGCATTTTTCTTCCTACTAAAAAAAAGAAATCTTCAATGGTTAATTTTAGAAACTACCTTTGTTCCTCGTCATAGGTTAGTAAAGTATAAAATTTTTCTATTAATTTGACTTTTCGTTCTGAAACGACATTCACAACAAGAATTTGGCAACAACCTCGCGTCTGGCAATATAATTCTGACATTGGGGGCAAATGATGGGTTCAGATTGCAAGAAATACATCCAAGTTGAAACGTTTTAAAAAAGGAAATTGTATCTTTTGAAACAAAGTGATCCATCATTTTCCTTAATTGCAGTAGAATGAACATAATCTAAACGTACCTCATTGTGATACTAACGGTAATTATATTTTGTTAAGGTCAGCTGCAGTACCAGTCACAACTTCTACTATCACTTTCTTTTTTATATCCAATGGAAAACTTTTGTTGAATAATGAAAATCCAACGAGTAATTTTAAAAATTCGTTTCTCGATTCCCTAACTTTTGGGGCATTCTCGATTGAGGATAATTGCGTATTCTTTAACGGTGTTTCTATTTTTCAAATTTGTTACATCTCTATATAGAAACACCCTATATAGCGTACGCAAAAATATTTATTTTTTTCCGCAGGAGTATTACTGCAATTAAAACGTGGCAGTGTCGGGCAACAGCACTACTTATAAGTACTGTTATGAGATAGGAAAACGGAAGGATGGTGGATGTCAAACTAAAAAGCAATCACTTATAAGACGTTTTGTTCTTTTTGCCTGTTCTGTCTCTTTGGCACGTGTTTTGATGGAAAATCAGCACTATGTTTTTACTTTGGTAGATGCTGGGTCACCGTTTAGTGTACAATCTATTATAGACATAACAGGCGAGATATCAAACAGCGAATAGATAAGACAAGAAGCATCACTTGTTGTTGGGAGCTTTGATATTTTGTCTCAAAAAAAAAATTACTTAGCGGCGTAGGCGGCGTAGCAGACTCCTTGTATGCGAAGTGACTGAGTTGTCAGAACCAGTGTTTCCAGTTAAATATTTATATTTTCGGTATATCTGCATTTGAAAATTCGGTAGAAATCAGTAGATTGGTAACAAAATGACATAAATTCTGGAGGTATGGACGAATATTACATGAATATGTATAAAAAAAATTGCTTTTTTGTGACAGTTGACAGGTTTCACTGATTTGCATATATGGTGTTTAAGTTCCCTTTGTTGTAGCTTTCACTTATAGTTTTAGTTTTTCCTACCATTCTTAGTTGATTTTGTTTCTCAAAAATAGATTGCGTGGAAAACACTTTTTCTTAGTGGTGAGCGCTATCGATACTTGACTATCGATAATTATGGATATTCGAGTATCGATAGTTGAACGTCGTCGTGCCCACCACGAATATATTTATGTATATTTAGTTTACAGCGCATAAGGATGCCGAAATTTAATAGAAACACTACAAGCATCGTCCATCTTAATGTGTTATATTTTTTATATATGTAAATAAGTGTTAGTAGTTATAAATTACAACCTTAAGTTGGCAAACCTGTACTAAATAAAAAGACGACTCTCGCCATGGTGTGCGTTCCCGCCAGATAGATAATGGTCGATGTAGGATAGTAGTAGTTGATAGTAAGTTTTGTATGTTCTGTGTAGTTAAGTGTTTTATTCAAATATTAACAATAAACTTTTAAAAATATAACTCATCTGTTCTCAATCTTTATAACAATAAGCTATCGATCAAGTATCGATAGTCAAATATCGATAGTGCCCACCACTACTTTTTCTGGATTGTTTGTTTTAGATCTGGATTTTTCATTCTTCAGATTTCCAGAATCATTTTATCCGCTGCATTTCTATGTAGTAATCGCTGTTAGTGGAAACATATTTTGACGTCACATCTTAGCGGCGTACGGCTGAATATAAACCACACGCGCATAAGGTCGGTGGTCAGTGTCGTTTGGTCGATCAATGGGATTATAACAGTCAATACACTACGTTGGTATCGTTAGCTTATGTTTCGTTGTTAATAATAATTGATACAACACGTCCAGAGAAAAAAGCACCAACAGACCAAAAGACTGTTTTTGTTGGTGCTTTTTTGTCTGCAATGAGGATACCATCTATTTAGAATTATGTGAAGCATTTGTTGCGTCTAACGTTCCTTTATTTAAATTGCAAAATCCTGTTCTGCATAAATTTTTAAATAAATGTGCCAATAGGAGTGTTGGGCAAGATAGGAGAAGTGATTAAATTTTCCGAGAGCCGACAAAACACGAGTATGTCTAATCGCTGCAGATATTTAATCGCTTACCCTAACTTGCCAATACTGGCCAAAAGGCACATCCCTCATGAAGCCAGACTCTGGCAAATGTATTTACCTCAGTGTCACATCAACGTAATGGCTTCTATAAAACCTAACATTTCTAACACCTTTATTTGGATATCTGCAGGCAAAACAGCTGATATTTTAGGCTTTTGAGTTATAAATATTATTGTCGAAATATTACATCATTTCCGGATTTGCCTTTGCCACGTGCACTAGTTACAACAAAACGGGGCAATTGGTTCGAAGCAAGTTTTTTTGTTGCAAAATATTGGCAATGTCTGAGACATAGTATTTAATCTAAAAGGTGACTCACGTTCAATAGCAAAATGCAAAAATCCCTCTTTAATTAATCATCTAAACTTTATATATGTAAATTTTAAACATTTGCCAGATTGTTAATTTCTGTATAAAATAATTTTTTTGAAGGTTGAAGTATTTCGCTAAAAGAAGTATTCAAACTAAAGGTACTTAATACTTAATATACAATTCGGTTCCGGGTGAATTTAGACAATATATGTCTACAGCAGAGTCGAAAATATATTTGATAGAAATCCCGATGTCGATACATATTAAAGCAATTTCCCCTTCGATATTTTACAAACGGTGTAGCTGGGCAAAAAAATATAGAGTACTCTAAATCGTCCCCTGCTTAGCAGTACTTAGTATTAGCTTAGTACGCTTAGTGTTGAGCCATCGTTTTCCAGTTTCAAAGATATATTGCTCCCAAAGAGAGAGATTTATGGAAAAAATATAAAACGAATTGTAGTAATTAATGTCAATAAAGGAATCTTACAACATAAATAATAAATTAAAGTGAAGTCGTCGCCCAATTTATTAAAATTAGATCATGTGGGATTTTTTTCTGTCTATGGTCAAAGCGGAATTGTGTTTACAAGAGGTGTTGTTTTCCTGTGCCACAGATGTTTTGATAAATCGAACTATTTACTATTTACATTTTACATACCTGCAACACGACCTCAATGCAGAATACCCTACAATTCAGTGCTGCTTCCTCGATAAATGTATGAAGTTAAAATATATTTCCATTAGTAATAATAACCCAATTATTTCATCAATTATTTATTCAATTTTAAATTGTAGTTTGTTTGTACTTCGCAATGTTGGTACGTTATGTGTTTTATACAAATATTTCAATTGTTGTACAATTTAATTTTGTAATTTTTAAAATTTTTTGCTTATTCTAATCTGATTTAGTAATTGTAAGTATCGATTTTAATTAAAAAAAAAACTTTAATTTTAACGTTACTTTATTTTATTTAATGAAAAGAATTTGTAAAGATAATTTATTAATTATTTTAAATGTGATTTCACTTTTATATAATGTTACTTTATAAACATTGAATGTTTGTCTAGCTTTCCTGAAGATGTCCGTACACGGAAGAAACCAGTGATGTAGCTTTCATTAAATTTTATGAGAACATGGACTAGTTTTTCTATTTTTTACCTTCCTAATTATATAAACTCACACAGAGTCAAAAATGGATTATAGGAAGTAAATTTACTATATTTTTCCAAATACTTTCATGTGCCATTATTATAAGCTAAAAGTTTTTAATTTTACGCTTGCCAGAGCCGAGACATTTAAATATGCTGGTAGTGATCAGCCTGATTGATCTATTGTAAATATGCAATAGTTATCTTGTACGAAACACAAAGGAATAGGCGCTGGGCAGAAAAACTTCTTCGTGGAATGTCTCCATTCTCTTCGACCGTAAGTTTCCCTGTAATTGAGACGATTTATTAAGTGACTTTTTTTAAATCTTTGCACGTGTTGTACGTGAAATCTCGTATTGTTTTACCTCTATAACACCTTCGGCGTATTGTCAGACGCATAGCAAACACTTTCCGACCTACGTTTTGAAAAACCTTAACCATTAAAGTTATTTTACATAGAACGCGCTGCATCGGTACATGCATAATACTATGTGTAGGTAGAATGAACCTACTGATATTACTAATAACCGGCATTCGTCGATTCCAATCAGGAAAGAATTTAACTCACCTTCACCAAAGTCCGACATTAATTTTGTCATCAGTTGTACCATTACTTTTACATTTAAGCCTTGGTTTTTGATTAATCTTTACTTAAAATACATTTTCAAATTTGTGGTTGCCTAGTTCAGAATAGTTGTCTATCAAGTTGTGCTTTAGACAGTTTAGACCACAATTAGATTTGCTTTCGATTTGTTGTATTAGTAAGTAGAGCACGGTAATGCGCTAAAAAAAGTCTAATGAATTTGTATTCAATATGGTTTGTTCGTTGGCCAGTGTACACTTTACCATATACTGTGACTACACACATAAAAGACAGAAAGTATGCAGTGATATGGCCCAAAGAATAAACTTAATAAGTCTCTCGTTTATCATAGATATTTTTTTCAGTTTGTTTTACCATACAATGTTACAAATTTAGGAAAATTAATACAAATGAACTAAACTATTAGTTTAGTTTTAATATTGCCTCTACTTTTTAGTTAATATCATGAACACGTGGCGCTGGTTTACGTTGCTAATTCGAGTTTTCTGACAGAGGACAGAGCCCACTATTATGTTTGTGTCTATAGTTTGCGTTTGTGACACTTTGCAGAGCATTTGCTAGCGAAAGTTTATGCGTATGCGATAGTTTTATTAGTGTAACATTAGTTGTCTAGACCAACTAAATAAATTATAAATACGTTGGTGGTTCAAACAATATTGTGCGCATTGTAATTACTTTTAATGTTTTAGTGTCTAATAGATTTTTATAAAAATGAGTAAACGGTGCGCAAGATGTGAAAAAACAGTTTACCCCACGGAAGAATTGAAATGTCTAGACAAGGTAAGCTCATGAAAAATTTCGTTATTTGGATATACAAGCAAGATGTCGAAATGCACATGTGTTTGTCACATTTCAAATTATCATGAGAAACATGCCCAGCCCCAGAAACACAATTCGAACATATTACCGTGGTTAAAAATGTTGGTCGTATATGAAAGTGTCTCTACAACCCAAGGCTGTAGCCAGTTGTACTCTAATTTATAAGAATATTATTTTATGACTCATTATTATTAACGAAAGTTCTTAAGTGACGTCTTCCCTTGTTAATTTGCACAAAAATTTAGTCATTTCTATTTTTATTTTGTTACTGTTTTGAAGTATTTCTTATTTTGATTAAAACATTATGAGATCAGTGTTGTTATGTATTTATTTTTTAATTTTAATTGATATAAATCCTATAGCTTCAACAATTTTAATTAATCTGTAATATATTACAATGCGCCAAGGTGATTGGTTTGCATACTAATTGGATCGTCGCGATTACTTGGCATTTAAAATGTTGGAGAAAACAACTGACATGAAGTTATTTCGTATGTGTGGTACATATTCGGACTACTTTCTTGCCCATTTGAATTAGATTACTCCTCACTAATAGTCTCAACATTGTTTGAGAGATACTTGGATCTGCATAAATTCTATATATGTGTTGTATCAAGAAATAGTTTTAAGAATCCTATTCTGATTTAAAAGTCAGTTCTGTTGTCATTTAGTAAAATTAGAACATACTATTCAAATCATCGAATGAATTACATTTTGGTTGCGTATTATTACGTGCAAAAATAATAAATAAATATGAAGAACTAATGTACTAAAAAAATGTTTCGTGAAAAGACTAACATTGACCTTTTACATAGCCTCCTACTTCAATCAGATCTCTCAATTTCTAGTTTAAGAAAATTACGGAAAATTAGGTAATGTGTTTTTAAGAGAGAAGCTAGAATTATTCATGGTTTGATATTTTTATTTAACTGTTCACTTATATGTTGAAACATTAGGATAATTCTTATTAATTTAAAAAAATTCTACAATATTTTATATTTCGTCTTACATTTTGCATTTGCTGTTTATAAATTTATCTCAATAGGTTTACAAATTAACAGCGGCATTCGAATTCACTGGTCATAATTTTTACATGTATTAATTATTTAACTACCTATTTTTATTTTATAACAAATAACCGTCGTCCCTTCGCATGTCCTCAGTTATTATGACACTAATAGTGCTTAATAAAAATTAACACACCTGATTGGGTGCTCCTATAAGCCTGTTCAAGACGCTCGTTATAAAAATGTAAAATTTTAGTAGTTCTCTATTATGGATGTACTTAACTATTCGTTTAAATTTCACCCGACTATAAGACGGATGTTTAAATATTTCTGGGAGTCCACAGAAATATGTGAATTAACGAAAAAAGTTTGATTCAAACAAGATCAGTTAAAATGTGATGTCGCTTTAATTATTCTTAAGTACTCCGGTATATAATATCTCACTCGATTTTTTGAAAATAAGTAGGTACACGCTGTGAATAGAAATATATATTAGTATTATTTGCTATTTTATTATCAGAGTTTTGGAAATTTTTATACAAACGTTTTCATTACTTAGTACTTTGTTATACCTGTGTGTTCAGGCTATATATTTATAAAGTCTTAAATTTACCCATTTTATAACCATTGATTAAGTTTGCATTGGGAAAGCGAGAAATTGTGTTAAGAACATACGACCAGATTTCCTGATGCACTAAGTTGACTCTACTAAAAAATTCTGATAAAGTTTAGGGCGAAAGCTGAATAATTTTTCCAGTTAAGAAAGACGGATTAGAAACTGGAAAGATGTAAAATAAAGATATCAAATATCATATTGTTTCAAATGCCATTAAAAACCCATATACGATTTTTTTTTTGACAAAACGGGTCAAATATGTACCCGGTAAGATTATAACCGGATTATAAGGGTTTAGTTTTGTATGTTTTAAATTATCTTATCATTGATTAAAGTGTGTGTGTAACATTTATTTACATAGCTCATTAAATCCATATTTCGGTTTTGTTAAGATTGCCATAAACATGTTGTCGAAAAAGCCAACGTCTTGATAAGCCGTTAAGATTTAGGGTGGGATTCTATGAATGTCTGTACTGTCTGGAAGATTATCTACAAGGCAGTAAGCACATGCTTACAAATAACCTTATAGACCCTACAGATTTGCACAGAATCTCACCATTAATTTCCTCTGAACCCAGTAATGTGAAAATAAAATTTTAGAAAATTTATATTTGGTTGGTATTACGAAATAAATAATAATTGATCTAATTTCTACAATAGGACCGAACAGTCGTAACTGTTGTAGAAATAGTCATTTAAAAGCGCACAAAGTGCAGAATGTTTCAAGAGATTATTAGAAAATTGCGTGTATAAAAAGACTTTATCAAAAACGTTAGGAGATTGAATATTAGCACCTTGGTGCATTCTAAATTCTTTGTGGAATCGAACAATTTACAAAAAAAAAGTATACGTATGCAGTTAGGAGGCCTGGTTGGTGTCGAAATATTTGTCGATTAGTTGAAGTTAGGTGTAATCCATTTGCCTTTTTCTTGCTCTCAAATTGTTAACGGTAGATACTTACGATGCTAAAATCTAGTCTAAATCTAATGATGACTAATAAAATGAAGATTCCCAGCTAACTTATTTACAGTGGTTTCATTGAGGATTATAACTAGTATTGTGCAGAATGTTGGAAGAGATTATTAGAAAATTGCGTATAAGAAGACTTTATCAGAAAAGTTAGGAAATTGAATATTAATACCTTGGTGTTGGTGGTTTCTTGCTCTCAAATTGCTATGCGTAGATACTTATGATGCTAAAATCTAATCTAAATCTAATAAGTGCATACTTTGACTAATAAAACGAAGATTCCTAGCAATTGACAGTGGTTTCATCGAGGATTATAACTAGTATTATACATCCAATTTTATTATTTTTGTGAATACTTTAACACCTGTAGATGGGAGTTACATTTTTTTTTTTTATTTTAAGTGATTGTCAAAAGTTTAAAAAGTTCCGATGATGGTCTTTATCTACTAGCAAAGAACGAAATAATTTAATACCTTAATTTCATTGAAAAGAATAGAGCATAGAAAAAAAATCCCATTCTAACCCAGACATACGGATTATAGGTCAGGTGCTTTACTTTGCCAACTTGGAAGCTATTACGTATTTTAGGTACTTATGCTAGATGTACAATTTTATTGGGCTCTAAAAAATTAATTCTGGCCATCTATGGCTAATATTTTGCAAAAGTACTCCAAGAAGTCTTCATTATCACCTAACAAAACCGGGACTAAATCTGAGTTTAACATTTGGAAAGTTTTCCTTGTCAGTGCATGGACCTAATCAATTCAAGTACATCACGCTTCACGGCACATCGAATTAAATAAAACCAACTTCAAGTAAACGTATGTTTACAAATCGTATGGATTGTTGCAGACCTTTGATCCGAACATAATTCCTTACCTCGCGAGGTATGCCACGACACCGAAACTCTGACCAAGACACCAAATCTAACGAAGAATGCTCAGAACTATTTCTAATAATCTTTTTTTTTAAAACGAATAAAAAAAAAGAACCCTTTAACGTTTTTTGACCATCATCGGGTCTCCTTTCATGATTAGCTAAAGCTTTTACAACAATCTTTGTAGGTGACGAATACTATAAGCATGCATCAAAACTGTATTTTTTTGTTTTATTTTTTTTTGTTGTTTGTTTTAAAGAGAACGCTAATGTTCTCATTAGAATGAGGAACAATGCGATTTAGTTTATTTGGCGAGATATATTGTTATTAATTAGCTGTATGAGGACTCTTTCTGTTACTTGTATTAGCTTATATTTCGCCAATAAAATATATCTGTCTATCTCACATTTATATATGTTTAGGTGCTGCTAATTTTGTTCCAATAATTTAACTGCACATACGACAATTTATTATATTATAGATATTTATAATCGTCTTTAATTTAATTTACATATGTGTTTATCATGTTGCTTGCAAATTACCTAATAAATAAATAAATGTGAAATTCAAGGCTAAATTCCATAAATACCTACATTTTAACATTTTAGTGTGAGTGTTATCAAATATATTTTTCTATAGTTCTGTTATTTATGTGTATTTACTTGCGTATGGATTTAAGATAGCAGATTAAATTCCTTAGCGTCTTATTTGATGCGTTGTGTAAAACAACACTAAGGATACACTTTGTAGGAAACTTACTTATTAGTTTTCAATAACATTGTAGTAGGAGAAACATGTCACTATTATAAAGTGGGTATAAAAAAGCCTTGCAAGTCCCCGTTTCTCAGTCACCTTTAACGTTCACTGGTATAGAGGATTTAGCCGTATTTTTTTTTTGAAAAAAGTTATGCATGGGTATCAGCAAGTTATAAAAAAAGTAATATAGGGATATTTTACTCCCTGACTCCCTACTGCTTTTGAAATTAGACAAAATGTGCGCAAGGTTGTTTTTTTTTAAAACTTTTTGTTCCTCGAAAACTATTATATTTAGAAGAACAGGGCCACCTGTTAAACATCATTTTCATTCCTAAAATCCAAAAGAAAAATTTTGATATTTGAAATTATGCGCGTTATACTTCCTTCAAAGTGACAATCACCAAAAAAAATCACAAAATATTAAGTACTAATTATAGCCATTAAAACTGTTTCTATTTTGGTTAAACTCAATAACAGAAACATGTATAATGTATAGTGGATGTACTAGTAGGTGCTAAGTCTTAATCGGATTTTCATTTTTATAGTGTATATAATTAGTAATATTGTGTGATGTTTTGGTGATTGTCGCTCTGAATGCAACTAAAACCCATAATTTCAAAATTATTTTTCGTTTGGATTATATGAATGATTTTTTCAAAAACAGTATATACAGTCTGTTTGATTTTAGCTGTCACGCCAGATATCTCGGCTGTTGCTAGAGATACGACAAAATGTTGAAGAAGAAAAGTTGTTCTACATCTAATTCCCTATTAGATGCCTTATAATAAAAAAACAATTGAGCATCAATGTGTCAGATATAGCAAATACATACAACATTTTCAATGGAATGTACCCAATTTTATTACATATTTTGAAACTCTAAAAAATTCTCTTTTCTATGATATATCATATGTCATAGTTATCTAATCATTTAAAAATATAAACTGAAAATGATAAATGGCAACTAGTATAACACTCATTTAATAGTACAGGATTATTGGCTTACTAATTTCGGCTAAGTAGCCATCTTCAGAGCCGTATCAAAATCAAAGGCAAAAAAAAAATTAAATGACAGATAAAGTCGAACATTAAAAACTAATTAAAATAATCAGTGTGGTTCGATTTATCAAAACAGTTGTGCCACAATCGAAAACAACTGTGCGGGTACGTCTTGTAAACACAATTCCGCTTCGACCATAGGCGGCACAGAAAAATTCCGCATGATCTAATTTTAATAAATTAAATTGGGCCACGACTTCATTTTATCATTTATGTTACCTTATAAGATTCCTTTATTGACATTAATTACCACAATGCGTTCTATATTTTTTTCCATAAGTCTCTTCCTCTTTGGGAGCAAAATATCTTTGAAAATGGAGTGTGAAATAAAATATCAATTGTTTCGCCTGCAGATATCCAAATAAAGTTGTTAGAAATATTAGATTTTATAGAAGCCATTATTTTGATGTGGCACTGAGGTAAATATATTTAGCAGAGTCTGCCTTCATGAGGGATATGCCTATTGGCATATTTATTTATGCAGAACAGGGTTTTTGTATTTAGATAAACGTTAGACGCAACAAATGCTTCACATAATTCTGAATAGGTATCTTCATTGCAGAAAAAAAAGCACCAACAAAAACAGTCTTTGTTGATGCTTTTTTTGTCTGACCAATTGTCATCAACGACACATAAGCTAACGCTACCAACGTAGTGTATTGACTGTTAGGATTCCATTGATCGACTAAACGACACTAACTACCGATGCTATGCGCGTGCAGTTTATATTTAGCCGTACGCCACTGAGATGTGACGTCAAAATATGTTTCCACTAACAGTGGTAATGTACTATAATTCGATGTTTAACAGATGGCTGCGACTGCGTTTTTTTATAAATAGCATAGTTTTTGAGAAATTATAAAAAAAGCTATAAACATTTAAATCAAAATTAATAACTATAAAAAAAAACAATGTTGGGACAATTTCGCCATCTTGTCCTGCTAGACCCTTTAAACATTATTTTACTTCTGAATCATGACCATTGGGGAAAAAATAAAAACGATTGATTTTACCCGTTAAAGAGTTCACAGAACGATCGATCTATAATAAATACTTAGAATAGTAAAACGTTACAGATAAGACGTATATTTTAAATTAATACTTTTGATAAAAATATAAAAAAGAAAAATATATGTAAATATTACAGCAGCTCAATTTTAAAATTATTTTGAATAGTTCGTGTATTTTGATACAAACGGGTGGAGGGTTTGATTATGAACAATTTCTGTCTCACTTATATTTATAAATAATCAATGCTCTGTGGTCGTTTTCATAAAAATACAACTATCTAATTAACAAAATGAAAGTAAACACTTAGCGACATTTAATAATATATTCCAGTCTATCTATAAAGAGGCAAACGATGGCATTTCCTATTTTTTTAATGCTCTTCACCAGTATAGGGCATTAATCGAATAAAGTTAATCCAGATGGTTATTCGAATAACAAAATTATCTACAATATTCACTTATGGATAAAAGAGATAAGATTTAAAGATCTTATATTCCTCGCTATCTAGTACTGCTTCTAATGGCTGCTTGAAATCAGTAAACAAACCCGCAAACTTTACTCCTATCCTTGATCCAGATCTCTTTTAAGTAATCCGTTTTCATATACTGGTAAGTACCTTTAGCAGTTGGTAGTTTTACCATAAAAATATACAGGGCACATACTTAGAAACGAAACCCACGTGATCTCCGACGTATCAAGGCTTAAAAAAAGGTTGGCAACGAATCAAATATTCCCAACATTTCTAACTAGAAGTTAAGCTACAAAGTCAACATTTGACAGTTTACTTTAGTACGTTTCGTAGTTATTTTCTGTAAATTATTTTCATCTTTATATTATTTTTGTGTTTTCATTAATTAATACTTCTTTTTCAAATTTTAGTTGTTAATAGTAAATATATAAGAAAATATGTACAGAAATTTTATTTTTGAGTATTACCATACTAAGTTACTGCTCAAGAGTAAAAGCAGTTACGTGGGTTTTATTTCTAAATATATGCCCTGTACTGTACTTTCAAATTACCGGATGCAGTTATTTGAGATTTGTCCTAAATGTTAACTAGTAATTTTCCGCAGGAATATGATCATGACGTTGAAATGCTCACCTCAATAGCAAATGTGCGATCGAAGAAAGAAATTTTATCTGCACACATTCATATTATACATAAGCTGAAGTTGAAGCTTGCACATAATATATTTTAGTTTAGTTTTTAAAGATTCTGTGGTTAACAGATAGCTTGCTGAGAAAATTAAGCGTAAGTGTAACTTTTGTTAAATGTCAACCACATCCGCATAATCTTTTATTTGAAACTTATTAAAGGAAGTCCATTACTTAAAACGATTAATCCTAATCATGGTGAAAACTATTTTAGTATATATCAAATACGCTGCATTATTGGTTAATATTTATCAGAACACTATCTAATCAGGTCCACAAAATTCGTAAGAACAGATGCATAAGTGGTTGTTTTCCTGGTGGTGTGGTTAATTTCCTTGTCAGTATACAGGGATTTTTTTTTATTATTTGTATGGGGATTTCGAAAACCATAAGATATATTGGGTTAAATAGAGAAAGATTTGCATCTTTATAAGCTTAATCCAGATACGCTTTTATCCATTCAACGAAATGCATGATTTACTAGATATTTGCAAAAAATTGAAATTTACCAAAACCTTTTCAATGCTCTTCTATTTGTAAAGAAAAAAAAATGAATATTATTTTTAGGGAATTCAAATGCCAAACAACATCTTATTTTTTTATCTGTGTTCGGCTGCTTGTTGACTATTTTTGTTATAAATAATAAATAAATAATGTAACATTCGATCATATCAAAGCTTTGTATGCACCATAACTAATTTTGTTAAGCAGGTAAACCAACCATAATCACCCTAATGAATGAACTAATAATGATGAAGTAAACATAATGCTTCAATTGTTTATATCGCATTTTCCATGATAAGACATGATTTTTGTTAAACATAATAAAGTGTCTTGTGCTGTTATTTATTAAAGTTCGACCCTTACATCATTGCAACCGGAAAAAAATGCACTATTAGAATATGTCACAGCCCACTATGGTTTCTGTTAAAAAAAAATAAATTATATATTTTTTTCTATGTTTACAAATAAAAGAGTTACAGCATCGAAAAGGTTTTGGTGAATTTCTACTTTTTGCAAAAAAACTATGAGGACGAAACCATATCGTATGGACAGTAATTGGGGATCCTATGCCTAATAAAATTGTTTTTTTTTGTCAAATAAAAAAATTTTTAAACCAAAGATGCGCTTTATTAATTACAAATAATTTCGCTTCTTACAATCAAATAAATATTTACGCGAATATAAATTGTATATAAATTACTCTACTATTCCAAACAAAGAAATTTTACTTGCGATTGATCGATTACTTTCAAGTCAAAACTATATTTTTTCATAAGGAAGAAATTTCCTACCTAAATCTCTATTGGCTTCAAATAATTTTTTTATTAGGACCTAATAAATATTTCTTTGCTAACTATTTAAAAGAATAATTTATTTGGATGAATGCATATTTATTAACGACAAAGAAATCCTTTTCTCAGTGTGTTATTTTGGGATTAACTTGAACTTCACTATTCGCGTGTGTATATTAATATCTGACTAAAATTCACTAGGAATAAAAAAAAGACAAAACAATCTAAGAAAAAAATAAATATTATAACATTAATTGATGAAAGGTAATACTCCAGCTTATTTGTTTTATGATAACTGTTTTAAAAGGAGCAAGGATTTAATATTTATAGTACAAATTGGAAAAACTGGGGCTATATGTTGCTTTATACTCCTCTATTTTCTTGATAAATTTTATGTTTTTCTTAATTCGAGCAATTTCCTCCTGACCGGTGTGAACTTGGCAAGCAACTGGATTAAAAAAAAAATACAGTCCGATTGTACTTCGTTAGTACATGTTTTGTGTCACCTTCGGTTTCGTTTGTACCTCAAAGGATAAAAAAATAGAAAGGGTTAAAAAAAATCAGCAAATGTGTACAAGATATTCAAAAACGGACAACGTCATTCGAAATAGCATCGTTTGTACCACCTCCGGTTTCGTTTGTACCTCAAAGGTTAAAAAAAATCAGCAAGCAAACCGGAAAGTAGAGACAATTGAAAATAAGTAAGTCGCAGAAAGAAATTTCGCTAATTTTTGAGATAACGCAACAACGGTTAACGCTATTCGAAAGAGCATCATTTGTTCCCGTTTGTACCTCCTTTTAAATCGTTTGTACTTCAACCAAACCAGAAGTAAAGACAATTGAAAATAAGTGAGTCGCAGAGAGAAATTTCGCTAATTTTTGAGATATCGCAAAAACGGCCAACGCTGTTCGAAAGAGCATCGTTTGTACCCGTTTGTACCTATTTTTCAATCGTTCGTACCTCAAAGGAAACCGGAAGATATTCGGAAAATATGTCGAGTAGGCAATTTTGTCAATTTTCGTGATATCGCAAAGTGGCGAACGTTATTCGAAATAAAATCATTTGTACTTCAACAAAACCGGAGAGTAGTTCTTTCCAATATTTATGTTACATTTTCGTCTTAATCGATCAAGAATACCACTCTTATTTTAGTAAACATATCGATACAAATATTCTGCATTTCATGAACCTCTGCTAGGGAGAGAGATATTCAATTGAGTCGTGTAGCCGCACATTGAACGAATTGAATCGAATGGCATGGCCCGTTGTGCGATATCTCAAACATTAGCGAATTTTTTCTTTGCACTTATTTTCAAATGTTTCTACTTCCCGATTTGGTTGAAGAACAAAGATTTAAAAGGAGGTACAAACGGATACAAATGATGCTCTTTGGAATAGTGTTAGCCGTTTTGCGATATCTCAGAACTTAGCGAAATTTTTCTCTGCGACTTACTTATTTTTTAATGTTTCTACTTTTGGTTTGGTTGAAGTACAAGCGGATACAAACGCTGCTCTTTCGAATGACGTTGTTCGTTTTTAAAATTTCTTGTACTTGCTTGCTGAATTTTTTCTAACCCTTTCTATTTTTTTAACCCTTGAGGTACAAACGAAACCGAAGGTGGTACAATCAGGTATCAACAGGT
Source organism: Protaetia brevitarsis (assembly GCA_004143645.1). Classification (NCBI taxonomy): domain Eukaryota; kingdom Metazoa; phylum Arthropoda; class Insecta; order Coleoptera; family Scarabaeidae; genus Protaetia; species Protaetia brevitarsis. The sequence goes on along the minus strand of RXPK01000030.1, from coordinate 1,988,411 downwards.
AATCAAGTTGCTTGCCAAGTTCACACCGGTTTCCTACTAAATGTGAAAATTATCACGCATATCGTTTAAACTTTCGACGTCGATTTCATTATCTATATTTACAAAACAAATGCTTTAGTATATGTATAACTATAGTTATCCTGTCAAAAATGTCATTACAATAAACGCGGACGCCTATACAGAAAAAAAAAAAATACGTAAAAAGCCAATTTATAATTTACATTTAAAACAACGGAATGAGATATACTTACTTATAGGATATCTAGTGACTTTTATACCGTGCATTCAAAAAATATTCATTTTATAGCTATATCCCATACCAAAAACGATTTTTACAGATGAATGCACTACAGCTCGCTCAATTCAGCCTTAACAACATAAACACAGATATTGATTTAATGAAATAATATTTTGCTTAAATGATCTAATAAGCGATAACCCGTGACCCTATAATTATCGCAAAATTTCCTGAATTATTCACGAATATAATGCGTATATTATCTGACGTGAACTGAACGTTTAGTATGTATGGTCTATCCACATTATCTGTTTTCAAATATATACCTCGTAGAAAACCTATTTCCAGAATAGCTACAATTTCTGTTTGGTAAAGATCATGATGGCAGCAAAATTTCATAACTTAAGTCACCAATAATTGCAAATAGTGATTCTGATATCATTGGAGAATCACTTAGACCTACATAAATTTTTAATTCTTAAATACATAAGTACAGTTTGGAAATAATAATCAATCACAAGAAGCCTTTCCTGAAAGCCTTTTCTAAAGGATAAATTAAAAAATATTCACGTTAGGCAGTATATATCGAATATAGTTGTCGCAAATTTTGTTCTCTTTGTCTCTTCGAAACAAAGGGGTTTTTCAAAAATCATCATAGGACAAAATATTCTTAGAATAAGCCGAGGAATAACCCCTTGACATTTTGCCGCATGTTTACCTAACACCCTGTATAATAATTTAAATAATCGGAAACCTAGATATTGGTCGTATTGTTCTAAAGAACAACCAAGACTTTCAAATGAGATAACAAGATAAAACTTACAGATATATTTCTGGAATATTGGGAATATCTCGTAATATGGTTACAAATGCCATAAAGTGAAAACAAAGTCGCTCTTTTTTATTTATATTATTTATATAAAAAGGGGGCGAGCACGAAAAACATCTGCTCGTGCAGACCCATCACAAATTATAAGAACAATTAAAATTAATCTAACTTCAACATCTATTGTAAAAGAGCTGCACTTAAATATTCATATTTCAACAATCAGATGAAAATTAGTAGATGCAAAATTACCGTCAATAAACCCAAAAAAGTGCGTTGGTTTCTCGGCGTGCAACGGCGGTTACAATTCGCATTTTATAGAGCAGCGAAGCAAAAATCTATCTGTGTAGTTGCATTTGAAGATTAGCAGGCAAAGCGTACGATCCTCGATTCACTGTTAAAACAGTGAAGCATGGCGGTAGAAATATTTTGGTTTGCGGGCGTTTTTCCTGGTTTGCTGATACAGGCCCGTTATTTTAGATAGAAAGTCGAATATATGAATATCTTACGATCGATAATGCTACCTTATGCATAAGAACATATGCCGCTGCTCTGGACGTTCCAACAAGATAACGCACAAAACACACGTTCAGAGCAGCAAAGGCTTGGGTTTTGGAGAATAAAGTGCACGTTATGCCTTGGCCTGCACAATTGCCTGATTTGAACTCCATCAAAATCTATGGCTTCACCCCATACAAAAAAAACGACTTGCTCCGGTGAAAATGTCTAACAAGGAAGAACTTTGGCACGACATACCTTTGATTTCTTTATAGACCTTCCGTACGTTAGTGGATTCTATGCCCCATCGATGTGCAGTAGCTTTAAGAAATGGTGGTTATTCTACTCAATATTAAGCACTCCTAGAATTATTCTTTTATTTTGTATATCTGCGGCTGCTTTAGTCAAATGCCTTGAGGGGTTTGGTCTAGTGCGAGGGCCCACAAGTTCAAATCTTGCTCTGGTCAGTTACGGTAATTTTTTTTCGGGGTCGGGGGGAGATTTGGCTCTGCGGAGGTACCTGACAAGCACTAAATTGCTTAGGCTTTATTTACTCCAAAAAAATATAGTTTATATCTAATAATAGTAATACGTGCGGCACCTATTTTTTGCGCAGTTTGTTTTATAGATTTCTTATTTTTCAGTGAATATGAACTTGGTTAGTTTATCTATAAATAAGTCTACATCTATAAATATATTTTAATAAATAAATTTCACTATATGCATTCGATATTTAATGATTTACATCCATTAATATATCATGAGTTCGTTTTCCTAAAAAAATTTGCACTTATTTTTTTTTTTAAACACAATAGTGTATAAGTATAAACAACACTACGGACCTATAGCAGAATCTGTGTTATGCATAAGTAAATCGTTCGGCAATTTTTCTTAATTTTAATATGAATAAGACACCCGTATATAATCATCAACGTACAGTTGCTCATGAAAGCATCCGGCCACAGTGCAGTTTATCGAAAAGAACAGAATATTTCTAAATTGTAAGGTAATAAGAAACAAATAATGTGCCTATTACATTAATTTATTAATACTATTGAAGTCCAACGAAGTTTTAAATTGAAAGTAATAAAAACTGAAGTAACAAAAAAAAACATAAAATACGCGTTGTAGTAAGCACACAGAAGCACCCGGCCAGTAGGGGATTACCGCAATAAAACACCCGGGGAATCACCTGACTTGGCATGCAGATCCAGCATCTCATTAGTCGCTCAATGTAGGGTACTGGTGAAGGTTCTGTTGCCGTTTATTAGCTTTTGCGAGAATAACATGCCGAAAATTCAGAAAAGAAGTCTGACAGAGAGGCAGCTAATTGTTTCTTTAAGTGAACGAGGATATTCACAAAGAAAAATTACCAGAGATGCAGGAATTGTACGCAGTATCGTACACTATATCATACATAAAGGCTCTTCTCCGATAAGCCATTGAAAAGTGCCCCTAAAGCTATCGGACTGAAATTAAAGCAAATGAGTACTACTATCACAGATACTGTGAATACCAAAAATTAGCTCAATCTATGCTACCCCATTCGAGATATTAGCATAAGGGTGGAAAAATTCAATATTCTTTTTCTCATGAATTTCCTTAAGCTATCACGTTCAAAAAAATTATGTAGGTAAACACTGATTATGGGGATTTTACAAAAAATCAAGAACTAATTTCCTCCACTCAACTCAAAGTTATTATTATTTTATCCTTTTTAGGGGTGGTATTTTTGAGTTTGGTTCAAGGTGCCAACTTGGCTTTTTGTTATATTAGACCGTATGCATTTAGGTTTATTTTATATTTTTTTCAGTTTTTTCTGTGGTAGAATATGCAAATAAAAAAAGAAAATCATCGAGCGGTTTCAGGATTATTTATATGTTGTACATTTCAGCCCTAGTAGTTATGAAAGCACTGAGCTAGAAAAAATAATTCTGTAAGAATAAACAATAATAAGTATCTAATATATTATTATATAATATATTATCTGTTGTTACATTTATTATTAACATATATGTATTCATAATCAATATAAAATAATATTTAGCTCCGTACATGAAGTTCAAAATTCCCTTTGGGGGGTGGTTTTTTGAATTTAAAGTTCCAACTTGACTTTTTGCTGTATAGTAATGACTGCATTTGGGTTTGCTATATTATATACTTTCTTCCTAATAAATTCTTTACAAGTGATGTCATATGAACTGAGAAGTATGCTCTTGATTTGCAACCTTCACTGATTCTTTTGGGAAGAATGAATAGATCCAAATAAGTATTCCTATCATCTTCATCGTTTATTTATTTGTTTAGGTTTTTTTCTTCGAGATATTTTTATTAGCAAACTACCGCGATTAATGCACTTATGTCAGCACATATTTTAACTTACTTTCTATAGCATTGCTCTTTATTCTACATAAAGAAATTACATTAAACAACAGTCTCCAAACTCTCACAATCAAATAATTCACATTAAAACAAATTATGCGCGTCTCAGAACATTGATTAAAGAAATATGTATAATAAATGTATATATCTATTAGGCAGTAAGAACAAAAGTAAAATACGAATAGCGGTTCTGTTCAACATTAAGGAAATCATAACAACTATAAATACATAGCTTGTTGCAATAACAAATGTGGATAGAATTATGTTGTTACTAGAACAAGAAATATCTAACAAAGATTTGATTGATTTGTGTTAATATGTTATATCATAAATAAACATATATATATTGTACCAAAACGCATAGATTTATAGGTAACAAAAAATCAAGTTGAATTGTTAAATCCAACTTGAAGAAACATCCCCCAAAAGGAGAAAATAACTTCGAACAGAGTGTGCGGAATTAAATATTATTTTGTTGTTACAATATTTTTTTTTTTATATGTCGATGCTTTTATAGATACTAGGGCTGAAATGTACATATAAATAATCCTGAATCCGATCAATGAATAATTTGAATTTTATCCTTAAAATAATCAATAACCCAATGCTGCTGCTAAGATCAGGTTTTATTTTTTATTTGTACTACTTCATTGAAAGAACTTGACGAAATATATAATAAACCCAAACATAATTATACATTCATGTACATATAATAAAAATGCAAATTGGTACCTTAAACCCAACTCAAAAAAATCAACCCTCAAAAAGGGAAAATAATAATAACTTTAAACTGCGTGTACGGAATTAAACATTATTTTATTGTTACAGTATGTTTTTGTATATTTCGGTGCTTTTATAACTAATAGAAACATAAAACATTACAAATAATCCTGAAATTAATCGTTGAATAATTATCTTAACCCTAAAATAACCAATAACAAATTGCTGCTACTAAAATCATTCAAAGAGATTTGATTTTTTATTTACATGTTCTACCACACAGAAAAAACTGAAAAAAAAAAACATATAATAAACCTAACTGCATACGGTCTAATATAACAAAAAGCCAAGTTGGCACCTTGAAGCAAACTCAAAAAAACCACCCCTAAAAAGGGTAAAATAATAATAACTTTGAACTGAATGGAGGGAATTAGTTCTTGATTTTTTATAGAATGCCCATAATCAGTGTTTACTTACATAATTTTTGTGAACGTGATAGCTTAAGTAATTCCTGAGAAAAAAATAATGAATTTTTCCACCCTTATGCTAATATCTCGAATGGGGTGGCATCGATTGAGCTAATTTTTGGTATTTACAGTATCTGTGACAGTAGTACTCATTTGCTTTAATTTCCGCCCGATAGCTTTAGGGCCACTTTTCAATAGCTTATCGGAGCAGAGCCCTTGCTGTTCACAATACTTTAAATAATAGGCCGCGCACTGCACGTCCAAACAAATTAACATATCGAGAAGAGAGAAAACTTTTGCAAAGCATTAAGAAAAAACAATTTTTAAGCAGTCGAGAAGTTTCTGCAGACTTGCAAACAGCCACAGGAAAACTACTCTGTGTGGAAATTGTTCGTCGAGTGATTCGAGGCAGTGAGTACAATGGACGTGTAGCTAGGAAAAAGACCTGGGTTAGGGAAATTAATAAAAAGAAAAGGCTGGAGTTTGCTACCACTTACGTGAATAAGTCTGAGGAATTTTGAAATAAAGTCATTTGGAATTGTTTGACACCTCCAGACGAAAATTTGTGTGGCAAGAACCAGGTACAGCGTTTAATCATCAAAATCTACAACCAACTGTGACACACGGAGGTGGGTCGATTATGGTGTAGGGTTCCATGGAGGCGGCTGATGTTGGAAAATTAGAGTTTATGGAAGGCAAAATGGATCACCTCCATTACATTAATATATTGAAAAGAAATTTAAGAGCCAGTGCAGAAAAAATAGGGCTTGAAGATAATTTCATCTTTCAACAGGACAATGATCCAAAGCACTGCGTTCAAAAAACTAAGAAATGGCTTCTATACAATGCCCGAAATCAACTAAAAACCTCTCCTAAGTCGCCTGACGTTAACCTAATAGAGCATTTGTGGGCAATATTAAAAACTAGTCTTAGCAAAAAACAAATTTCTAATAAAGGAACGCTAAAAAAATGTAACAGCTACATTAGTAAGATCAATGCCTAATCGGCCGAGAGCCATTATAAAGTTCGGTAGTTATCACACTAAATATTAATTTCCCATTTGAAACTTTTTATGTTATTATGTATTTTGTATTTTGGCCAGATATTTTTGTGTGCTTGTAATAAATGCGTATATTTTATGTTATATTTTGTTGTTACTGCAATTTTTATTATTTTCAATTAAAACTTTGTTACATTAAATAGTAGTAGTAAACGAATGTATTATGCACATTAGTTGTTTATTATTACCTTATAATTTAGAAAATATTCTGTCCGTTTCAATAAGCTGCGTTGTGGCCGGATACTTTCGTGAGCAACTGTATTTAATTGTAGAACAAAAAAAAAATAATTAACTAAAATACGATCTTGCTAAAAGCAAACTTGTAGTTTGCAGATCGTCCTGTCTATTTATAGAGATCGCCTATCACTTTGTAAACGCCCATAATTTAAATGTTATTGTTTGATGTCCTTTGACGATAACGTGGCCGGATTCGGAAATATGTTGGCGGAGTGTGGAAATATTTAAAAATTTAAGTGAATTAATCAACATGCGCGTCACATCGGTATTCTCGTAGGTGGCTACCAGTCGTCGAATTCAACGTCAAGTCATGTCATAAATATGAGCTCATTTGCGATGGCTACATGATGGAACGTTATCCGCGAAACTGAGCATCTTAGTCATCATTTCATTGTATACTCACAAACAGAGGAAGTACTTCCAGGACTACTTCGTTTTTCCAAAGTAAACAAGAATTCCGTTGATTTAAAATACACATTTACAAAAAAGAGAAAACCATTTTCTTCCACTTTTTACTTTCGAAACAAACTGGAGTGTTATCTTGCATACATTGGTGTAAAGGCATTACTCAATCTATATTCGTTATAATATCACGTTCTGGCATGAATTCATATTTTCTTAATTCGTTTATGATAATAATAATTTATAACCGTACCTATCATCAAAGATATTTTAATAAAACAAACATTTCGAAAAAATAACAGGATATGTGACTTGCGTATTTATTTAGAAAAATTGCTTAGAAATACTTATCATTTACATTAAGTCATAAAAAGCAAATTAATTATATTTAACTTAGTTAAATATTTGAGTGAGAACGTTTCCAACGCGATAATATATACAGTGAGTCCAAAAAGTCTGAAAACACCCAACTAACAACGTAATTAATGTTTGTTTTTTTTTTTGAGGAAAATTATAGAACGTCAGTTAATTAAAAAAAAAAACTATCTTTTAATAAGAGTAGCGTCATTTTTGCTATGACATTGAAAAAGTTATGACGTCATATATTTTTTCAAATGGTAATATAGCATTTTTACTCCTTTTTTGGATAGACGCTATCATTCGCTAAACGACACTTATACCTTACATAAGAAATTTTTTATTTAAATAAATATTCATGCAAAAAAATTGGGTCAATTGTTGAAAATTTGGCCTTGGACGTCCTAGCAAATTCTTACATGATACTAAAATTCAGTCTGAATGGTAAGTATTAATTCTAAAATGATGATTCGTATTTCAGTTTGTCTTCGTTGTTGCAATTCATTCCTATTGGGAGGCTTAGTAACGTATACTTCACTTTTTAAAAAAATAATACAGACTCATGTTGTTTATAAAATTCCTGGTAACAATTCCGATGGCATATACAGGGTGTATCAGATATAGAGGTAAATATAATAGTATGTAGCAGCTGTAATCATATACAATCAAAAAGTCTTAATGCACAGGGGGCCTATCTGTAAGCATTAACGAGAAAAAAAATATTTTATAAATGCTGTGGGCTAGAGCCGCACCTGTGCCCAACCTAAATGCTATCCCCAGTATACCCCCACATACCACTATCATTCAGCCATTACCGCTGTTAGTTTTGTGTGGATCGCCGCTTGGAGTGCAAACCACTTCGAACATTTTATTTAAATTCTTCCCGTCTCGAAAAAACGATCCTTTTCAGGACTATCATGATTTCATATAAAGAAAATCGAAGCTTGATGCATCAGCAAAAGCGTGGGAATGTATAGATTCATTTTCGCGCGACATCATAATAAAAAAGCGTGTTTGCAAATTTTTCTGTATCTACATTTATTTCTGTGTAATTCGATTCAATTCATTTTGCGTTATATGATTAAATAAATCAAAAAGAAATAACTCAGATTCATGTGGTACCGTTTATTAACAACTAACTCTCGGTTCGACAAAGCAAAAGAAAAGTATTTATGTTTTTTGTAACTACTGAAGTCGCATATCCGATGAAACTCGAACGTCTTATCAGGATATAAAAATAATACTTTTGTAGACTTACGTAGAATACTCTTAACAAAAAAGGAATGTTTACTTTATAAAATGAAGAAATTTAAAATGCCTTTTGCTATTTTTACAAGAGCACACTGGCTGATTGGCCTTTATTTATTCAGAATAATTATTTATTCAGACGAACGTATTAATGAAAGGAAGAAACTATGAATGAAGAACAGTGATAGAACTTATTCAAATTAAAAACAACAAAAACTCCATTGACGATCGTCAAGATATTTTACAATTATCCAATAATTATTTACACAAAATTCTTTATTAGCTTCATAAATACAGTTAAACATATCTTTTTACGTAACATTCACAAAAACAAATTTACATATGTACAACACATTAAGACTTCAATTGTATTTTATAAGACCACAGAAAATGTCGCACAAATTAAAGAGAAATAGTTATATACAAAACTTAATGATAATTTCATTGAATTATGTTTATTTTTATATTTAAAATTGTTTAAAAACAAATTTTTAAAAATAATTTTATAAAAGAATGTTAAATTTCAGGTTTAAATTTTAAATTTAAAAACAAATAAATTTATTATCGAAATAATATATATATTTTTCAGTGTGTAATGGTTCTTAATAATTGATAAAGCTATAGTATATATAGTTAAATATATTTCATTAATTCGTTTTATCAAAGTTTATTATTTAAAAAATCCGCTACCACCAAGAATAAATAATTTTTATTATAATTATAATTAAGTCACGGATAAGAAACACATATACGATTTATTTTTTAAATAACCTCAGTTATAGAGTTTCACTTTTAGGAGCAATATTTTGGCAGTTTTTCAAAAAAATTCTTTGTAAGGTGTAAGTATTTTTTTTAGTTATTTTTATTATTAGATAGCTTTTTTAAAACATTAATTGATATGCCTTATGATTTTTCTGAAAAAAAAGATTATATGCATATATACCTGTAAAAGTATAACCTATCTTTTGTATGAAGAAACATTTAGATTTAGTTAACCTTTTATTCGTTTTGTTAGATTTTTGCCTGTTGGAACAGGAGAACAGTGATATATGATATATCATATAAAGATGCTACAGGCGGGTTATTTGGTAATTTTCGAGGTAAAATTAACTGTCCCGCATGCAGTGTTCTGTAAAATAAGTTTGCTTGTTGTAAAATATTATTGAAATGCTTGATCAAAAATGATAAATTTTGGCTATTTATCATTACGTTAATCGAAACAGAATGATGTTGGTTATACGGACCAACAGAAATAATAACAAATAAATTTAGTGCGTCAAGTGGTGAATATACAAAAGTCTCGGTAATAAAAACGATTTTCTTTAATACGTACAGATGTAATTTTAAACACCTAAAAGAATTTTGGTTGGATACTCTTCGTGGCACAGTATGTAGTTGATAGGAAGAAGTATTTTGGGGGATTTTTTCTTGAGTCCGCACCGTTTTAAACAAAATGAATTCAATAACCTTCGAGACCTCGGTTGCAGAAGAGAGGGAGAGATAGAGAACTCTCGGGGATGTTGTCCTAAAGTAAATCCAAAAAGTTAAGGCCCTTAAGGAATCTCAGAATTTGGTTGATTGAGATCTTTTTCAAGTTTTGTATGGAAAAAAACTGGCTTTCTTTCTTCTATCGAAGTACCGAGTATTTTGTTTGTTTGTAGATGTTAGAGACCTCTCATGAAGATAGCCTTTATGAATACGTTCCCGATCGTTGATGTCTATTTAGTTGACAATTATATGCCTAGTTAAAGTTCCACAATATCAAGTCTTCACTCAAGTAAAGTAACAGATAAGTATGACTGTAACTTGATGTTAAAAGTTTAAGTATCGTAAATATCATTGGTAATTTAAAAATGGTAAACTTCCTTCTTGACAGCTGTGTTTACACTGAATTTGCTTGTGTGAGGGACTGTTGCAACAACAAAGCCAATGGATCACTGGGAGGAAGAAATTGACTTATGAGAAGCATAGTGATTGTTGGAACGGCCGTAAATACCCAAATAATTTCCTTCCGTGGCGTAAAAATAAGAATTGATAAAACAGTTTTTAAAAAATGGACCATGCTTTTCGCTCATAAACAGGAAAATGCCTAGTTTAAATACAGAAAAACTTAGGGATGAATTTTTAACAATCCTTGGAGATGTATTCCAGTTTTTGTATATTTTAAGTGAAGCTGAACAAAATTGCTGGATATAATTTGTCCTTGTTTTGAAGAAACTAGTAACTACAAGTTTGTCACATTGCTTTTACATTTGGATACGTTTTTTTCTGAAAATTGGGTGATATCAAACAATAAACATAGCGTTACTAGGACATAAAAACCAATGAATATCTGATGGATACACGTAGAATCACGGACTACTGCTGGAATTTGGTGAAAGACTGTTTTGCGAAGTTTTCCTAAGTTACCTTCTATTATATCTCTTCGTAACTTTTTCAGGAACATATAATTATTTTGCCAGTAATAAAACTGTTAAAAGGGACTACACGGTTTTATTTGTAGGGCAAAGGGGAAAAGATAATTTCTACTCCAAATAGTTCCAGTTTGCTGCTGCTAATGGTATGAATGTTTTATTTTCATTTCACAACCATAGCTTCTAGTTAAAAATTGAGTCTTTTAAGTCGCAGTATTGTGACCATGTGAAAATGAAGAACTAATACGAGAAAATCCACCATCAATCTTTAATCTACCTCATGAAGTATACAAAAATTTAGCTAAAAAATCATGCGTCAAAATATATGTTACACATGTACCTAATATAGTATATACGGAAATAATAACAATAAGGATATCATGATTGATTTGATTTACATGGTAGTTATGTATAGTGCTAGACTTTATTTAATGTTTCCTCTTATAGCGAAAGAGTGTCAAAACTACGGTCCCTACATTGTTGTAGCAGTCCAGTTTCTATCGGTTGCGCATATTGCGAAGTATAAACCTTCTTTAGCGAGCATATATAGAAGCTTATTATCATTTACATATACTATCATTCTTTACTAACTTCATCATAGTGGGGTAAATTAATTAAGACCACCACTGTACAACATCAATCACCCAAATGTACTTACGTCACATTTAAGATACCTATAAAAGTCAAAGTATATATGTGACAAAAAGTTAAACACAAGCAAATTAAAAAAAGTCAAAGGTTTAATTTTTACGCTGCCAAATAATGCTACTTGAAAGATTGTTTTTGGTTGCTTCAATGAACGTTAAGCTGAGGTCGTGGACCTCCCTATTTAAGAATGAATAAGTGCATGTGTACATAGGATTACATAGTCTATTTCCTAAGCTTTGTAAACCATCTATTCTTCATCTTTTTCCTACAATTCATTTAACCCTTGAATAATACAGACCAATTTTCTAAATTGATGCAAATGAAGCGCTTTGCTCGAGTCACATTCTTCCTCAACTGGTCAGATCGTTGACATTCGGATGAAACTCACGCGGAACATTATGTGGTGGCGTTTATGTACGGACGTATGTATATACCGTAATTTTCAATTTATGTTTGTTAGATGAAACGTGAATGAATTTTAACAATGCGACAAAACATTGTTTGTTGTCTATACACAATTTACCATGGCTGGAACGTTCTTGGCGTAGGAATGGGCATAACATTCTATTTGTTGATAAAAGCATTGCCATGCCCATTGGTAATTATTCATTTTTTGTGGGATTATAGTTATTGGAATCTCGTTTTTTTTTTTTTTGTAATGTGAGTCATAATTTGCTGCAACCGTACGTTTGAAAATATTCGATTGAAATACTTTGAAGTACTACTGCATATTTATACTGACGTATATAGGTACTAGCTATCCATATTTAGAAGACCTGTACTATCAATCACTGTAAATAATTCGGATTGCAATAATTACAGGTTAATAACAACCAAAATAAATGCGCAATAATTATTTATCCAATTAATAATATTAATATTCACCATCAGTAAAACCGAAATGAGAAAGAAAGTGGTGGGTTCCCTTTTAATTTATTTCCGGCTAACGGAATCAATTCAAAGTTATACCAGCTGATGTATTATTTCAATTAAGGTCAGCTTTTTAAATAAAAAAAAAGTATGTTGATTGTTATTGTTCAAGGCGACTCCATTTCCGATACGGACAACCGCATTTATCCACATGTTACTCAACCGTTGGAAATGGAAAACTTACAAACATGTGTGTTAGCTTCAAGTACAAGTACATGTTGGAATCAATTATATTGATTTTTGGCCAAACTATGTAATTATTGTGTACTAGACAATGTGTACGTAGGATAGAGTTGATTTAAATATAGCTGAATACTACTTTTGCTTCTAGAAAGCTTACAAGTTTATTTTGAAATATAATAATGAAACACAATAACTATGTAAATAGGAACCAACTGGCATTGTGTTATCTTAGTTTTTTCCACTTAAAAACAAAAAAAGGTCATAAAATAATACGGATTTCATTATCGAAAGCTACTTGATCTACGTTTACAAAAATAGTGTTCACTGGGTTTTAATATAATATATGTACAGTTCCTGTCAAAGTTAACGACCTAGGGAAATATGCAGCCAGCACATGTTGCTTAGGACGACTGTAGCTGAACGGTCACTGAATGAGAGAATATATAAAGAAAGATAACGCAATGGTAAATGTTGTATCCTTTTAGAATTATATAACTAAATCACGACTCAGATTGTTAACTTTTTGGGAGGAGTTGTATTGTCAAAATACTAGTAAGTCAGAAATTTTTAGAGTGATCACATTAAACAATAATTAAGTACACGGAAAAAAAAAACTGTAACACTTATTAATTGGTTCTACAAGTGTTCCGGATTTCTCGGTCAAATCTTTGATAAAAGGTCTTTGATGAAAGGAACTTCTACAATTTTTTTTATAAAAGATGGTCATATTTTATAAAAATTAACCCATTGCACTATAAAAGTTCTTTGTCAAATATCTTTTATCAAAGATCTTTGTCAAAGAACTTTATTAGTGTAATTATTCGTCTTACCTTTGCATTTATTTATTCGTGAATGTCTCTTGCTATCTCAGTTAGTTTACAGAAGGAACCTTACTCCTCCAAATTAAAATACAATCTTTTAGTAATATTCAGATAAGACTGACGAAGATCAAAATAATGTAACTGTGATTCATCCGTATTTTTTTAAGAGCAGCAATTTACGAACTGCAACAACTGTAAATAAAAAATTTTAACTAATCGTAGCGCCTTCTAACTAGACTTTCCCGCCTAGAAGGCAAAGTTAGCGATATTTAGAAATTTATATATTAAGCAAAATACCAAACACAATATTTTTCTGAATATTGCAACCTTTTTGTAGGATTAGTTGTACCAGGAAGTTTTTTTATTCACGTTTGATATTATGATCATTCTTTTACTGTGATGTTTTTGTAATTGAAACAAACTTATGTGCCTGATGACGGAATATGCAATGCCTTCTCCTTGTTTTGTTTTTTTTTTCTCGGTATAAGTAAGTAAATGTTTCCTTTTTGACAAGAACAAATTAAAAATTATATCTCAAAATCTTAAAAAAAAAATATATGGCACAATAAATGAGTTTGCTATTCCATCATTCATCGAAGCATAAATTTTTACTATTAATACAGAAAGAATACATTTTCTTAACTCAATAAATAACAAATCTTATTACTACTATCACTACGTAATAATAAAAATCAGTATAACCATAACCGAGTATACTTCAAAAATAGAATTGAGATAGAACTGAAAAGAATCGATATAATGACCGATATTAATCCTTAACCGAACCAATATTAAAATCAGAACCGTTATAATAAAAATTTTGCATTATTTCTGTTCTCATAACTCTATCAATTAGAATCGATATATAACTGTTTGAAACAATTATTTTTGAAACATTTTCAATCTCTGCTTTAAATCAAAGAAATGTTTCTTTGCGACTATTTAAAAGAACCATTTTTTTTCAAGCAAAACATATTTCCTTCAATTAAATATAGTGATATTTTACTGAAAGAAATACGTATTAACTGAAGGCAATAGTTCTTTAAATAGCGACAAAGAAATGTTTCTTTGATTCGAAGAATCTTTTTTATGTGTAATATTTGTGCATATTCCCCAAGCAAAGCGTGTGAATCAATTTATATCATGTATAGTCTGCGCCACTGCGTGCCAATAAAAATCACCATCTCTAATAATATTACAATCGCTGCAACCGTGTAGGATTTCCTTCAATGCTTGCGTGGTGTGTGTTTCGGCTGATCGTTCGAGTCCCTTGCACGCATACAATGAAATTCTTTGCAATGCGAACGAGTGAAAACGTTGGCGCGATATATTCCCCATACTTAAAAAAATATATATAATGCTTATGTATTGTGAGAATTTTAAAGATGAAATAGCATTATGCAAATTTGTTATTTACCTAATGTAGGAAGGTGAAGGTAGTTTGTCTTATGTAATGCAAATTAAAAAAAAAATCAAAAGGGCAATTAAAAGATCACATATATAGAAACATTTTCCATTTATTTTGAATTGAATTAATTCTTGGTTAGTTTCAAGTAAAATACGAAATATAGCGTTCTGTATGTTAATTGGAATGTTATCACACTTACTTTCGCTTGTATGAATAAATAAACGCATCAAACACTAAATATATTACCCGCTAGAGGTACACACTAAAAAAAACTTTGGTAAAATTTCTGTACGAATTTGGGGCCCCTAAAGCCGTATAGGTATTTTATTTTTAGAACTAATATTTCTAACTATAGGTAATTATTTCGAAGGTTTATTTCATGTAGCCTGGAATATTTATTCATAATTAAATTTCGAAATGTGGGTAATTTTTCTAAGAATTTTTCATAAAGTCTGGAATACTCATAAGTATTTCTAAGGTTATGATAAGTTCCATGGGAGTTTTATTTGTTTAAAAGTAAAATTACAAAGAAAAATTTAGTATTTCAGATATAACATATCGTCGTTATCTGGTAGAGTTTATTTAAATAGAATTTTTACTTTTATTAATTTTGAAGATATATTGGAAACCTTTTTTATATTCTTATTGGTTCAATTATTACTTTACTCTAGAACTAGTTTTTGCCGTTAGGCCATTCTCAGCTAGAATCGTCGGTCAGTGTACCTTAAAATGATGAAATGTCATCCTCAGGTTATGTACGAAAATCGAAATTTTTAAATTAAAATGGCAAAGTTAAGAATATTTAGCAACAAAACATTTTTTGTCCTCAACCTGCAGCGTATTGCTTTTTTCTTCGTTTTAATATTTTTTTACTTTTTACACATTTTCATATTAACCTACTACATTTTCAATTTTTGATTATTTAAATATTAATTTTGCCATTTTAGTTAACTAGATCACCAAAGAATGACATTCTAACATACACCGAGAGGTCATTCCAGTGAGGATGTCGTAACAGCTTGAAATTATTTTAAAATAAATTAATAATCAAACCAATAAAACAAAATAAAAAGAATTCAACAAGTTTTCACATTTTATTTAAATTTCAAGATGAATATTTATAAATTAATTTTTATTTTCTATATTTGTAGTATGTTTTGTTACATAATATTAAGTAAGCCAAGATTACTTCAGTATTGGGATAACCATCGGAAGCTTTTTTAAAATTGAAAGAATACAGTATCCATAAATGGAAGCTACTTTGTAATGTCACGTATACAATTACAATGTAACTGGTTTTGTATAAAAAGTATTTTCTTTTTTAAAGAGTTTAAAACTCGTACAAATTTATATGGTACATAGTCACAGCATACAAAGTTCACGAAATATTATGTGACAGAGTCAAGATTGGCATTTCATAAAAAGAATGCAAGTATAAAACAGCTGTTAATTGCCTAGTAGTCCACAAAGTAATCTATTTCAATTATATATATATATATATTTAAGGCATAAAAGGCAAACAAATATGAATTCCTATCAATTATGTTAACACAAAAATTAGAATTGTTCGGTACCACTTATACATTAAGTAGAATATTTAAATAACCACATTATTGAAATAATAAGCCATGCTTTTAAAACTATATATATTTTCTTTTTTCTGTTTTCTATATTTGTTATCTTCATAATACAATATAATAATGAGTTGTTGATTTCATAGATCTGGAAAGAAAAAGAAAAGCAAAAGTAAATAATTAAGTAGGTATATATTATATTAAATAATTGATAAATAAATAAGAAGAAGTTAGGAAAGTTGTATTTGGTGCTTTTTGTTTTAAACACTTATGAACGTCTCCGCATTCTCTCACCCTTTGTTTCATATTTTATTTATTAAGGTAAAACATTAATTACTGGTCATCTTCCGTATAAGCCAATTATTTCAAAGATGTAATAACTTTTTTCTTTTCTTGATGTGGAAAAACGAAGAGTTTTTTCTTCTAAAATTTGGGTGAATTTTTAACAGATAACGCTGAATTAATTCCATCTTGAATGTAAGTTGTTTCGGGTATTCCATGTTCAAATTATAGCAGGATGTGTAGCAGACTTTAAAACATGAAAAATTAAGAAACGGGTTTTCTAATATGAATTAATACCACTTGCTAGTAGTCAGTATAATAATAGTTCCAAAACAACAAGAAAACAGAACCACGTGTGATCGGACACCATGTCAGTTTTGCCTATACACCTGACTTGAATCATAAGAATATAAGGATATGCATGTGCGCCTTGCTTATTTCCTTGCCACTTAAAAATTCCATTATTTATAACTAACTTGAATAAATTTTAAGTTTTTCCTGAGAGATATTAATATTTTTTTTTACTAACATTACAATGTTTTTTTTTTCTAAAAAAGAGAAATTTTCCCATTGATATTCACGTATTATTATTATTATTATTATTATTATTAAAAAATACTAGTGTTATGGAAGAATTTCTAACCTTTCCATATATTCGTTAAGATTATATACGTTTACCGCATTTAGTGTGGAGAATTATAAAAAAAGTGATTTTTACCAAGAAAAATTACCTAAATTTTTAAGTGTGTATTATCAAGTTAGATATTTAGGACCCTTTTACATTTTTCTGCTATTTATGGCGGTGACCATTCCAGGCCATCTGCTCCATTTAATTAATAATAAACCCAAATGTTGATAAACAGCAACGTAACGTCTTTGTACAATCTCTTTCCCACACTAAATTATTGCCATCGGGACCCGACGAATGTATTAATTAACTTCTAAATTGTCTCATACACAAACGCGTATGTTCAACTGATGTGGTTGCATTCACAGTTGCTTCATGTTTGACACAATTCTTCGGCGAAACGTGTAGTATTTCATGCCGTATATAGTAATCCTCATCGCCTTCAGTAAAACATAAACTGATCCGTATATAGACAATTGATAAACAATAATAATTACGTGCGTTATATTTACATTCCTACGTTTGCATATGTAAATATTTCTGTTACGCCAATGATGTAGTAGATGCGAACGCAATTTTGCAAGAGGCATGACGCATTCGTGAATGGTCGCTCTCTATATTTAATTATTTATTATTATGTTACTAATATTAATTGAACCGGATATGACGGTTTAGGGACTTGAGGTCCTATTATTGATGGGTTTCTTCTAATGTTTGGTTATGTATTAATTGTTACAAAAACCTTTTAGTTAAACATGAAATATATTTCAAATCTCTTTGCTTTTCAGGTGTGGCATTAAAATATTTCAAATGCAAGGAATGCGGGATGAGCTTAAATATGAGAAATTACAAAGGATTTAATAAGGAACCTTATTGCGAAGCGTAAGTAAATATGTAATTTTATTATATAAGAACTATTTATTCAATGAAGCATCGTGTGTAATTCGGTGTCAGGATGATAAATATCTATCTTTTCATAATGCTGCAAAAAATGATTAAAAGCAACCTCTTTAGGTAAATCTTTTTTTCTTTTTCTGTAGAGTATATAAAAATCACTGAAATTATCACTAAATACCGACTCTCTATGGTATTTGGTAAAAGCGAAAAATATTAGAAAATTAGTTAATGTTATGTTAGGAATTTCCGAACTCATATCATGAAATTGGTAACTTCCGTTGCCGCAGATATAAATATCTTTTTTTGTATAATTTCCCTCGAATAACATTTGCTCTAATAGAAATTGATAGCTGTTCCATTACTGGGAATATACAAATATTAATGTTAGTAATAAACATTGTTTTTAATGTGCTTAAAGTACAAAGATACGTAATGACATTTATATACCAGATTAAATAAACTGTTGAATGTAAAATTATGTTGAATTATTTCTCAAGATTTCTAAATTAGGTTATCCAACTTTATTTATGCTGTTTTAGGAAAGATATAAGTAATTTACTGTTTTAATGCATATAAATTTTACTATGATTTGAGTTCCACTGCTAAGAAGAATACATAGAAAAAATAATGTGGGAAAACTGAATAAAGATCAGATCTAATGCCCAAATATTTAGGCAAAATTAGCTAAACAATTAAGGTATAGTTAAAATATCTATTAAGGTATAGTTAAAATATCTATTGCTTTTGCTAAACAGCAACAACGTTAGCAAGGTAAACACCTTGTCTATAAGAATAGTCAAATAAGCGATATTCATTATTAGATATAAAATATATAATGAAAGTAGTAATTTAGAGACTCTTTTTGTTTTATAGTTAATTTATGGAAGCAAAATATCTTACTAAACATTCTCGTCGTATGGATCAAACACCTACTTATTCTAATAGAAGCTTTATGTAGACGTTATTAGATTATCATGTAATAACTAAAGTTTAGTATTGTTAAGGATCCAATTTAAAAATATTAATACATGGAAACTGAATGTATAAATAAACTAAATATCTAGATAATTCAACAACTGTTCGGTCATCTAATTTTAATTTGCTATTGCAACTACTTTACTTTTCCCTGCGTAACTGCTTAAGAGAAATAACACCTAATAATAGTGATAAAGTCATAATTAAAACGTTGATATGTTCTTGACTTTCATATTTATTTGTAAAAGTATAAAAACTTCGACGCCAAACAAATCAAAAATGCAATTGTCACGAAACAAAGTCTAAATCTAAATAATATTGCTTTAATTGTTTAATTTTGAAAAAGTTCGTATTATTTTTTAAAACGTTTGTTTAAACTGAAGGAATGCTGTTCTTTATTGATTCATATAAATGGTTTTAAGTACAATATCACTTTTTTATTTGTAACCCGAATCACTTGTGAATCAAAATTCAAGATACTTTTGCGCCCTAAATTTCACCACTTGCCTCCGAGACGCCTGTATATATTTGACGTTGTATTTTATCTAATTATTTTCGTTGATTGAGTTTTCTTGTAATGAATATCTGAATATATTTTTAATTTATTAGAGAATTAATAATAATTAAACAAACAATTCGATATGTCAGTCCTGTTTCCATTGGTTTTTATTATTATAAGTACATATCTTTTTATAGACTATTAGCTCTAAAAGATACTTATAATGAAAGCGAATGGAAAAAGAACCAACGTACCGACTTGTTCGATCATTATTTATTCCCTAATATATAACTCCATTTTGAAGTTAATGATGATTAAAGTATGAATATTTTAATCTATTGTGTTCTTTTTTTTTGTAGTTTAAGTACAAGAAGTATTTCTATAATTTGATGTTTTAGATGCATGTAAGATTTATTAATTTGTTGACACTTATTTAATGGCAATAGAGAAACAAAGTGGTTTCTTCTTTCTGCGATGGTATATAATCTGACTCATACGAGTATGCCTTGTTTTTGTCTTTTATCTGTTATTGTGCGACGATTTTTTTTGCGTGCACATTGTTGCTATTTATCATCACTTCCTCGCTCCATAAGATTTGAAGGTCTAGACATGCAGATTATTAATTTATACATCCTTGTATCAAATGTATGTAATATCATAATCATAGAGTACGCTTGCACTCGACAGCATTTTATTAAATCTTCATTATCTATAGAAACACACAAATATAATAATGTATATTGATATGATAAAAGTATAAAGTAAAATTGACCGAATTTAGCAGTCCTTGAGGCGCAAAGCAAAAATACAGTGAAGAGTATAAATAGAATAAACACCAGTAATTCGAACAAAAAATTTCCAATTTGCCATTGAAATTTCATTGCGCAAGTAGGTTAATGAATCAGGCGACTTAAATTAAGAGTGAATGAATAGTAACAGAAGAAATAATCTTACGTCATCTACTTTCATTACCAAATTTTATTATTGGTGTAGTACATGTGTCTTTGAATGAGTATAAATGCATATGTTGCGTTAGGGTGTTATTTTCTTGTTGTTAGATGCTTCATGTGTGTCGTACGTGACAACGACCTCGTTCACTCCTTTTTTAACATCTAATGAAATTCTCAAATAATAATTTACTGTGATAACGCCCAAGAATAATTATGACGTATCTTTCTTAATGTTTTTAGTCAAGGAAATTGTGTTAAACGCAATAAATACTGAAAGTAAAAAACACATGAAGCGATTTTATTGTAGCTGAAAAAAACAGCTTCTACTATAATAGACAATTGAAGTTGCAGGACGGAATAATTACAAATCATCCTAACCTCGTGCTCCACCTAAGAGGTACTACACGAGGCTACCTATTCTAAGCAGTATATGGATTCCCTAACAATTGAAATGTTCCTACGCTAACTAAATAATTTCCCTATGATTGTTAATAACAAAAATATAATACAGTAGCCTCGCTGCTATGCGAATACTGCTTTATGTGTAACAACCAAAAATATGATTAGTTCACATGATCGCAAGTTTATTGTAAATCGGTCAGCTATCAGTTGTTATTATATATGCGCCCATGGAATGACTTTAGTTACCTCCCAGCATTGGCCAAGGAGTAAGGGAAAACCATGGCAAAAACCTTCCTCTGAGAGCAGAATCTGGGAAGAAGTCCCAGACCTTGTTACTGGTAGCCGAAAAATTATTATTATCCTTCTGAATTTTGAAGAGGCAGCCTCCACGTCCCCTCAATTCCGACAGTCGTGCCGTCTTCAGGTACCTACTCTCTTTTTCACCCACCATGAATTTGTAGTTGAAACAGGATAGAAGCAATGATCTAAAAACAAACAAAACAGCAGTACCTATTCTAATACTTCGCAATAACTTAATCTTAATTATTCCAACTAATAGTAATTAAATTAAAGATTTATATTTTATATACCCAAACCGTACTAAAAACTGTAATTTAACATTAATTCAGACCACTAAAGGTTATAAAATATTCATTCATAAATACGTTCTACTTTACTAACTATCTAAATATCATGCCGTAATCTATCTAGCTTTTTAGCAGTATTACTAAAAAATTCCCACCATTCAACGGACTCATTATCTCTAATATCTGCTTCGCGTCGCGGGCCAATGTAATCCCTTAGCTAATGTCCTAACTTCCGTACGCGACCGCCACTCATCTGTGAGTGGACATTCAAATAAAACATGCCGCTGTATCTACTCCACCACATTCACAATGCAAATCATAACCCTCCCAATTCTACATAAATATGATATAAAATGCGAGAACCGTTATTAATTCTACCGCCTGGTACGACAAATTAACCTTCATTTCCCTGAAACGTGCAACGCTACCATAAATTCCTATTTACATTCCCATTACAGTATACCCCGCCTACCCTGCCAATCATTATCAAGTTACTCCTAAATGCCTTTTTAACTACGTTAGCCGAAATTCAGCCATACTTAATTATTGCACTATCCTCCACTACACCGCCTCTTTCCCTAATTGATCCGCCCGCTCATTACCGATTGTACCTACGTGAGCCCTAGTCCAAAAATGTTTGATATTTCCCTCACGTAACATATCCCAAGTTTTTTTTTTTTTTAATTCCCTAACGTCTCTAAGGCAGAGTGCACACCAGAGGGATACGACATGCAAACGGCAAGCAACACAACCAGCAACACGACATGTACCGTATAAAGGTAATTTAATGATCATATTGTTGGTTGTGTCGCTTATCGTATTACGTTACGTATCCTTCCGTATGCACTCTGCCAACAATTATATTAATTTACACGTACGTGTCGTGTGGTTGGTTTGTCGCTTGTCGTATTGTTGTCGTATCCCTTCGATATGTGCTCTGCTTATACAGATAAATTATCTGCTATAAATTCCCACACACGCCTAATATAATCTACTGCCTGATTTATTACAACTAATTCTGATGCCTGAAAATTATTGCAATGATGCCCTAATTTAAACTTTTGATTATATATTTCAGTATCCCTACTATAAAAGCCGCCCCTGTACCACCCTTACCCTTCGATCCTTCCGTAAAAATTACTAAACCTTCTCCAAACGTTCCTATATTATTTCAAGTAATACGTTTTGCCGCCCTATTTTATTTGTGTCCTTACGAAATTTAAATTGCCTCAAACCTGAAGCTACTGGTAATAATATATCCGAAATAATGCACGCCGTGTCTGCCGAAATAGATGTATACGCGTTCGCGGCCCTAACCGTTAACAACCTTTGCTGCGCAATTAATTTTTTTGTTTCTTTAATTTTACACGTGTCCTCCGATATCACCCCCGCGTGCAACATTGCCGCTTCTATGGCGGGGCTATTCGCTCCTGTAAATAGTACCCGCAGCTACAGGACGATCGAATATCTGTTTTCTTGCAAAGGAATATCTAAAAATTAACGTGTGTTTAGATTGTCGCAAAAAAGCTACGCGCAGCGACATGCTTCGTTCGGTTCTGAATCGAAAACCTTAATGTTAAAATGTTATGCTTCGTATATGCTCGGGAACCATTTGAAAGAAACAACAACATGGCAACACTGTAGTGGCATACGATTGTAATTATAGATACCGTAATAATTTCTGCATTTTGATCTTCGAACGCTTTTAAATTCTACAAATTACGCGAGGTGTATGATTTGCTCTTCAAATTATTCATTGTCAAAATAATATAGGTATGTTGAAAATGTAGTACAGTGTGTTTTATAACCGGATTAGTTCTCTCTAGTGTTTGTTTAATAGTAAATCAGTGACACTACACCAACGTTCGAATTGAAAACCATCTGTTTTAAACATAACTGCAATCTACGAGGTAGAGATAATTTTCAATACTGCCGCGTTAATTGTCTGATTTCGTCAGCCATAAATCCCAAACAAGCAAGAAAGTCTAAAGCATTGAAATCCACCGCGATCAATCCATCTGTTTGGGAAGTTTTCATTCAACCATTCTCTCTACGAGCATATAGTGTACAGAAGCTCCGTTGTGCATGTAAACCATGTTATGGTATATGTTTAATGACATCCATTGCTCCAATTCATTGAGTTTAAAATATAAAGTTGCATAGTTAAGTGCGGAATTTGTTTAGTAATAAAGACATTATCACTAATTACTACTAAATAACAATAGAACAAGAAAATAACAATAAGTTGACTTAAAAACGCGGTGGAATTACTACAAGAATAATTTTAAATTATTCTCGATTAGTTCCAAATACTGTTAAGATCATAGAAGGAAATAGAATGCTATCTCACGGGTTGGGGGTAAACTCGTATTTCGGCGGCCTCTATGAACTAAACTTGCAACTTCTAGGCTAGCTGGCACAGCGAGTTGCGTTCTATGTATTTGTATTTTATTTCTATGATATACAGCAGAAAGTGTCCAAGTAAAAAATTTTTAGATGTATTTTTTTTAGAAAAACAAATTAAAATACATTATGGAAAAAAAAATTAACTTAGTTGTACTTTTGTTTATTTTTCTGAAAAAAATCGAAATTTTTAAACTTAGGACTTTTTCGTCTGTATACCAACGATTTGAAAGTGAAAAAGGTTAGTTTTAATAGTAACATGCAATTTGATTGTATATTTTATTGATATTATATAAAACATCAACATAAAGTACCATTTCAAGCAGTTATCATCCCTTATAGAATTATCATTCTTTTTACTCAATACTGTCCCAGTGAAACCAAATTCAAATTTCCCGCAATATATTTTAGTAACTTCAACATTAAAGCATGAAATTACCTACGATTTTGTATTACATTAATATTTGAATACCTTTAAGTTGAAGTTACTGAAAATAATTGCGGGAAATTTGAATTTGGTTCAGAAAAACAATTTTACATATTTATTACAAAATAATTTGTATGTATTTATTAATTAAATACATATTTCATAATCGACATGATAAATTTCTAATTAATAATTTAAATATTTAAATAGTACTATAAGTTTTCTGTACCTGTTGATTTTGCTCGCTGTCCCAATAAATCTCAAAATTTCTGTTAGACGCTCTAACCCCTAAACTTATTTTCTTTATTTGTGTGAAAGCATATAACTAACAAGTCTAAATTACCAGGTAAATTTGCAGTTCAAAGTGAATTTCATATTAAACGATTGTTGAACTTACATTCTTGAATAAAAAGGGAAGAACGAAGAAAATGTGGCTGTAGATCATATTGCCGGATTTTTGGCTTTCTTACTTTTTAAAGCTATCTTTGTAATATCTCTTAGTGTTTTACGAGAAAGCCGTGTCTGTACTTACATTGATCGATATAAATACTTAGTTGACTGAGTATCTTCACATCCTTCAACGCAACACTTTGTGAAGAAAATATGTTTGATGTTTAAGGAAATTCTCAACTATAACGTACCATAGAGGTTACCTGTTTAAAAAATTAAAAAATATGTTCTATTTTATTTTTTAAAACACAAAAAAAGTAAGCTTGCCTAAATATGGCAGTACCTAAATAAATAAAAGCATAATAAAAAACTAACGACAGCACAGTTAATTTTTAAAAACCAAAATGACAGAGTTCAACTCAGTACAAGTGCACAAGTGACACATGGTATCAAGATGTACCACAATAATTAAATTTAAGTTTAAAAAAATAGTTCCGTTATTGCAAATCCATTAGTTGGAAATTTAGTTGTTAGATGTCGTACAAATAATATTTCGCGATAAATCGCAATTCCCCATCTCCTATTTAATAAGAATAATGACAGCAGTGGCGCTCTCTATGTAAATTAACAGACCAAACTTGTTTAAAATTGTTTCTAAACCTTTGCACTAATTGTGTATAAGTATTAAATTTATAAATTCATGATGAAAGGGTAACGCTTTAAAATAACCCTAATAGCCAAATTTAAATTTCCCGCAATTATTCTTAGTAACTTCAACTTTAAAACATAAAATTACCCACTATTTTGTATTACACCAATAGTTCTTTTAATGCCTTTATGTTGAAATCACTAAACATTTTGGCGGGGAATTTAAATTTGGTTAAAGGAGAATTTATTCTTTCTATTTCAAAATTGTTTGTGGTTTGTGTTCTTAGTTAATTTTATATTTATATGCAGAATAAAACCACCAGTTGTCATATCCTGCATGATAATATGTGTGTAGGTACCATGGTACAAAGGTACCTATGTGCTTACAATGCGCGTCGTATTTTGTTTATATATGATAAAAACCTATTAATTGCTGAAAATCACTGGAATTTCATTATATACTTTTCTTTTATTTTACTGTAGACATATACCCAAAGCAAAAGCGACACCAATGGCCGAAACACCAGAACTAAAAAGAATCGCAGAAAATACAAAATTGCAATCGAACGTTAAATATCACGCCGACTTTGAAAAGAGCAAAGGCAAATGCACGCAGGTGGCAGACGATCCGGAAACACTGAGGATTAAACAGAACACGCAGATAATTAGTAATGTCGCCTATCACGGTGAACTCCAGCGTAAAGCCGAAATGGAACAGAGACGTACGATCAATGAGAACGGATACCGGGAAAGTGATCAGAAAAACGCCAACTTGGCCCAACAGACGAATCCACCGATGCATCACCAGCAGCCAGTCCAACAGCAACCACTTCAACAACAACCACCCCAACAGCAACATGTGGCAGTAGGAAATATGAGTAACATAGGTAAGAAGTAAGAGGTTATTATACTAATATAATATAATACAGCAATACATGTTCTGCTTCTTTTAAATTAATTTTGCTTTTAAATACATATTCGTACCACATTATTCATTACAATTCTTATAAATTTTATAATAGACATATTGATGTTATATCGTATGCAACATAAGGGGTTTATGAAAATTGGATCGGATGTATTAACGCCGACTAGATAACCAGGCCTTGTACAAGGAGTAGGAGAAGGTAGCGTGTCGGAGTACTGCAGGTGTGCGCACGGGATACTGATGCGTATAGGTGTATTGATGTTATGCCTATCCGCCGTTGCGGCCGGTGTTTTCGGAGTAACCTCCCACTCTATGTACCGGGCCTTGTATCTAGTTGGCGTTGGATGTATACACTTATTGTTAGAAAACGACAGGTGTTAAATTAATCAAAGTTTACTTAGTTTGACAATAATAAGTCTCGTTCTGACCTGCAAACAAATTGATTGTAGCAAACGATTTTTGCAAGTGACTCATTTTCAGTTGTTCACACGTGCAAAACTTGTTTGGTGCAATCAATTTGGAGTAATTTGTTTGCAGGTCAGAACAAGGCTTTACGAGGTTAAAACGGACAGGTATTATCTGTTATTTTAATAGAACTATTTTTGTTGCGTTATATAGTTAACCTATGTATGCTGCATCGAACAGACAGTGCCACTGTCGTAAATGCGGATAAGATCTCGCCCGTTTTAGCTTCTCTGGGTGATACAGTGTTGGTATCTCCAGCAAGGAAAACTGCACTAGCGTACATCCGCAAACCAAATCGGGGTCTATCCCGTTGATTTGTCAATACCTCGAAAACACGTAATGGCACGGGCATTGGAATGTGAAGCTTTTACCCTGGAGGCCTCCCCACCATTTTCCAGGCTGAGATTATTGCTATCTAGACTTGTGCTGAGGGCATTTTAAACTGCCTGCGCAAGAATGGAGGAGCAGAAATCATTTCTGACAGCCAGGCTGCTATTAAAGTTTTACGGGCTGTCAGATGGCGGAACATCTAAATGTTACAACGAGCTGCCGGTCTTAGGTCCAGAACCGACGTGTGGTAGCTCATATGGCAGCATCAAAGCGTTTGTCAATTCCCAACTTGCTGCTAAGTACTGCTCCTTTTGAATGGACTCGTTGCGCTAGACACTGCAAATATCTAGGGCTTCAACAAATGAGGAGAGACTCAGTAAGGCAGTCTTTTATTGAGCAGGGACAGATTGACATACTCACAGGAATCTTAACTGGGCACTGCGCACTAAATAAACACATATACCGTATGCGACTAGCGAACTCTCCCTGTTCAGGAAGTGTGGGAGTGGGAGGAAACTCCTGCTCACCTTCTTGTTAACTGCCCGGCAGTGGCGGGGTGAGGCAGGCGCACTTTGGGGTCGATCGGTTGGACGAATCCAGAGTCCGTAAGTTAACTCTCAGCCAGATTTCGAACTTTTTGATAGGGTGACTGAGAGGGCTAAAATTGACATAAGGCACAATAGGTCTTTCTGTCGAGTTGCCTTCTTCGGTGTACACCCGCCATGGTTAAAAAAAATGTTATGCCAAACGTAGAATTGTTTTTCAATCAACAATATTAAATTTTACAGCAACTAAAGAAAGAAACATTCATTTCGTTTTACTAAAGGTATGGTCCAGCTGTTATGGGTATTAATGTTTTACCACCTCATAGTAGTCATGTAAAGCATAATATCGGATTGTTAAATACATTACAAAAAATAACGCTTCTCCGGCATCTTCTGTCTTTTTTGCAACGCCGCCGCTTCCTCTGCCGGGTATATGTAAATTGTCTCCCCACAGGTAGTACGAAAAGGGATGGATTTAATTGGTCTCATAAATAGGTAAACTGCCTCCCAAATCTTTGCAGTCGTATAGGAGGAATTATTTGTAATTTACGCAAACAAATTTTTGTAAATGCCTTTTTCATAGAGATTAGTCTTAATGATTTGCATTCATTATTTCTTACTTACCTCATATTGATCTTTTTTTTTTATTAAACAAACAATATACTGTAATCGTCAAAATGGAATTATAGTATAGGAAAGCAGAAAGTAGGAAAGAGCACGCTGCTTTAAAATAGAAACAAATATATAGCCGTGTTTCACGTCGGCGCGTGGCATCCTTTAAGCTTTAAGGTATATGTTATGTTACACCTTACATTAACAATTTTCTTTTTTTGTAAATAAATTTAAGATTTCAATTAACCATTATTGTTTTATTATTTATTAACCGGAACCCAATTTACATATGTATATCAGGTAGCTAAAAATTGTGGGAGGCAATTTAACGATTGTTAGTAGTTGCTCGTTATCTTGGGAGGCAATTTACGTATACCCGCTCTGCCCATTCTGGTTGATCATAAGGGTCAGGCCACCGCAGTGGGGGAGGCTCTGTTGTAATGATCACGACTCCTGTAACAGGGATTTACCATGTAAAAGATATTTACCTGGTAAATCTAAGCTATAACTAGGTTTTGTTGTGCTATTTATGCTAAATATTAGTGATGTGCTTAACGAGCGATTCTTGCACTCGATCAAATGAATTATCGATCATTCATTAGTTTACCGAGAACTCGGCAAGGCGAAGATTCCGAAAAATAATAGATACTCCATGTGCTCCCTGTGTACATAGTATGTTCTTGAGCGAGTGAATCATTAAGGAGCGTTGTAGATATACTTTTTATGCCATAAAATAATCCGAAGGTTTTGTGAAACATGTGGCCGAAAAGTTAAGCCGATCTACCAGCAAAAAATATTTAGAATTCTATTCATTGCTTGCTCAAGTATTACATACGCAATATATAGATGCATATTTCGGAATCTTTGCCTTGCCGATTTCTGAATACTAGATAAGCTAATGAATAATCGATCGTTCATTTTATATAACCGAGTGCAAAAATCGCTCGTTAAGCACATCACTACTAAATATACATTGTTGTTGGAGTGGTAAGGTTTGAACGTTGGGTAATTTCAATATGCCAATTGCATTAAATTAAGTGTAATTTTGGTTAGCTTAATTCTATTTATTTATTTAATAACGCTCACTTTATCAATTAAACAACTTATTGCTCAAAAAAAAACTTGTTGAATGTAAAATTAATATAACAGAAGTAATAAATTTTTATGATTGCTTTTACTACGTTTTTCTTGTTAGATTAACCATAATTTTGGTTAACTCAACAATATTTTGTCAA
The DNA here is from genome assembly GCA_004143645.1 of Protaetia brevitarsis. NCBI lineage: Eukaryota > Metazoa > Arthropoda > Insecta > Coleoptera > Scarabaeidae > Protaetia > Protaetia brevitarsis. The sequence goes on along the minus strand of RXPK01000030.1, from coordinate 1,958,795 downwards.
CAATATGTGTGCCAAAAAACTTTCGGCACATCGGTACTAGTGTTGGGCTCGTCGCGTACATGAAGGAGTATATTTTTTCATGAACTATTAAAAGTACGAACTCGATAGATAAAGTACACATCGTACGCTTTCAGTACGTACCACGTCAACTGCGGGTACGTGTAGTATTACCAAGAAATAAGCGATATAAGGTGTACAACATGTATATACAGGATGAGTTTTTTATCTTGAGATAACGGAATATCTCTAAAACACTGCATCAAAACAAAAAAGATCTTAATAAGATTTGTTATAATGTAGGGGGCTCACTGAGTGGTGCCGAACTCGACCTGCCTCAATAAGTAACCAATAACGGACTTTCACGTCATATCAAATACTTATCCTAATTACATAGGTGGGTAACTCACGGTAACTCATGATGCCTTTGTTTTGCTGACAGTTGATTGCGTGGAATTTTATTTTATTTAATTTGCTTCTTACTGGTACTTACCGAAAACTTACGAAACAATGATTTTAATTACAACAATAAAAGAAGTTAAAATAGATTGTGATATACGTGCACCAAAAACATTCGTAAATTAATTAATCGAACCGATTTACTGCAATATTATCCGATATCCAAACGATAAATCGGCAGATACTTTCTGGTAAAGTTTTCTTAAACCCCTATCAGAGTTATGTGTACACAGACATATACACTTGTAGAGTTGAATACGTAGAATGGAAACCACATGTAATTTATTTTCTGAAAACTGATGATTCATAAAAAGTTTCCTTCCAGCACTTCATTTCCTGTACCAACCTATCACGAATTCAGTAAAATTATTTTTAGCAACGTGACAAACGCATAAAAAAAGGAATTCCAAGTAAATTACTTATAAAAATCTAATTTCTATAGGCAAAGTTCTACAAAATTATCCATACTACCAAGTTTTTGAAATATTTATTTTTCAAGTTGCATTATAAGTAAAAGCGTCGCTATTTTCTCTGACAGTCAGTCCACACTTAAAGCGATTAGTTCCATAAGCGTGGACTCTAAGCTGATTTGGCACTGTGTAAGCGCCCTGGATGAGGTGAGCACCCAAAGGAAATTAACCTTGGCCTGGCCAAGCGAGGTTCGTCAAGGTTATTCTTTGGAGCTGGTCCTACTTTCGTCACCACCAAATCACAAATTAAAAAAATCCATCAATGAATGGATATATAATCAGTCCAGAGAGTGGTGGCAAAAATCACTGGGACAAAGACAGATAAAAAAGGTCCTAAAGGAATAGAAAGCTGATTTTACTAGAGATCTACTGAATAAAGACAGGAAGACTGTCAAAATTACAGTAGGCCTGCTGACTGGCCACTGTAGACTAAATAGGCATATGCACAATATAGGCCTGGCAGATAACGTAGCCTGCAGATTCTGCCAAAAAGTGGAAGAAACAAAAATTCGTGGCTTACAATCCGTTAATTAACTGTTATTGGCTCGAACGACCTCAGAAAAGATAACGATTGCGTGCGCTCATTTAAATTTTACTCCCTGTCAGGTTGACATGGTCCTTTTCACAGCTGTTACTCGTTTGAATGTATGTTTACAGGTTGTAAAAACCTCGAAAATTGCTAAATGGTTGTCAAGAACGATTTTGACATGAAAATCATATTGCAAAATTATTTTAACTTATTTTACTTTTATAATTTTAGGGAAAATAAGCGACTACGATCCTATGGTAGGCACAACAACAGCCAGTCCGTATTCTAATCGGAATTCTCACAACCTGATCTACACTTCCGAACATGGAGCAATTAGTGCACCTCAACGTCAGATTGGCTCTGTACACGATATGGACCCTGTTAACCATAACTACGGATCGTTGGGGAGAGTATACAGGGCTATGTACGATTACGAAGCCTTAGATGACGATGAGGTGAGTTTCGTGGACGGAGATCTGATCATTAATGTCAGCAGCGTGGAAGGTGGTTGGATGACGGGGGAAGTACAACGCACAGGCCAAGTAGGAATGTTACCTGCCAATTATGTTCAATTGGCAAACATTTAAGTATATTCTAAAGCATACTTTCCAATTATAACAAATCTTTATTTCTTTTTTGTTCACTCGTTGCCGGAAACGAGTAATATTTATTTTTACTTCGATGGTTATACCTTGTTTGCTACATACACTTAAAATTGCATATATTCAAACATTTTCTAATTGTATACTACTACTTTCATTGTTAATCTGCACACTAGAGTGAAAGAAAAAATAACTTTTCATTAATAAAAACAAGGAATTATTTAGAAAATAATAAATAATGCCCAATGATGTTTATCAGCATTTAATATGCTATCTACAGATTATGTTCCATCTCATTGTACTCTTCCAGAGATTGAATTGTTTATTGTTGTATCATTCCGTGGTGCATTTATTTTCTTTTACATGCATTCCGGTAACTTTAAGTGTTGTTTTTCTGTATTGCATTGGAGGAATTTTATATAAAATACATTACATATTTCATTGCAATCATAAATATACGCTTGCCAAACTATTCAAATGTCGTTAGGAACTTACATATCCCTTATAGCCAAGTGCCTTAATTGCATTATTAGGATAACGCACAAATTATTGGTAATAAAATATACGGTTTTGATAGAATTTTTAATAAAGTTTCAATATTATTTTTTACTTAAGGTTTACTTATCATTCCTATAAAAAGAAAGCCTATGATGATATTCTTAGGTATCACTTTAATTCGAATGTATTTTATAATTATAAAGAAAAACAAACAATTGTAAACATGAGTGATTTTTATATTATTGTAAAGTTTGAATAAGCAGAAAGTAAATTAGAAATATCATATAGATTTACTAAACAGGCAATATACCATACTATAATAAATATTTATCCTTTTTGTACATTGTGTAATATTTTATAATTCTCTTTCTTTTATGAAATAAAGAAAATTTTACTTTGTACCAATACCTTTCCTTTAGATACGTATTTGTAATAGGTGTTCCTTTGATTTATTTTTCAAAATCTGTAGATGATTAAGAAAACATATGCATATTTCTTTATTTTTTTACACTCTTGGTTTTGATATATAACTACAGATTTAATTCTTACATTTATGCTTTAATAATGTACATTTATAGTTATATACATATGTTAAATAAAATTCTTAAAATATTTTCTGTCTATGCTACTCATTTCCTCAATATTCGCATATTATATTTTCGATGCACATATTTAGGGCACAACGCTAATATAGATAAAAAATGAAAACCGTTAACACTCCTATAAATGCGCATCTTCCTTAGTTTTTTTCTAAAATAAATAAAGCACGATTTCAAAAACTGAATTAATACGACTACGTTATAGCAACTGGGAATATATGTATATTTCAATTTTGCGCACGCCATCCAGAAAAATTAACAAATTATGAGGCGGAACACGCGACTCTGCTTATCATTTAACAATAAACTCTAAGCATCAAAATATTGGCATAGATATTTATTTGTTCAAGCTTCGTAATGTACATTGGTTAAGAAAAAATTATTCACTAGTAGGAGCATAGTTCCGCAGAATGTTGGAAAATTCTTGAAAATCTAATTGCCGTTCTTTTTGTTCCATTTCCAATCTTGTTTTTAGAGCCTTGAGATTCTCCTCTGCCAATTCCAACTTGTCACGCAAAGAACACTCATCCCCCTTGTCTTTTGAACTCGACAAACTGTATGTGGACTGTTTTCCATTGTGGTCTAATTCCAAACGTGCAATTTTAGCTTCTAATTTAGCGTTTTTCTGGCGCTCGGCTTTGCATTGTAATTGAAAATCTAAAAGCGACTCCCTTTCCTCTTCGAGACGTTTCTTTGTTATGTCTGTTAATTCTAATGACTTGACCGTTCAACTTCTAAACGTGCAATTACTTTTTCATCGATAACTGAAACCTGGCAAATATTGTGAATAAAAAAGAATGTTATGTTGAATGAATAAATATTTGACTTCGTTGTAACTACAAAGGGCAAAATCCTAACAAGTTTAAATAAGAAATAACGTAATAAACGATGCGGTGTACAAAACTTTATATCACTGATTATATCTACAGGTATAGAATGGTATCAGTTTGAATGCGGCTTTTCATACAAACAATTAGATTACTAGCAACACATTGTCAAATTGTACTGATCATTTTTAAGGGAATCGTGGGCCGTTCCTTCGGTCGACTTGCCCGGCATTTAACAGTCCGCTCTCCGGAGTAAATATCATTTTAGAGATTGCTAATTGGAACACTTTTAATATTGATAAATTCAGTGGCGGCTCGTGACAATATTGAGTGGTGGGGCCAATATTGAGCCAACTCTTGGGAATAATTGGGTATTTTTGTAAATATAAATCGCGCTTGTAATTATGATTCTAAGATTATTCGTTACGTCACAGCGATTAATCCGCAATTTGTTTTAGTTTTCCAACGCGCTGATTTGTTTAATACATATACCATATATCCTCAAATCCTTAGCCATTGCTATTTGAAATGTAAACAAACCACTAGTAATCACTCCATAGGTACGATTATTGCGATTTATAATGGCTTGAATTTCATTTTTCAAACGTGATTATTTTCAAACGCGATTTAATACTTTTCCAACGATGTGATTTATAATCGCACACGTAATCACAAACGCGATTTATAGTTACAAAAATATCTACCTAAATGCTAATGTATCTCCTTAGGAATTGCCTATATTTAGTATTTAAACTGCACCTACACGGGCCACTTGTTTACATTCCCTCACCTAACTAACCCAAAACTATTCAGGTGTTTTTGTGATTTTATACCAAGTTATTTAGCGTAGATCGTCGAGTAAAATACGATGGATATTCTAAGTGTAAGCGGACGTATTTCTTACAAAGAATCGGAAACACAGTTTTTATTTTGTTTTTTTTTTTTGTTTACTTAAGCAAATGGCTTGTTTTTACCTAAAACAATATTATTGTATTTTTTCAGAATAACTCCCTTATTATATTTTATTATTTCATTTTCATAATTTTAAGAAAGATATGAATACGCAGTTTCATTTTGAAATACCTATAGTTATTAATTTGCGCGCGATGTTATTCTAGATAATACTACACTTATTACTATAACTACTAAATATTAAATATTCTTAAGCACCATTTTTATTGCGGGGAAGTGTCTAAATCGACTCCACTGTGCGACGCGCCATCTACATGTGTTTTCTACATTCAATAGCCGATCATTCGACGTCTGACTCACACTTGCTTTAGATTTCCAATGGTGATAGTGTGGAGACACCCTTCCCTTATAGTGCCGAGCACTGACGTGTACTGAATGCATATGCTAACTACCGCGTGACTCTATCAACCAACTGAAACCGGAGCCAGTTTGGAAGTGGCATATCACTCACCGCTTGCTTGCAAAAATAAATACAAAACGTTTTTCGTCGCATCAAATCATGGGAATAGCAACGTTTGTTCTGTACTTAAATATGTGTACGTGTATTTTTCGGTATTTTTACAGAAAATAAACGCTTTTTAATGATTAATTTGTGATTTGCAATGGTAGGGCCATGGCTCCCTGGCTTTTTATGAGGAGCGGCTGCTAGATAATTATCTTAAATCCACGTAAGAAAATTCCTTTCTCGCGCATCTGTATAAGCCGAACAGTAGCTGGAGTTTGAAATTATTTAAGATCTGCAAACATACTTTTTAACCACATTCACATTTTGTTTTCTCCAGCTAGCGTCGTTATAACACACTGCTGGAATTTTTTGTATATTTTGTATGTCTGAAAACTTTCTATAAACTGCTATTGGTGAGATAAGTATTTTCATTTAAATTCACGTAATTTAGATAAGACTGAAAAAAAAAACATCTTACATTCTTTTGTGAAGAAGGCCTTTCACTCCTGTCCCACATTCTATTTGACGAGGTTAATTTTCCTCATACTCGCGTTTAAGGTGTTCCAAACTTGCAGTTTTCCTTAGATATTGCCAAGTGTAAGTTTTTTACACTCTCGTTGTAGCTTCATTATTATTTGATCTTTTGTTTTAGATCGTCATTTTGCACATTCTAATGGTTGAAAGTTGCTAGTCAGCGTCGCTATAAGGTCTCGATCGTTATCTTGTTGCTCCGAAAACATTATAGTTTTTGTCTTGAGAATTGAATTTTCAGACTCCAACGCCTTATTCCGAGCTCTAGCTCCGTCCAATTTCTTTTTCAATTCTTGTAATTCGTTTTTGAAAGAAATATTGTCCCTGGATAAAATGTCAATGCGACGATCGTACTTTATGCTTCCAGTCGATTCTGGTATCTTAATATCAGGTTCTAAAGAAAGTATTAGATTATATAACGAACAATATACGGATATATAGGCAGGTTGAAATCGAAAAGTAAGTTTTAATCTGAGCTTTTTTAAAAACTTACGTTTCGATTACAACCTTCGGTATATACTTTTTTCTTGTAATATTCTTAATTTTTCTCGCAATTCTATATTTTTCTGCTGTAAATCGCACACAATCTGTGCTCTTCCTCTCCAATTAGCCCCACTATTTGTTAGGTTTTGCAAATTTTCAAAAGAATCACCAATTTCTTGCTGCAAAAACTTATTCGCCAATTTTAGATCATTCTTCAATTGTACATTCGCATTTTTTGCTTCATATAACTTTGATTGAATAGCACTCAATTTTTCGGTCAACTGCTTGATTTGGTCTTCATTGTCAGTGTCTAACTTTGTCGGTACCACATCTTTAAGTAAAAAGATGTCGAAGAAAAAATAATAAGAAACCATCAAAATGACATACCCTCTGCTTGAGTACATCTTTCTTCCTCTTTTTGTCGAAGCAAAAACAACTCGTGTTCCAATTTTGAGTATTTAGTTTTATAAGACTCCAATTCCGACGATTTCTCTCGGAGTTTTTTACTCAATTCAACAATTTTTGAGCTGGCTATATTTGAAATCGATGTAAAATTGTTTGATGTCGGCACATCATCGTATTGTTTCAGTCTCTTTGATAGCGCTTCAACCTTAAGTTCCTCGTCTTTCAATTTAGTTTCAGTTTCTGCAAGATTCTTTTTGAGCATGCCATTTTCATGAGTTAAATACTAAATAAAAATAAGAATACTTATTGGATGTAGGTACCTAATAAGTGAATCGTTCAATGAAAATCATTGCATATACATTCTCACTACATTTTTTAGCATAAAGATTGAAATCATTAAAAACATTAGTAAGAGTTTGAACGTCTCTAGATACTTCACGATTAAAAAAAAACTACTATACATTTGGATGAGCCTTAAAATACACTTACATACTTATTAATAGTTATCAAATAAATAAATTTATACATAATTGTATAATGTATAAATATAAAAGAAAAGATTCTTACCTGAAGCTGATCTCGTAAATAAGCATTTAATTCATCTGGAAAAAATATTTCTTGGGGAACATCTGGAACAAAGGTTTGCGACAACCTTAAGTCGTCATTATTTCCATCTATCTCGTTAATTTCAATATCCGACATTTTTTAACGTTATGAAATCATTCATTGTGTCAAAAAAATTCATTGTCTTAATGACAAAGTCAACATTAAACATTATAACAATGCAATAATTTATATAGATTGCAGGTCACAGACATTAACGGTTAAACTTGAAGAAAAATGTAACCGAACGATGCCAGCCTAAGCGCGTGAGGAGATATTTTCACCTTGCAGGCTCAGGATTGCATTTTCTTTCACCGAGTCTACTTATTGTTCTTTTTCATTTATTTGAGTGTATTTGTAGACTTCATATGGATACAGAAACATAACAAAACAATTTAACTTCTTCATTCAGCATGCAATCTCCGTAGCATAGGAGATGTACGCTCGCTCGAGGGGTAATGCAATTTTAGGTGATTATATTATAAATCAATTACTATTTATTGATGCTGTAAATTTTAACAGGTTCACTACTAGGATGGATAACCGGTTATGACAGTTAACCGATTTTGTACCATCGGGTGCACAGAAAATTGGTACAACGTAAAAATTCATTTACCCATATATTAGAAAATTTTTGCTGTGTGAGTAGCAGGTAAGCAGTCTGTTTGTCAAATAACATAGAAACTGGGCAGCTTCGGTTCTAAATAAACCGTTTAAGCACACTAAACACTATTATTAATAGACGGAGCAAAAGAAAATGCAAATAAATTATTAGGTACCTTAGTATGAAGCGCTCTTGTGTATCGTTATAATTCAATAACTTAAGTAAGTATTTTGTCATATCGCCGATATTATTTATGACTTTCTGTGATTTCCGGGAAATGGAGGACACTAGTCGGTCAGTGAATTCTGGAGTAATTTGATGCCATGCTTCAATATTCCTTTTTCATTCCTGCTAATTTCTTGACGAAATTCTTCCTGATAAATAGTTCTTTGAGGCCCGTGGTAAAACATTTATTCCTCGTCCTTTAATGAAATTTTAAACGATCCTTATCTGATGAGCTGCACTATTATCAAGAATTTTCTCCAAAAATGGGTTGTACGGAAGGCAATAATGCTTCTTCCAATATCTCCGATACACCCCACACAGCACAAAATGTCTAGCAGACATTCATTAGATATGCTTCATGAATATCCATCCATAGATATTCTATGGATGTCTCATAGATCTCCAAATGTCCGCCTATTAGATATCCAATAGTACATCTAATGGATATGCTCTCTACGATACTGGTCCCCTTGAATTCGCGACAAACATGCTCACCAAAAGCGACAGTATTGGAAATGCTATCTGTTATTTCCAGTACTGTATGCCTACTGCTCAACATACCACTCGCGAGTTCAAACGGACCGGTATCGTGGATGGATGGAACACTTCCATCCGATGTAATACATAGCATATCCATTACATTACACGTATTATGTCTAGCGTAAAATACTTTCAGTATAGTGTTCACTGGTAAGCACGTTTTCCAAGAGCTCCGATTATTAAAGAAAAGAACACAGGTATAATAGTACAATAAATAGTTTCATAAGTGGAGGTGTGTTTTATTTATTTAATTTTAACAAATTTACAAACAACAAATTATTCTTGTTAATCTAGTTAATTCCTGTTCCTTCTCTTGACTTCCTGTAAAGAAATCGATAGTCACTATGGATAGTGCCCACCACTATAACTGTCGATAGTCGACAAAAGCCGCTACGCCGTCAACAATTTTTTTCTGACAGAGCAGGAAAAACAGCGTAGCTTTAGTTTGCACAAAATTTGATAAGACAAACGCTCACCAGTGTTATATTTATAAATAGTTTACAACGCAGAGAGATGTTCAAATTCAATGTAAGTACGACAAGTATCATTTTAAAGTGCTATTTATTTTCCCTTTCTGAGTAGCTTAAAGGTTTATTTATGTATTGTCCTGTTAATTAGAAGCGTTTGTGTTATCAATCATCAACTATTCATTGAGTGGAACTAATTCTTTCTTTTGTAATATCTATAGTAGCTGGTATTGATTAAAACATGAAATAACTAGTTTTCAGAGTTCTTATTAGTCTGGAATAAAAAAGAAACACAAGTAATAAATAGCAAGACACAAAACAAAATGTATTTCTGAGGACATATTAGAAGATGGTGACTCAATAGTTATCGATAGTTGAAAATACCGATAGTGCCCACCACTAATTCTATGCCATGCAGTATCGCATGATCTGCTTCTTATTTTGCCTGATCCCTCTGAATGGATTTTCTAGAAAGATAATTTAGTAATTGATTGTCTTGCTCTTGGAGTGTTACTCTTCTACACCATGTTTATCGTTTTCGTCCTATTACATGTGCCTCAATAATCGTTTTCTTCGCGAGTTACGATGGTGTTCTTATTAACTCCGACCTCATGCACAATTACTCTTATGCTGACTTCATCATGCAGTCTAGAGAATTATACTTCTTTGAATCTCGTTCGATTGTGGCATATTAACCATATATGACAGATATATGAATGACATTAAATTTAATTTTGATAACTTACAGTCTAAATCAAGCAACCTAAAACTAACTACCAATTTTCTATACAGCCGATGGTACCTGATACATACGGCTACAAAATCTGTTCGGTTCTCAAGCACTACTACTTATTGTCATTAAATAATAATAATAATAATAATAATAATAATAATAATAATAGTAATAATAGTAATAATAATAATAGTAATAATAATACACAATATACACGAAATTCTGAAAAGTCGACACAAACTAATTTAGAAGTCCAGTCAGCTACTTACACTGTTTTCTGATGGATCGAGTGGAGAGTTTTGAGAAGGTGGAGCAAAGTAATAGCGCACCTGATAATTGTTCTGCTCATGGTCCTTGTAGAGTTCTTTATTTGCTTGGTGACAGCCAATTTCGCCGAATGATACACGTTGCTGCTGATGTGTTTGGAGTGTCATACTCCGTTCAATCGCTATTTAAACCAAATGCTCTCTTTGAGACTGCGGTTGAACATATACGTAATCTCACACGAACTTTTATCAAACGACACGATTACGTGTGTGTGCCGGAACAAATAATATTTTACGGGGTATATCTTTAAAAATGAATGAAATGACAAATTTATTTAGGGCACACGAACTTGGTCTTTTTTTCTGTTTCCTATAGTTCCACTAAATTAATTTATAACAAGCTTGTGTATGACTTCAACTGTAATTTGTATAGCATTGTAAGTTTAATTGATAATTCCATATTTGTTGAAATTAATGACATAAATAAAAATTTTGGATTACATCTTATTTTATTTTTTATTCATATTATGCGATATGTATTTCAAACTAAATATCATGGATACTGATTATAATTCTGAACATAACAATATTTCACGAGGTGTTGATAACACAAATCTTATTCAAAATTTTGAAAAACAAACAAAAGAGTTAGAAAGTGGACTAAATTTTCAGGATCTAATAAATGTAAGGAGAAATCCATGGTTGCGTTTAAATTGATGCATTCTAACATCTGTAGTTTGAGAAATAAAGTTGCAAATTTTGAGTTATTATTATGTTCGATCGGTTTTCCAGACACACTTTGTCTATCGGAACATTGGCTTTTTTTTATTGAATTTCATAATTCGAATACCAATAATTATAAAATTATAAACTTCTATTCCCGAAGTATTTTGAAAGCAGGTGGCGTAGCAATTTTTATTAGAAATGATCTTAAAACGGATTCAATATACTCGGTTGTGGAAGCAGATGAACAAAATTTTGAATATACTTGTGCTTCAGTCAATATGGGCGTGGAAAGCTACGCCCATATTGACTGAAGCACAAGTATATTCAAAATTTTGTTTGTTCTTTGTTGTTTGTTTATATAGATCACGAACAGGATGTTTAAGAATTTTCATTGACAAGCTATTTAATCTTCTTGATGAATTGATTGATGTAGGTCGACCAGTGATGGTATGTGGAGACTTTAATGTGAATTTCTTGGATGTTAACGGCTCTTCTGCAAGCGTTCGAAGAGTCTTTGAGTATTTCAATTTAGTTCCTTATGTAGTAGATCCTGCCAGAAGTGCCTCCACTTCCTCTACATTAATTGACAATATTTTTGCCTGTCTGACAGGTATTCCTGCACTTCCGGAAATTTCTTTTTTTTTGGATCAGGAGTATCAGGTATTGGATATTAGAATGCCACCACGGCTTGCTCCAGCAGTACAATACAGACGTATTTTTTCTGACGAATCTATTTCGCGTTTTAGTTCAGTGTTGGCCTCTGAGGATTAGTTTCAGAGGTGTATACTGCTGATAATAGTAAATATGATATTTTTAATGATATATTTTTACATTACTTCGATTAATCATTTCCGCTCAAAAAGTGCGTAAATAGAGTTAATCGTGATGTTGAATGGGTATACACCTGAAACTATCACAAATGGCCGATCGAAGTTAGAGACCTTTATAATCTTATACAACGCACACAAAGATCCCATCTTATTAAATGGATATAAATCTTAAAAAAAAAGAATAAAAACTGCTAATAAATAAAACTAAAAGAACCTTCTATGAAACAAAAATGATGCAATCCAAATGTAAAAGTAAGATGGCGTGGAACATCATTAATAATATTACAAAACGATCTACCACCGATGTAGAATTTATTTCATTGCATGACACAGCACGTAATATCTTTAACGATCTGCAGGCAGTGAGTGATTTGCTTACTGAATCGTTTTTTAATTTAAATAGGGTATCTTTAGGAGCTAGTTATTCGTACAGTTTGCCAGGTGTTAATCGTTGCTTCTACTTCTTATCCATTGATATAAATGAGGTTCAACCGCATAATATACTGGAACTAGCGCAATAAACACCCGGTGTATCAGTGGTGTGCAGTGTTTTTATATTAAATCCGTCGCCCAATACATATCAGGACCATTAGTTAATATTTTTAATAATTTGTATCTCAAGTGGTGTATTTCCTGACAAACTAAAAATTGGAAAAGTTATTCCAATCCACAAAAAAGGCAGCAAACACGAAGCAGCTAACTATAGGCCGATCTCAATTCCAACAGCATTCTCAAAAGTATTTGAAAGAATTATAAACGTAAGACTACTTGTTTTCTTCGAGCTTAATAATATTATTTCAAGTAGTCAGTTTGGTTTAATTGCCTAGAAAATCGATATCGGATGCTGTTTATAACATTCTCAATTGTGTATTTAGTGACGTTTTTCAAGGAAAATGTGTGTCATGCTCCTTTTTCGAACTTATCAAAAGCATTTGATTCTGTAGACGTTTTGTTGGAGAAGATGTTGGCAATGGTATACGGGTGTTGCTTATGATTTTTTAATCCTATCTCACTAACCGTAAATCTGTGATTGTTGTTCGAGATTCTACTGGGGGTAGGCTGTGAGTATTTCGCTTCTACAGTGAAATATTGCGTTGTTGGTGTGCCTCAAGCGATCTATCTCTGGTCCAACGTTGTTTATTATTTACGTAAACGATTAAATAATAATACTATTTCGTGTCTATTATCACAGTAATGCGGATGATGAACAGTAGTAAAATTACTGACTCTACATTAACCAGGCGCCTGCTTAGGAAATGTCGTGTTGAAGAAATTGAGTGTGAAAATAACCGGACTAAAGTTGAATGGCACAAAGACAAGTTTACTACACTTTCGGTTCAGCGAAAGAACAAATGCTAGTCCTTACATCAGATATAATAATAAATCCATTCCTGTAAGTAGGTCAATTCGTTTTCTGGGAGTGACAGTAGACTATCTTCTTAAGTTTGAGGAACATTGTAATACACTGGAGGTACATTAAGTCCCCATACTACGGTGTCAAACTTTAGAAACGTAATAGGTTACATATTACAGATGTGTAATTTATTATAACGCTCTGCTTTACATATTAAAACAGCGCTACGACAAATGTATAAAAATCATTGAAATTATTCTTCAAGAGCACTGCTTTTATTCAATTGACAAATACATGAACAATGACAATGGGTTTCTCTAATATTAAATTGCAATTTTATATGTTTGACTTTTATTATTTACATGTATACAACTATTGTAATTTTTTATTTTTAGTTTTAGTCCGTAGTAGTAACTTATATGTATGTATATCTTGAGACTGTCGATGTATCTGTATACTAACGACAATAAACATTATTATTGTTATTATTATTCATGCAACATCAAGCAATGAATTTTATAATTTATTTGTTAGAGTTGCAATATGAACCTAATTATGTTAAATATAATCGTTAAAAAAATTGTATAAATGGTGAAAATAATGATACTTTCAATAAAAATAAAATGCACCCTAAGAGCTAAAATATTGTAGATTAAAAATCAATACGTTGTCGCCCATATAACTTCAATGTAAACAAGTTGCTGTCAGTCTGCCTCTCTGCCACCATTACTGCCAACTACGGGCCGGGGCCGAGGCTTTGGCTTTTAGTAATACTGTGATATTGGATTATGGTAGGTGTGCAAGTTGTTTGTGTGAAGAGATGTGAACGTATTCCAAATAAACACTCACCTACATTCCAAAGTGCATTTATAACATTAACAGGAATTTACAAAGCGTTTATTAAATTTTCCGTTACAGCGTATATACCTACTCAAGTACCTTGAAGAATGGTGGATTTAAGTGGTGGACAAGACGGTCCTATTGAACATCGATTTTCAAATTTCGTTTTTGTTATATCGGGGATAGTATTCGTATCTCTAGCCGGTTAGTAGAAGGTATTGTAGATGTATAAACTATATACTTCAGGTTATTATATTTTTTAAGTACATATGTATGAATGATTGTTGTTAATAAGTATTTACTTTGAAATGTTTTATAAATAATTACTGAGATCGAGTTTTAATTCATTATTATATAAGTAAAAGAAATATGCAAGAAGCTAAATATTAAGTGCTTTCTATTTACATTCACGGCGATTCTCACTTTATCATGCTTTATCTCACGTCACTTGTAAACGTTCTCGTTCTATTTGCTTGTAAGGAAGAGAGTTTTGCTTTCCCCTTTGTTTCGAGCACATTAAGAGCACACTCAAAATGAGAAAAAAATTGTCAAAGAGTATGGGAATTATTTAAAATTTAAAAAAGATCATGTATGTTTGACTATTGAATAGTTAAGGTTATATTTTAAATGTGTGTGATACATTTAGTGGATATTTTTTGTGTATAATAAAGTTAAGGTATTCTATTCATTATTTCTATTCACATGTTAAAACATGTGACACAAAGTAGCAATGGTAAAAACGAACGGTAATACTTCAAAAAGTAAAAGTAGACCTTCTTTTTACTTTTTTGAGTAGAGGTTATGTTTACAAGTTCATGAAGTAACTTACAAGCAATTCAACGTCTCTATTAGTGACCCCGGAGTTAGCGAACGCGTGGTCGTTGTATGTATGGAAGCCGATAAACATTTCTTTGCTAACCGTAGAATATCAACCAGCGGCTGTTGTTATTATAAAAAAAAACGCAAGCAGCTTTTTTTTGTTTTTATTTTAATAATGAATATCAGGGAATATTAGTGTAAGTTTTTCGCGCGCATGACTATTTGCACTATTATGCACTTTTAGAACTTGTGTGCAAAAGTACATAATAGGGCAAATAGTATCATGCGACGCGAACAATTTTGTAATCACTACGTCGCACACTGTCCGGAAAGGGGAAATGTGAAAAAAATTTGTCATTAATATTCCCTCCTACGGTGTAACATACACATGAATGTTATCCGTTTTAACAAAATATGAACATATGTCTGTTATCGTGAAATTTCGTACCGTCTAAAACTTAACCGTTTTCG